>VZTJ01003401.1:1600497-1712618 GCA_013397795.1 Orthonyx spaldingii | reverse complement strand
TTTTTTTTTTTTTGAGAAGGGAAGGGGATCTATGTAGAGCAACTAGGAGAGAGAAAAAGCCTGAAGTTGTTCCCCTCCCTTTCATCACATGACAGTGAGGGAGAGGGAAGAGTTAGAAGGTTTCCTGTAGCAAAACTGATGTTGCAGCAGAAGAGGATGGGAGGAGGATTGTGCAGGAATATGGGAAGAAGGGAGGCTGAGAAAAAGGTTAGCCAATTATAAGTCAGAGTCTGACCAGCTGCAGGATGCTGCAAGTTATTTACCTATGGGGTGGACTTCCAACTTCTCATCTACTAGTTGCTCAGGGCTCATCAGCTCACTTTGAGGGACATTAGGTATGCTTTCCCTTTGACTGACTGGACTGACCATCTCTTGATCTTTTTCATTCTGCATCTGTGCATATATATTAAGGCCAGGAATCTTCCTAAAACATTAACAGAAACCGTCATTGTGTGGTACTCTGGCAGATGATGTAGTATCAGCTTTTACAAACCAAAAAACAATTCACTCGAAAAAGTAAACCCAGCAAAACAAACCCCAAATACCTCAGTGAAAGGGAGCAATGGAGAGAAGGAAATGGCTCAGGGAGGGTCATACCTTTTGAACTTGTAGATTACAAACACAGCTAGTCCCACAAAAACGATGGAGAGGAGCATCAGCATGGCTGAACCACTGTGACTGGGAGTGAGGTCCACCAGGGGAGCTGCAAGAGAAGAGAAGGTTAGAGCCACCCCCAGCCTGAAGCAAAAGCTGCTCCCTCCAGAAATACAGTTCATTCTCCCCTCTTATTCCACTTGTAGCAGGTCGACACATCTCCAGGGCTTCTCTCCCTTTCTAATCCACCTGGTAAGAAACCTGGGTTCAGATCTCATGTGGTGCTCAACATCCCTCTTGATGGGAAGTTCCACAACTTTCCCATTAGAGGACTTTCTTTCAGATTAAAGAAAAAACAAACAAACAAACAAACAAACAAAAACAAAAAAAAAACCAAAACAAACAAAAAACCCAAAACACACCAAAACCAATCTTAATCAGGCAAAAAGGTTCTCTGTACTTCTCAGAGTTTTGCTCACCATCTTGCCATAGTCACTTGCAAAATAAGGCCACCCAAACCATCCAGAAACATGGGTTTCCCAGAAATACAAAGTGAATTGTATTAGAGTTTCCGTCACTCTCTCTCTCACACACAGAGGAAGGCAGTGAGCACCCAAGCAGTTTCACACGTGGGTGCAGAGGAGTCAGTTCATGCAGACACTGAGGCACTGTACTGCAGACAGACACGGAGCTCCAGCTGTGGTATTACAAGGAGCAAACACATCCTCACACACAGAACATGGCCCAGGCAGTGCCCTCCTCTGCAAGGCAGTCAAAGTTACCTTGAACTGCTGCCAAACACATCCTCCCCCTCTGGCACCTCTTCACATGCACTGAACAGACCCTTCCTAAACCAGAGCCAGAAGACACATGGAAACAGGCACACACGAGCAAAGACACACACATCACTTGCACACGTTTTCAGCTTCACACCCACACTGATAAAGGCAAAATTTACAGAGAAGTGAAAAACATTCCCCTTCCCACATCAAGCAGGCACTAGAATGAAATAATCCATTATTATGAATTCCTCACACATCTCCACTCTATCCCCTCTCCATCTGTGTTTTGTGGGTCTCTACACTTCAGTGGGATGACAAAGTGGCTCTCCAGCCTATTCAGATTCAGCATCACTCAATGTTCTTGCTCTAATGCTGCACTGAGAGCCTAGTAATAAACAGCTATTAAACTGCTTTGTGAGCAATATTGGCATATTTTCCTCTGCCTTAGAGCTGAAGTTGTTGTCTGTTGGGTTGAGGACATTGGTTTGTTTTTTATCTCATGAGAAGAAGGAATGAACATGATGAATGAATTGCAATCTGTTGTTTATAATTGCCATAAATTAATCCTTCCTCCAGTGTGGTCTGAACAAAGAAGACAGAAGTCTGAAATGTGCTGAGGCCAATGCCTGTCATTCTTCTGTGCTCCAGGGAATGCACATGCTCACACACAACACACACACACACACACACACACACACACACACACATACACAGAGGCTCATTTCTACAGGTTCTGCTTGAATATCCACCCCAAGCTACTTTAGATACCTGCACTCTTGCTCCCTGCAGGCCCTCTGCTGCAGAAAATGCTGCTGTGCATGGCCAGGCACACACGGGGGGAACACACATGTGCACTGAGGCATGGCAACTTAAATGTAGGTGTGTGTATATATATATATGTGTGTACCCTTCCAAAAACGTGCTGAGCTTTGTGGTTCAGCCAACTACAGCCCATAGCTGCCAGAGTCCAACACAAAACCATAGTGCAAAGGGTGGGAAAGAAAGGATAACACAGCCCAGAGCAGCACCTTTGGGCCATGTGCATCCCCCTGGGACTGTGCCTTCTAAGGGTAGCTTCTGGTACTATCTTGTGTTCCAGGCTTCCCTGCTTTATTTTATTTAATTTTTTATAAAAGCTTGGATTTCCAAAGGACAGTTCTTCTTATTTCCTAACAACCAAAACAACAGTTTTTAGCAGAGAAGTAAGTCTCTCATAGCTTTTTGTCAAATTTTAAACTATTCACAAATTTTGATTTCATGAAACTGGGCCTTTTACTTAGACAGAGAACAGTCATGATCTCTGCAGCTTCTTAAGGAGTCATAATCCCTCAAAGAACTCACAGTGGCTGCTCTCTGGGTTTTTAATACATAGTTTGGCCATCCAAGTTCATTTTGCATTCTTACTGAATCCTGTTTCTGCAAGAGACAAAATCCTGTAGTGTTCCGATAGGACCTTGTGAGTCCAGTTACTGCAATCACTCACCACTGGCTTTGAGAGAGTACAACAAAGCCTACCTAGCAGAACAAATGAGTGTTTGAATCTATTATGGACAAAAAGGACTCCTTCCTGATGTTTGTGTGTAAATACAAATAAAAATGTGTATTTTTGGTAAAAATTATAAGCAATTGCAGGTAATTCCATTTTTGAAGCTCACATTATATGCTTTTTGTTCTGTCTTGTCTGAAAATAAGAATGTGATCATCTGTTCCACAGCTAATGGAAACATACAGCAATATTGCCAGGACAGATGTTAGAAAGTTCTGCTTAGGAAAAATGAAATATTGGAAACCACAGGCCTTTATTTTGGGGTTGATTTAAATGCAGTCACATTACACCCTTTCTTAATAGTCTTTTTTTCTTTATTGCTTACAAGGCAGCATGTGGACTGACACCTGTTTGGGCAGATCCATTCATACCACAAAAAGCTTTTTGGAGAGCAGTTTGCTGGTACAAATGAACTGAGGGTTTAAGTTTGAAGTTATCAAAGGAAGCTGATACCAACTGATCAGAATTATCAGCAGTGCTTGGGGAAAATGAACTCCTAAGACTGTGGATTGGTTTGTCCCATCTCTTGTAATAGTTAAATAGGACCTGTGAAATGAGGTTTTAGGATGCAGAACAGACAGAGACATATGTGATTAAATATCAGGACTTTAGAGATGACTTATTTTGAGATAGGGTTAGGAAAAGTCCAGACTGCTTGTTCTTATTTTTGTGCATATGTATATTGATTCTAGTCTTTCAGACTGCTGAACAACTTCTGAACAGTGCTTAGTTGCTTTGACTGTTTGTTGACTCTAGAATATTTGAACATACCCAAGACTAGCAGGTAACTTTGTGTGACCCAGGCTGAAAGTGCCATGGTGCTGCTTAGCTGTTGTATATTTCAGAGACAACCATGAAATATACACTTCTGCTACTACTTATACCACATTTCAAAAAAAAACCCAGTCAACTCTTGCACATAAGAAAACAAAAGGATTAGTTGTAAATGCAAAAGCCACTATATCTTTTTGGCATGACATAGAAAGGGGAGGTAGAGCAGACATTTTAATGTCTGATCATACACTCTGTTGTTATTGTGATATAAAAATAAGAAATGTTTAAAACACAGCCGATAGCACACTACTACCATCAATATATTGTTTGCTGTGCTACAGAACAACACAGAAGGCATACACAGAAAGAGGATACTCACCTGCTGTTAAATGGGCAGCATGGACAAGGATTTGAACCCCTGGCTTCAACTCAAAGTGGACCAGGTTTTGGTTCAGTTTCTGGATCAGTGACTCTGAAATCTGGGAAGAAAAAAAAAAAAGGGGGAGTAAATAAGAAGTGCATTTGTTTCTTGATCATTGGTTTAGATTGCCAATAGGTGGGTAGGAAATGGAGCTGCAGGCAAAGCAAAGATTTTGCAGACTTTCTGGGTGCAGATTTATATCAGCTTACAATGAAGGAATTTGGACAGAGTGGTTTGTGTATGGTTAGCACTGACTGAGCAACAAGGTGCCCTGTCACACCTCTGTAGGAGCAGCCCAGCAGCAAAATGGAATTGAGCCCCAAAGGAATGTTCCACCCACATGTGAATGTGTCTACAGGACCAGCCAGCAGCAGCAGGTCAGTGAACTCATCCACTGTTCAAGGGAAAAGATACATTTCAATTGTTAATGCACATTTGCTTGCAATGAATAACTTCTTGCTCATTGAGTGGCCAGTTCCATGATCTCAGAGGATGTTCGTAACATGTGATATATCTGAAAAATGAATGGTTTAGATCCTTGCCACAGCTTGCAGTTAATTTTCAAGTCTTAAAAGCAAATTTCATTTCATCCAGCTCTGTGTTTCAAGACAGCTGCTCCCTAATCCTTAAATATGTACCAGAACCAGTTCGAATCTGGAAGTGTTTACTGACTACAGAACGTGGCTTAAACAAGATGCATGTTCCATCTCTTCGTATGGGTTACACACAGAGAAAACTCCTTCTCATGGGGGAGACATGCCAGAGAGTTTTCAGATCACCAGATTATTTTGCCATAACTGTAATGACATCAATGGAGCTCTAGCAGAAATGAAGTAGATTACTCCTCCTTTAAGGATGCGACAGAAAAGATGAGCATTTGCTGAGATAAGACCCCATTAAATCTGTATTTGTACAGTAAAGAAGCCAAACTTTGGTCCAATATGTTGGCAAACACACCTTTTTTTTGAGTCAGTTTGTCACAATATGCACAGATCCACTTTTTCCATGTCACACTTCATTACATGCAAGAAATTTCAGGCATGTTGCCATTAAAAACAAAAAATCCAGATAGATTAATTAAGGAATGAAAGCCTACAGACATGGGTGCTGATAGTTTGTTGTGTGTCTTTTGTATGTCCATTTGCCCGATGTTTCATGCATTTCACATTCATTGCACATTTTCTTACACTAGAGAAAAGTTTTTCAATTGAACAGTCGCAGCTCTCCAGGTTGGCTTATTTGGGAGAGCTGGATGGAAAACTGCAAGCACAACATCCCCCATAACCCTTAATATTTAGTTGCTGAGAATGTGTTTTTATAGCCATACTAGGATCAAGAGGAATCTGATTCTAGTGCTCACCACTTAATTTAATTTGTTTTAAACAAATCCTATTCCTTCTTGAAGATTAATGAAAAATTGTCAGAAAAAAAGAACATTCTAATAATTTTACACCATCTTTTTCATGTTCTTCATTTTTGTCTGGTTGAGTTATTTCAGTAAATTCTACCCAGATATGATTAGATGTTCCTTGGCTATCATTCATCATAGTATGAGATTTATCTGCTCCTTTTATTTTTTTAACATTCTTAATGGTTCTTTCAATACTCTTGGCTCATACACTTCATTTCTGGTTGATGATCACTTGAATAGATGCCTTTGGTCCAATATCAATTTGGTAATAACTCTTACAAGGCATTTTATTTATATTTTTAAATATATCTCTTTAAAGTTACAATTTATTTCATGGGTGCCAGAATGAGCAGTAAATATATTTCTTCCAATAGCAAGAAAAAATACCACCTGCATTCAAAGAGCCATCTGTTGAGCTCAGAGCAGCAGGGATGGTGACACAAAGATGTGAAGTACATGAAGAATGCCTGGGAAGCAAATTATAGCCCTCTTTAAGGATTTGAACATATTAATAACCAAGATTGACAACTATTAAAAGTTTTTCAGCTCTAAAACTGGAGCAACAGATGCAGATTGATAAGCTGTAAACCAGGTACATAAATGGCTCATGGAACTATTGGGAAAAATATCATCCTGGCTGTATCCAGTTTCAAATACAACCTAACAGCTCTCCTCCATAATCCTGCAGGAATTTTCCTTTCTGCTCTGAGAGCCTGACACCGCTGGGGCAGCTGTGCCTCTGGAAAAAAAAAAAAAAAAAAAGAACCAAAAAGGCAAAAAAAAGCAAATACAAGACAGTAAACTAAAAAAAAGGAGCCAACCACATTGTGTCATTCCTATTCATGACATTGTGATAGCTGCACAAAATGGCAGGGAAACAGCAGAGGTGAAAAACATACATGATGCTTTCTATAGAAGCAGAGGCTTCATGTGATATACAACTGAGTCTGCAGCTAGCAAACGTTGCTGTGTAGTACTGGAGAATGGCTTCCTCAAGGATTTGGGCAAGAAATGGAAGAATGGGAGAATCTGGAGAAAGGCAGAATGAGAAGCTACAAGAGACTTTTTTGGGCACTAGTGACTTGAAGGGACAGTGAGTTCTCCCTTGGCCTGCCTGAGGACTCCTGTGGCACTGAATGAAGAGGCAAAACAGCAGCGGAGGGGTGCTGTGGCTGCTCCCAGCAGGCAAGGTGTGTGTGACAGAAAAGTCCACAAGTATTCCTCTCTGGAGGGCCAATGGAAAGGAAAAACAGGAAGGGGAGAGGCAGTATGGGTGAAGTAGTAAGAAAAAGGAAGAAAGACAGAAAGAAAGAGTCACAACTGAAGTTTATTATTACTGTATTGCATTGTTACTTGATCATGAATGAGGACTTTACTGCATGACATCCTGTACAAATTTACCTCAGACTAAAGTAGTTTCTGCCTGAGACCATCAGTGTCTCAGCAGAGGCTTGAAATAGCCATAGTTTTTCTAGGATTACACACAAAGTGTCAAAACTGGCAGCAAAATTGTTCATTCTGCTGAGTATAAAGCATATTTTCTTGGCTCGATTAATTACATCTTCTCCCAGTGGCTTTTTGTGTACAGCTTTTTTTTTTTTTTTTGCCTCAGTCTTTATGGAATCTGAAACAAGTGAAAAAAGTGAGTAACAGCCTAAGATCTTCAAAAGTGCCAGAAGTTCCAGTGACAATCAGACATCTGCCTTCCTCAGGCAGCTCTGGAGATTCCTGACAAACACTTCTGAGGGAAGAACAGATGCATTCAGACATGTTTTTAAAATGTTTGCTTGTTTGGTATAATATTTTCATTTTTCTTTATGTGGTAAACAAGATTCTCTTCAAAACAGACATACAGAGTGAAAATGCATTTCTGTACTCCTAAAAATTATTTGAAATAGAAACCATACATAATGGCTTACAAAAGCCAGTATTTGAGGTCAGTGAGCAGTTTACATAAATCTGAAGGGCCAAATTCATGTTGGGATTGGACACTGCTCTCCAAAGCTGGACTTGACAATGTTTGTGGTCCTCACAGGGTCCCAAGGGGACCTTGAGATTGGAGAAGAGACTCTACTGCCCTTTCTTACTCTATCAAGTCTGTTTCTAGCTCAGTTATCAGACTTTAATCTAGGAGTGGTTCTGACTTGTATAATTGGTTTACAATATTAATAAAGTGTCTTTGAAGTAAATTTCCACAAAAAAGGCTGATCTCAGTTTAATAAAAAGGTTTCCATGGTAAACATTTTGGGGTTTGTGCTTGCCTTTATTTTTGCACGCAAAGTGATACCATGGATGCATTTTGGTTTAGGAAGCAGAAAAGAAAACATCAAAGTACTTTGACCTGTTTCAAAAATAGCAATGCAACTCCAGTTGAACAGTCAGACCTTCAGCTGGGGAACAGGTTGGCCTCAGGCCTCTCCCTCTTCATCTCTCCCTCCTGGAGATGCAACTAACTCAGCTGAAGACAAAACTTCTTGGAATAGCAACCTCCTAATTTATAGTCTTCAAGAGTCTCTCTTGTGAAAATAATTAGCTTTCAGAATTAGTTTTGGTCCTTAACTGAGCCTCATTGACTTTATCTGCTTCATTTGCAGAATTAAGCATGATGTGCAAAAATAATTCAGTAATAGGAACTATTCTTCATGTATCATTTTTCATCAAAGGACACATAATGAATAATAATAACAGACAATTTGTGAATGGAAAAAAAAAGAGATTCCAATTTAAAAATGGAACAAAACAAAAATTAATTTGGCTTCTCCTAGCATTTTGTCAGATTTAGGACTATAAAAGAACCGTGTGAACTAAGAAGCAGAATTATCACTGAGAAGGGCATTTTCCCATACCTTTATTGACTTTTGAAACCCCTGGTGTAAATTAGTTTAGACTAATTGAATGTGATTCAACTGTGCCAGTATGCACTAGCTAAGAATCTTGATAATTTTATAGATACTGTGTAAAGATCTCAACTAATGAGTGCTACACTTCTATTCAATTCATTGAGCAAATCAATAAACAACTAAGGAAAGAATTATGCACATTGATTTGCCGGGAAGCAACTTGAACCAGCATTGGGAAAGTGAAGTGGGAGTCAGGGCCAATGTGGATGCCTTTAAACTGTGTCACCTGCCCTGGATAACCTTGGACACTTCACATGGGACCTCTAAAGCTTGCTTGCCTTAGCACTGAAAGGAGCACAGTCACTGACTTACTGGCTCCAGCAGGAATTTCTTCAGATCTTTAATGAAAGATGTGAATTTCAAGCTGCTGTGAGTATCCAGGGACTCTGTGAGAGCATGAGGCAGAGGATATTCCTGTGCTTACTCTGGGACAAGAATGCACCAGCAGACATGAACCCAGAGAGAACCTGGACATAAAAGCCAGGACCCAGTGTCGATGAACAAAGGCAACCAAAAACAGTCTTGAGAATCAAGGGTTGCCCTGTACACCGAGCAAGAGATGAGAGGGAGAGAGGGCTGATAGTCACGTGGCAGGAGTTAACTCAAAGGTACTAAGGCAAGGGATATACACAGCCTTTCCTACAGCACACAAGCAGCTATCAAAAAAAGCTGGCTAAGGAAAAGAAGCCCTGGCACAAGGCCTTTTGGTTCATATTATTCCATTCTCTCCTCACCTGCCATTACTTCTTAATACTGGCCCAACCTCTCCTAAGTACCCAGTGGAAGACTTGATCTTCATTCAAATATACAGATATTAAAAAATCTCTCCTAGTAAAGATTAGATGGTTTACCCCATATGTCAACATCTTCCTGGAATTTAATTTCCAGAACTAATTGTCACAATTTTCTGTAAGATTTTAAGGCTTTCACTGTCATGATCTTGTTGCTAAAAATATTTTAGTGATGGGCACACCTGAAACACATCACAGAAAAGTACTGAAAGCAAATATGCTGACATACTAAAGCTTAGGAGGGTGCGTGAAAGAAAACCCCAAACTGTAAAATAAGACAGAAGCTACATCAGCTGCAAAGAAGCAGATGCAAAACTAAATCTGCTTTAAGGAAAGAATCCCAAGAGGTGTATGCTTACAGGCTTTCTGAATGCCACTCTCAATGCTTCTAAATTCACAAGAGGTATTTAATCTCTGCAGTCCATCACTGTCCATTTGATGTTCAGTCAAATGTGTCATTTCCCATCTCTTTGGCTGGATACAGATACTGGCCACAGCAACAACACGTTGAGTACAGTTGGCTACCAACCAGCTGATGTTGCCATTTGCCAAGGTCTTCATCCTGCTACATTGCTGAAAGCTCTTCTCAGAGCAAAGATTAATGGCCTCAAATGCCATTAACTATTTGCTTCTACCCCTGTTTTACATTCTTTTACAGTAATTTTGAATAGGCCAGTGAAAAGCACACAAATGGGAGAATTAAACAGAAATTCAGGATGACACTGGTATTTTTACTTGATATGAAAACATCACTTCAGAATACTTATGGACCTTCTGTTTACATTTAATTTGACTAAAAGAAGATGCATTTGCTATGTTTGACAAAAAGCCTCCACTAGCAAACAACATGGAAAGAAGTTAATTTGTGAAATGCATAAATAAAATCATACACTGAAATAAATTGAGTAATCTTAACTGCCCTCTACTGAATTTTAAGTAGAAAATTTTCCTACAGAGCATTCATTTTGAACTGGATTTGTGCTAAAAATAACTCAATTTCTTGAAATGTTACTAATTAGAGATTTGCCTTTCACCAAAGAGAAAGAATTTCGCCCTTTTCAAGTGACAGATCTGAATTCTGTAATCATCAAATTCACCAATCCCATCCATGAAAATGGTGTAACACTGCATTCCAGCCCAACTGGCCAGTGGCAAATCTGTGTGGCTGTTTTTGCAAGATTTGGGATATTTCAGTGTTGTTGCAGTCATAGCACGCACATCAAAGACCAGTGTTTGACAACTGCCAATTATTTCCACATTTTTAAACAGGGTGGTAGTCTGTCCTCAGCTATGGTTAAATGAGACACAGCAATCAAGTGACCCAATTAATAAAGCGAAAAAAAAAAAAAAGGAAAGTCACAATATTCTGGTCATAAATATAAGATTTTGCAAATGTATTTTGGGATTCTGCAGGATGAAAAGGCCTTTTGATTTTTTAGGAAACTGTGAAGAATAACTTTGTACTGACTGCAGAAAGTCAAGCGGATCAAGCACTTTTTTTGTATTTATGTATTTATGTATTAGGGAAATTGTCCTGTATTACACATCAAGAAAATTTCCCCAGACTACTCACATGTAGCTGTTTTTTTCAGCTGTCAACACCAGTCAAACTTTTTAAAGATAGTCTCCCATGGAAAATATTAGGAATGTAGAGTTCACATTTCTAAAAGCTAATAAATATGACAATAACTAATTCTATGTATACACAAAAGAAAAAGTTTGGCACACGTGTATGAAAATGATACATCAAGGCAGGGAGAAAATGACATTTACCATGTAACCACAGTCTCAAGGAGAGCATGAGACACAAATGCACTACCCTAATGGAAAACTGCATGGAAATGTACATTTGTCAAGTGAGGCACTACTGCAGTCCCACTACTACTGTATCCAAAAATTCATGGCCTACTGTGTTCATACTCATAACATATGAGTGGCACAGAGGAGTATTACTGCCTTTGACAAATGGGAAACCAAGATCTAGATTTTCAAGGGATAGTGGACATCTAAGTGCTTCTGAAGTCAGTGGGAGTTATGGACCTAGAGATCACAGAGTGGCTGGACAGAGAGACCTAAAAGTATGTTTACAAAGCCAAATGAATATGTATCAGACAAAAACAGAACAGCTTTATCCACCTCAACGGGAAACAGCAAAATGTAAGCCTCCAATGGTTATGAAATATGAATGAGATTTACTAGTAAATGTGAACGTCCATGAAACCACATATACCCCTCATTGTTACCCATGGCAGAACAGTGGTCTAGCTCAGGTGATGAAGAAAGGAATCTCTACAATTAAGAGCTTCTTTATGGAACCTTATTCCATTGCAGTACTTGTGAAAACTATTCCCATTTTATGCCTGTATACTTTGAGGTTTATCTTCTAAATTAGAAAAAATAATTCAGAACTGTAACTCCTTTGGGTGTGCACCTGCAAACTGGCAAGCGCACATACGTGTCTTTGAATAGCTTGTTCCTTGCCCACGAGCACAAAACAGATTTCTATTCCTACCAGAAAAGAGCACATCATAAGTACCTCAGATGCAACTTAAGCTGTAGCCATCAAAAACACCTGCTCCCAATACTCATCCCAGTGACTTCAAGCACAAGGAGAGGCTGTGGAATGAGCTCTGAAACTCAAACTATGCTTGGGAAAGGCATAGTGAAGGATCACAGGCAAAATGGATGACAAAACAGGAGCATTCTCAGAATAGGCTTCAGAGCAGCGGGCAGAGCCACCTTTTGTTTCAGTTCTCACCGAACACCATTTTCTACTAGAGTAACTAGGAAGGGGAATGCAGCACCCACAGACCAGAAAGAAAAACATTCTGACCATCCTGATACTTTTTCACAGGAAAGAGCTGGTTGCAAACGGCAAATAGTTTCTCTCTCCTCTAAAGGTTACCATTTGGACCCTGCAGGATGCTAGAGATGTTGATGGAGTTACACTGAAAGTGACATTTCTTCTTGTCCATAAAAGGGGCTATGAGAGCACTGCCAGGGCTTCCTTTCTCTACAGCCACAAAGACTCTGTTTCTACAGGACACAAAAAGAGAAGCATAAAGAGAGGGAAAAATAGAGTAAGCTGCTAAGTTCCAGTGGAGAGGCAGTGGAGGGGAGCTGGGTCGTACATGAATTTGAAAGTTTATGGACTGACTTTCTCGCCAATTTGTGAAGGAAGAAAGGAGAAGGAAAAATGAAGGAGAAAAGGAACAAAAGATTTTGCAGAGCAGTAAATCTCCATATTTTTTGTTTATTATGTGGGTGGTGAAAATTGCAGAAGAAAGTCATTTATCAAAAGAAAAGATGACAGCTAGGAATGCTGAGCAAGGGAAAGCTTAAGAATATGGGTGGCTTGGTGGTTTGAGGCTCAGTGCTAAGGTAACATGGCTTGAGCCATGGACATGGAGTATGGAAAGGCAGAGGTACCACAGTGCCTCCCTCAGGGCCAAAGTTATCTTTGCCCCTGAACTAATAAGCTGAGAGACAGCAAAGGAGCTATGGGACAAGAGGACATAGGTCAGTGGTGCACATGACAGTGTCAGGTTATCAACTGAACTGGATGGCATTAGAGGTCTTTTCCAACCTCTATAATTCTGCGACATTTCAGGATTTTTGCTCAGCACGATGTTTTATCTTTTAGTTACAATCCTGGTAGGCCCAAATGGTTAGTAGGACCTTTTGGGTGACACAGTCCTTTAGTCATCATAACGTGTTTCAGTCGTGCACAGAGAAAAACAATCCACAGTGGCTCAGCCCCACTTCCAGCACCAGGAAGAGGGCAGCCAGATTGTTCAGCCCCATTCCTGTGCCTTAAATTAATGATGTTCTGAACTGCCCAGGTTTACCACCCAGCTCTGTCCTGCAGTGCTTTCTAGACTCTTGACAGTCTCATAAACTTTGCTTTATGAAGCTACTCCACAGTTCCTGTTGGTAGGAACCATCCCCTAAATCCTTCCTGTTTTCTTCCTGCTGCCATGAAGTAGAACAAGACTTCTAAGGGAGAGACATGACATCATACCAATTTATGTCAAATTAACATTACTTTGGGAACCCAAAAGGGAGTCTGAAATCCTAAAGATGGCTCCAAAGACTGTTTCCAATGTTGGGGAGGAAAAAAAACCTGTCCCAACCAACCAACCAACCAACCAACCAACCAACCAACCAACCAACCAACCAACCAACTCCCAAACAAACAAAACCACAAAAAAATCCCTCTAGAGAGCATGTAACATGTGCAATGTGTACCCCAGTGAATCAGATGCATTTCTACCATAATTATCAGTTCTAACCATTTACAAATTCCATATACATACAGATAAATATATCTCATATATATACACACACACAGAAATGCATAAACATACACTTCTCCAAGTAATGGACATAATACCTGCTCTAGGTTTGCTGCTGTTCTTTTTTTTCCTCCTGTGGCATCTTGATATGGTAAAATGAAGATTTCAGCAGACGTGGGCAGGCCAGGGAGCACTGCGACCAGAACATGCTTGCTTGAAATACCTGTAGCCTGATACACAGACAAATAATGGAGAGAGAAACAGTGTGGATGGCACTGAATGCTGAGAGCTTCTCTGTTAAGGCATCACAGTACTTACACCATGCAGGGTATATCTCGTACATCTCACTGGCTGAAATTTTTAAGTTAGGATTTTAATGTCCCTAATTTTGACACAGTAGACAAAATTCAGGAAAAAAGTACCCTACAGGCATTACTACCAGGGTCATCTCTGGTCATGCATTTCAGTTGATGATACCATAACACTGCACAATCAGATTGTGGCGTTATTATCCAGAAAAGGACATAGTTTGGCCCTCAGGATGTTTTCTTAGCCAAAAGTAGGAGAAACATAATCTGATGAACCTTCCTCCATTGCCTTGCTGTTGTGAATTATCCACCAAATGCACTTAAATCTCAAGGTTTTGATTTAAACTGAAGTTTTCAAGTGCTGAATTCTATTGATCACTTTTGAAAGAGTAGAAAAAAAAGTGCCTTCAGATATAAAGACAGGTCACAGTTGCACCACAGAGATTTCCTTGCAGTAAGGACTTGGAAGCCTCTTAGACATTAACTGGACCTAAATCTCAGGAATTCTTCTCCCTAGCAGTTCAGGAGCAAAGACTTGGAGAAGGTGCTCATTGGAGGAAATGGTGGATGCAGGACGAGTGATCAGCAAAACTGATTACAAATCACCATTTTCTGAGCTTGTCCTGTGAATAACCCAAGTGTGACTGCTGACAGTCCAGGGAAAACCCTGTGAAGTCATGGAAAGTGAACCCTTCTCCTCCACCAAACACTAAGGAAAAGCATGTGTCTGTTCCCTTTTTTTATTTTGCTTTGTTTTGTAATGTGGATTTATAAAAAATCCCTATATATATATATATATATATATAAAGATCTCTTATATTCTTTCTTAATATTCTGTGAAGCCAGTGCTTGCATTATTTGTGCTTGCCTAACAGGTTGCTCTAAGGTGTGAAGAAAAAGACACAGTATTGCCTTCATTTTCAGAGGCTGGGAACAATTTATTTTTCAAAAGTGGGAGACAAGAGTCAGAAAGTCAATGATGTGAGCAAATAATTATGATCAAAACATGAAAGAGGATATTTTGTGATAATATGAAATTATCCCTACTCAGAATGAGGATCAGATTTTAGTACAGAATTACAGTTTTGTATGCAGAATTTTATCCAAGTCTGATGATATTCTGTAATAAGAATATAACACTTTAATAAAAGTTCATAAAAATTCTATAGCACAGCTATAATTTCCTATTGAATTATTTAGTTATTTTACTCATTTTTATACCATTTACTTAACTGCTGTAGAAATCTACTGGGTTTATCTTTAATTTTTACAGGAACTTCTCACAAAGGCTTGTTTAAGGTGAATCATTCAGCTATATAAAGATGGATAATTAGCTATCAATTTTTATTTTTTTAATCAAATAAAAAGACTGTTTTCACTGCTCTGCTTTTGGAATGTAGCCTTGGTACTGTGGTTTTACAATTCTTCTTTTTTTATGGTCTGATTTTTTTTATTGAGATGTTTATATTCTGAAAATTCTTCCAGAAGATAAATGGATCCTTGAATACTTGATACAGACATAAATATGTCAGAAGATCAGGCTCCAGAAAAATGTTCTTTTTTTCCCTTTCCTCCTGTCTTTTAATAAAATCTCAGAAGCAATTCAGACAAGTTTGTGCACCTGATTAGTACACAATGTTTTTCTAGAATTTTTGCACATATGATGCCACAAATAAAATATAAGCTTGCTAATAATAGACAAGCCTTGTGTGCTTTCAGAATCTGAGTATCTTTATTTTTAAAAAAGCAGAAATACTATTTCAAACAATTCCTTGCACTATTTTTGTACTGAGCTGAGAAACCCCAGCTATCTCTTCTAACTCTTCTTATCTCCCCAATTTCAAATCCAAATCTTCAACCACATTAGAATATTTTTATGACATTCTGTTCCATAGTTAAAAAGCAACTTCAGAGCTTCTCTGTGGTGTTGATGGAAAAACCAGCATCCAATCCTGCCCTATGAGCCTCATGCCATATGAAGGACTTAAAGCATTTGCTGTGGTGCTCTTCTGTGTAGTAAAAATTGTTTAATTTTTGGTCTTGTAAGTTTTCTATAGCACATTTGCAATTCCACTAGAACAGCATTGCTTTACACTGAAGGCTGACTCTGGGCACCAGGCTGTCATAGGATGAGATAATTTCACCCGTCTAAAATTTAGGATGCTGGCCTCAAACACTGTCTATTCTCCATTTCTGGGTGGTGGAAACAGACACCTTGAGAGAACAGCTGATCCAGTCCTAATGAAGGAATAAAGCAGGATCTAGAACCCTTGTAACACAGGCTATGCACAGAGCTTACCTCCACCAGAGCTCTCTTGACTACTCTGCTGATGTCCTTTCTCCACTCTGGGATATCTGGGTTGTAGTCATCAAGGTTTGGAGAGAATGATAACCTCAGGGACTGAAATTTCTCTGCAGATACAATGACAGTGGTGAGTAAAGACTGTGAAATGCCTTAGTGCCACATGAGGGGTCACAACCTTGTGAAACCTGCTGCAGCTCATGTCTTTCTTAATCCATTTGCAGATGGTGCACAGATTGTGAGAGAATCCAGCAGGATGCCCGAGAGACTCATGACGAGATGTGGAGAATCTGGGAGATTCATTACTTGAGTGTCTTGGAACTGAAAAAGGTGATCAGTCCTTACTTGTGTGGATGAATAGCACTGCAAAGGGAGTTGTGTTGGGAATGCAAATGAAACATTACCTTCATTTTGACTTCTGGAGCAGGCAAGGCCTGTGATTGGATTCTCATAGACGTGCCCCAGACCCCAGAGATCTTACTGGAAGGGGACAGGGATAAATGTGGGGAGAGGAAAATGTACTTAATCTCTGTTGCTGTTAACAGAGGTGCCCACATTGATCACCATCAGCTAAAACTGGGATTCCCAGTGGGTTTTAGGCTCCATCTACACTATATGGTATTTGTGTTCCCTAACAGCTTCTGACGCCTGAGAACAATGTCAAATCAGTACAGATTTCTGTGCAGAGCTGCAGCACACAGCATTGATTTATATTCCAAGCTGAGCAGCTATTGTGTGAGTTAAGAGGCCTCTACTGGCCAAGAAGGGGGAAAACCAGCTTGCAAAACAAACTAACATTTTGACAATCATGTAGGATGGTCAAATAGTGATAGAGCACATGCAGAGGGCTCTGGGAAGGTGATCAGTGTTCTTCAATCATGTCACTCTGCACTAATGTCAGTCAGTGGCCTTCAGAGATATTACACTAAACTGGTAACACTGGAATTCAATTTATAATCTCACTCAAAGCATCCTGGAATAAAGACCCCTTGTTGCTGCCAGCTAACCTGGCTCTCTAAATGTTGGCTATGGAGAATCCTGTGTGAAATAAAAGGGGAAGAACTCACCATACACTGCAATAGTCTTTGTGTCCTGAAGAATGGTGTTTCCTGCTGAGACCTGAACAGTGATGGTGTTCATCCCTTCCACAGAAAATGTGAATGTGATGCTCCCTTCCAATGTGATCAGTGGCTGCAAATACATTATAAAAGGCAAAATTCAGTTAATTTGGCTGGAAAGGAAAAGCAAGAATGAGTCTGGCTCTTTAACCTGTTGGGATGGTTTCAGGAGTTAGTTCCAGATTGCAAATTTCAGACTCAGGAGGGGCCCTGTGACACGGCAGCTAATTTTCTAGCGAGGACCCATGAATCCCAAACAGGGACATCCTCCTGAACCTCAAAGTAAGGTACCTATAACTTCCAAAGGAGCTATGTTTTAAGATTCCAGTGCTTCCTTTCCACTTGGCACGACAGTTGTTCTGGATCCCATGTTAAAATGCCCATCTTTGCTCACTCCCCAGAGAGGTCCAGATCCTGACGTAAGGGCCTGCAAGACTCACTGCTCAGGTATCACCCTCCTTTCCCAAATCTAGTGTAAGTGCTTTGTTTAAGGTGACTGAAGGGGGTTGTCACAGAACCAGCCAAATTAAGATTTCACAGTTGCTCCCATGTTATCCTTGGATACAGAGACATCGTTTTTGTTAAGTTCTGGTGCTTGAGAGGACAGAGATCCCTTTAGCTGTGCAACCAGTATATCAATGAGTTATGTCCTCCAGCAGACTCTGCCTTAACTTCTCTTTTCACTTATTAATGAACTCTGGGTGAGATCTTCAAAGCACCCAGTATCAAGTCAAACTGTTGTCATTGTAGTCTGTAGTAAAACTCTCACTTCAATGAGAACAGAATTAGACCAACCCTGATCACTTACGAGCTTAGGAGATCAGAGGGAAGGTTAAAAGGTGACAATCACAGCCTGTAAGTACCTCTAGGGGGAGATGATTGCTGATAGTACAGAGAGTTCTTTAATCTATACAAAAAGACATAACAAGATCCAACAGCTTGAATCCCAGACTAGATAAATTCAGACTACAAACATGATGCATGAGTTCAAAGCTCAGGATAATTAGCTGTGGGGAAATAGCTAGGGGAGATGGTCAGAAGGAAAAGCAGTGCATTTTCCATCATCTGAGAAAAATTATTAATGCAAAACAACAACAACAACAACAACAAGTCAGGTTCTACCTTAGTCACAAAGAGTTAAAGAAAGCAGAAAGTACAAAGCAGAAGGTACTGATCTCCAACCTGCATTATACAGAAGAGAACCATGTGTGATTATGAAGGTCCCTCTTGGGACAAAAATCCATGACAACCTCTCCCCTCAGAAACTAATTAGAGTTTCTGGGTACTTCGGCCACAATTATATGTGAAGTAAGAGTTCTAATGTCTGTGCAGAATTACCAAGCACAAAGGCAGCAAAATGTGATGGATGATACTCTCACATCTGAACAGAGCCCAGGGGCAGAGACATGTGTCGGGAACAATTTCATCCACCTGTAGCACATGACAATAAGGTCCTTTTGCACATGTGGTTTAGCATAGGGTACTGGGGCTCAGGATAGGTCAGTTCCAGATATAAAAACAGCTTCAGCTTGGAAAGTTATTTTACTAAAAAAACCTGCCAAAGGCCTTACTTTTTTTTCTTCTTGTTACTGAAGAAAGGAGGGTGAAGAAAAACAGTAGACATTCTTCCAGATTTTGTTTAACTATGTTCACCTTGGACGGAATTAAGGAAGAAAGCTATTGGCAACTTGCATGAAATAGCAATAAACCCTGCAGCTAAGTCACAGCCACAAACACAAAGCACTACTTACATTTCCATGTCAGTACCTCAAAGGACGATTAGTATCTTGGTCTTTGGTCTATAATTTTCTTGCATATGTGACTACATAGAAGCATTCCCAGATCCCTCCCTCCCACTTCTGCCACAGAGCTCCTCCAGGATTATTTTGATCTCAGTCAATCAGGAATACAAACCTCTGTGTTGTTCCCAAACCACCAGAAATAAGTAAGTGTTCCCACTTGGCTTGGCCACAGCACTGCTGTGGCGTTGATCTCCTTGTTCTTCGTGGTGACAAAGGGTAGAGATAAGTGAACGTGTTCCAAGGGGCCTGCAGAAACAGAAGCAGCAGGTGAGTCCTCCTTTCATCTGAAAAGTCAACCTGGGTGGGGTATCTGTTGGCTTAAGGAAGAAGAATCTTCCCTAGATCATTGTGGGATATGAAGAATGTTTTGGCTTGGTACCATTTCTAGAGAGGAAGGCTTAAATCTGTTCAGCAGAGAACAGGTGCCACCCCTGTACCCAGAGCTGAAAAACTTGGACTCTCTACTGCATGCATGTCATATAGTCAGGAGCTTATGACTTTAACAATAGGGACAGAGCCGTGTTGTGTGAATATGGCCTTCACTGGGAAGACATAAGAATGTGGAACACAAATGTCTTCAGTGGCCATGAAGCACCTGTGCTTGAAAACTGCTTTGATTTGGTGAACTTCAGCAGAAACTTTCTGAAGGCAGCTATTCACTGAGTGTCTGCATTTTAATGTTACCTTATACTCCCTCCTTTTCATCAATAAACTCTTTTATTTCTTCAGTATAAACAGAACATAATTCATTCGACAAGTGACATTATGCCCAGGGTTACACATTTCCCATCTTCTGGAAACAGATGGGCCTTTGTTGTTAAATCTTGTTCTATAGATTATTTTTAAAATGTGTTCTGACTGTTCACTAAGAGAACAAAGCAATTGTCCTGAGTGACTGGGAAAGAAAAATAAAGAAACCTCAGGTGACATGGGGACATGGGTTGCTTACAAAAATTAAGGCCACATCTACACATCCTCTGTGAGCTCCCCAGCAATGAGAACCACAGCCACAGCCTTGTATTGCTCATATGGAGTTGAGATGCATTGCTAGAGAATTTTATGTATTTCCAGGGAGGATCTTTCAGGATGTATCCCATGCATGAATCACCACTTAGACTTTGTTTTTCAGACTAAATGAACACCACACACTCTGGAAAAAGCATCATGTATAACATAATAGGTAGAGAGAGGAAAAAAATCTCCCAAATCAGACTGTATAAACAATGCTAGAATAAGGACCAGTGTTCCTGATTTATTACTGAAATGCATCTTTCTCTGGGTTGTAGACACAGCCACCGCTTAACCTGAAGCAGCCAAGAACTATCCATGATCAGATTCACCAAAAATCAGATTCACCTCTACATGAGACCATGGCTTATTTTGCTTTTTATAAGCAGCAATCAACACTCTTGAAAATTCATGAGATGCCACAATGTCAACCTAATGATTTTAATGGCATCCTTCTGCTCAGATCCATTTCCATCACCAGGCAATTCCTGCTTTTAGCAAGGCCCTAAGACCCGAAAAACAGCAATTTCCCCAGCTAAATGCAGTGACAACTGTAATGGTGGAGCCCACGAAAAGTCTGATACACTCCAACATAACTGCTCTGAACAGATCTCAAATGATCCTGCACAGCAGAGAGTGCCCAGCACCTCCGTGGACCTTCCCCATACACTGGCAAGGAAGGGATATGAAAGAATGGCTCGAGCAACCCAATTCTGCTGAGCATTTCCAAGCTCAGCTGGGTCAAGGAGGCTGAAAAGCTGAGCTGTTATCTGGCCAGCAGATGGGGATAGCTCACTCTGGATAGGCCCTCCTGGTAGGAGACTGCTTTCTCCCATGTAACTGTGAAGAGGATGCAAGAAAATTTATTTCTGAGCTTCATGCAGGGCCATGGAGGCTACAGGCCTTCACCTGTTCCAGGAAAAAAAAAATTGTGAGCAAGTTCCAGACAACGGAAAGGGAGAAGCTTCTCAAAAGGCTCACTTGCACGGGTGGTGTTATTCTGAAGCATCCAGGCAAATCCATAACTAACTAACTTTCTAGGAGCAAATTTTGACATGTCAGGACAGCTAGGAGACAGGCTGTTGGCTTGAGCAGTTTGCATGCAACAGTTTATACTGTCTCTCCAACTCAAAATGTTCCTGTCTCACAATAACCTGCGTTTCTGGATCCCTGGGCCAACTGCAGGAAAGGCACTGCTGCTGTGCACTGGCCACATGGCTGCAGCAGGATGAGGAGAGCACGGGATGAAGGCTTTACTTTTATCTTTGAGATCACAAACACCAAGGTTCGGTGCCTGCAGGTTTTTTTTTCCCGCAGGAAGAGTGCTGGCCACAGGTAAAGATGGTGCTGGAAGGCCCAGATCTGGCTGCAGACACTCATATATCAACCCTGTAACCAGGGATCACCCAGTCTGTAGCCCTTCCCAAAACTCTGGATGTTCAGGCTGCACGCTGCTTTTCTGTGGATCTTACAATACAGTGTGTGTGTGTGTGTCTGTTTTAAGGACAGATATTTTTTACAAAACTCCCCAAAGGCCAAGCTGAAACACCCCAAGCAGAATACTCAGCAGAGGGCTGAGTGGCAATGCAAGCATTCAAATAGGATTTAGAAGCTTTTGTGGATCAGGGCGTTAGACTCTGGAGGGGGTTGGATTTACTGTACATCTCTGTCCTCAGTAAATGTACTGCTAGTCTGAGTGGCACCATGCTCATTTGTAACCTGTTCTGAAGTCCCTAATTCTTGTCATGTAGAGAAAGGTGAGACATATCCCTTAGAGCTGTCACTTCTCCAGGGAGTCTGGCACATATAATCTGGGCCTGGCTGCAATGATCACTCAGTGTTTAAATCCTATGCTGGCATTACCTATGTGAAACACAAAAACACACACTATCAGCTGCTAAGTCACACAAACAAATCTGAATATTGTTTATTTCTTGTACAGCTTAAAGAATCAAAATGGTTCATAAGCATTCAGTGTCTCAATCAAATGAATCAGAGCAGCTGTAGAGCAGAAAGACACTATGAGTGAGCGAAGGCTGGACACCTGCCAACCAAAGGTGTGTTTGAAGGGGGACATTCAGGGAGGTATTTGCTCCTGCTCCTCTAATCCTCCATAAAAATCCTGTCTCCCACAGTCACACCTCCCACTGCTCCCATCTGTTGATACAATGGTGCTCCATTAAAGAGCTGCTCTCCTACCCTGAAGAGGCAGCTGCTTTCATGCTGTATGAACTAACCCCAAAACCAGAGGTAAAGTGTATGGAATGTGCTAAAGCATCTGGACAATATGTGGAGTTAATTTGGTAGAGGGTAAGCAATATTTCTGTAAGCATAACTTCATGTTTTGGAATTTCCTCTTTTCTGTTAGTCTGCCACAGAGGCACACAGTTGAAAACGTAAATAATAAAAAAAACCCACTGTACAAAGAAAATTATGGCCCCCCAAAAAATCCATCAGGAAAGTTACAAAATTTTGATAAATATGTTGACCCTTTGGGTTCATAACCATGTTCTAGAACAAATATGAAAGAATACAGTGTTGGTTTTATCCAAGAACTTGAGATACATTTCAGTTGTAAATCAGAGACATATAAAGTATAAAAATGTTAAAAAAAAAAGCAGAAAAGCAATGTGAGGATAATATTTTTTCTTGCAATACTATTTAATACAAAGATTTTGGTTCCTATGACAACAGAAACACTGAAATGCACTGGTTTCCATCCCAGAGGTGGGTGTGTTTCATTAGAGGACAAAACATGCACAAAGGAAAATTCAAAGCTTTTGAAAGTCATTAAAGATCCCTGGGTGTCTTTGTTCTCGAAGCGCAAGCTTGATAACAAAAGTGCATTTCAGAAAGGGCTGGACAGTCCTTTGAGGTGTCCCAGTTTAGACTACCCAAAATTACAAACAGAACACGGTTTAAAAAGCAAAAGCTAATGGTCTTTCCCAACCTTAATGAATCTATTTCCTCTCAGTCTGGAATTAACAGCCTGTCTGGAGGGCAGGTGAACACTCATCATATCCCAGCACTCTGGACCCAGATGCCACATTCCAAATGTCACCCCTAGCTACAAGTAATAATTTTAAAAGAACAACAGAAGCTAACAAGGGGTATGGACATACATACATGTTACATGTAGGTAGAGGACAGCGCTGTCAGAACCCAGGCTGTTTTCCACCAGCACGGTCACTCGGAATATGCCCACGTTCTGGTAGATGTGCTTGATCCCATCCTCTGTTGAGCTGAGATTGGCATATGACACAGCGATGCCGTCTCCAAAATCCACCTGAATGAGGGATCGCTGGAGGTCTCCCTGTGGTGAAAGAGAAAGGATCGAAACAGACTCTGTTCTGCTTTTGAGAGATGGGATCAGTGGGGTGACCGAGACCAGCTGGAGAACAATAACAAGGTCTGGTGCACCAGAGGAACAGCCTGCTCTGACCTGTCAAACAACCATGGCTGCTAAAGTTCCCTCCCTTTCATGCAGGATGCAGTATCTTGCCTTACCTTTAAACATCCTCCCTGCCTAGGAAACCCTCTTCTGGCTCTGCATGGTGCTCATGCTGCCTATGTTCTCACTTGCTGGCTATTGCTGTGGAGCACCTCCACAGCCTGGTACACCGAAGCAGTGGCCACTGTCTGGAATGATGGAAAATTAATAGTTGAGGGCAGTTCATAAAATTGGCTGAAAGGACATTTCATTTACTTCGGGTTTGTTTCCTCTTTCTTTTCTTTTGGTTTTTTTTTTTTTTTCTCTCCCACTTTTCCTTTGAGAAACAGTATTCTGGATGCCCAATGCCCTTTCTGGAATGAAAGGTACCCATGTGAATGGCTGGCATCAGGAAGGCTTCCACACCAGAAAGAGATATGTGAATGCATGTGACTATAAGAGGAAATTGTAACAGAAGTTTTATATTCCTCATGTACTCTCAGTCTTTTTATAACTCGTTGTGAAGGCAGAAATAGTGGAGGTTTGCCTGAATGGAAAGCAAAAAGAGCAGAGCTATACCTGGTGATAGCAAGAGTAATAAATTTTCCCAGATGCTCTCTTTTAATAGACTGAAGTTGTTTTTACACCGCCCTGGCACCCTGCTGGAAGCTCTGTTGCTTCCAAATAGATGAGACAAAAATAACTGTGTTGCTCTGTTGTGGAGAATCCGAGACTGAAGGTGTGGCAGGGGAAACGGTCTTAAGTGCAGAGTTAAGTCCTCTATTGACCTAAATTATTTGAAAGATGTGCAGTTTCAGACATGATGCAGTGCTCTGGGCCCTCGTGTCTCTTTGACTGAGCCAACAGAAGCCACCAAATGGGATTTGCTTCCACAGCCAGAAGTGAACATACATCACCTCTGAACCTCTTTCAGAGAGGGACTGTGTTATCTCAAGTCCAGTGCTAGACTCAGATCAAATACAGAGATCTCTGAAATACCCTTCAATGCTCTCCCAATTTCTCCAGGTCCATCATCATTAGTGTTTTAGTTGTCTTTTCTTACTTAAAAGGAGATGATGTCTTTGAACAGTAAAGCCATACTGCTGGGAAAAAAACTTTTCACATGGTTAAAACTGTGCCACCATAGTGACCCTGCTGGATTTGTCAGCTCTGAGGATATTTGAGACCATGCAGTTGAAGTTTGTTTCAGGTTGTGGAATATTCCTCCATGTACTTGAGGTAGCAGGAGAAGATGAAAAGGGTGACAGCCTTTTAGAACAGCCTTATTTCTGCAAGTGTTCTAATGAATCTTTTTTTCCTATTGTCTTCATTTTATCCATGAAACTCATGCTGTCTACAGGTGTAGCCAGGCAAAGGAGCCATTTCTAAGGCATGCAAGATTTAGATTTCAATTTCTAGGTAAAGAAGATGCTGACAGAAACAACTGAAAATCTAATTAAAGAAGAGCTTCAGCTACTGTTCCCCCAGCCTTTTTCATTTGTCTTGGCCTCTCCTGTTTTAAAACCCTTTGAACTGGAAATACATTTTCCATTGAGTAAGATCCAGGCTATAACACTCCTCTGAAAATGCCACATTTTGAAAAGCTGACATTTAAAATTCTAGCTTAGGAAGTGGAAAAGTCAGGAAAACAAAGAGCCTGTGTTTTGACTTGTTCTAATATTTTATCTGTGCCAGGTAAGAGCATGGGTAGAGTAAGACAGGAAGAGAAAGCAGATGAGCCAAAATCCAAACATTTCCCACACAGCCCACACCTGATCTAAACCCACCCAGCTGTCACTGCCTCTGTCTCCAGCATCTCTCCAGAGCCACTTGCAAGAGGTTGTTTTACCAAGAGGAGTTTTGTTCTTCAACAACTTGATGCATATCTATACATCTTGCAAAAACCCCGCCTGATGCTTTTTCCAGCTTCTCCTTTTTATTTTGTCAAGCTCAATACTCCATGATACAGTTTTTCTGAAGCTTTTAGCTCAATTAAGGCAAACACAAAACTCCCTGCATTATTGCAGGAGAGTTGCTATTGGAGTGTTTTTATGGATTAATTGTGTTTTCTTTAGATTAACCTGTTTCCCTGCAATATGCACAAGCTTGGATATAATCTGAAGTACACTGCAATCTTGAGAAAGGCTTTTGTGCAGCCAAAGGTTTAAGAACATAATGAATTTTAAGAACTTTTAGCCTGAAAAAAGCCCTAAGAATCAACACCTAGTTTCCCAAGGCCCCATATTATGCCCTTTACCTACCTAGACAATATTAGTTACTTAAATGTAAATCAGAAATTTACTATTTTATAAGGGATTTTCTCATTAAATGTCCAGGTTTTTTTCAAGCATACATAAATCATCCTCCTCTCCCTCCTTCCTGGTCCTGCCTCCTAAGCCAAGTGCACCTTTTTCCTTCATCTTGACAAAAGGAGCCTAGAGTGCACACAAGACCTGGATGTTACCAAAAAACTCTGTGAAGCTCCCTGCCTCAGGGTATATCAAGAAACATCCCATACAGTTTGCAACAATATTTTTACATTTTGATTACTTTTACACAGCTCTCAATATTTTGGGAGATGTAAGATGTGAGACTCACCTAGCAGGATCCTCTCTCAAACACACCATTGGACTCCTGCCCTCAAAGTGTAATAATGCATTTTCCTTATTGACTTTGAGTATTTGTATCTAAATGGAAGTATGAAAACAATGGAACAAACACAGCTCAAGGTTTTTAATTTTGGTTCCCATGTTTCAGATTTCATTTTTAAGTCTTCAATTATGCACCGACTTGTGTGCCTTCCTTAGAGATATTGACAATAGATTTAATTATCCTTTGAAAGAAGCAGACACTGCTGCTGTTGGAGGGTTTTCATGGATTAATTCCTTGTGCTTTCTTTACATTAACCCCTTTCCCTCTTTGCCATTTTCCTGTCACCAAAAGAAATCATTCATCAAAAATATTTTGACTGAAAATGAGTATCTACACACGACATACCTTTAGCCCAGATCTGTTTAAAGTATATTCTTAATTTTTTACAGATACTCAAATCCAGCTTGATCAAGAACTGAAAAACATGCTTTCCTGTGTAAATCCCTGCTTTCAGAGAGATGGCCTTAATTTTTCAAATCAGAAACTGAATAGAAAGGTGCCTCCTATCAGGGCAAATAGCTTGATACTTTTCACATGTACTTCTTTTTCAACATGGAACAGTGAATTGTACTGATCACATCATTCATCCTGACTGCCAGTTGTGCCAGCTCAACTCAGCTCTGAGGTCTTTTTACAGACTAGATCTTCTGTGCCCCACGGGAATAAATAACAGCCTCTCAGGATTATGCAGAATAATTCAACTTGTGTGACTGGAAGTGCATTACAAGACTGCAGTGCTGTGTGTCATCAGGAAGACAAGGTCCACTTTCATACATTTTCATGGAATTTCAACAGTATATTTAAAAATGCGTAGAAGGCTCTGATTTCTCCCAACCAGCTTGTCATCATCAGAAAATGCAATTATAATTCAGATGACAGTGGTATGGGGGAGGGTACATACTGATATTTCATTTGTGTGTTATTACAGGAGTGTAGTGTTGTTAGTAAGATAAACAGCCGTGATTCAGCATGTGCATTGAAAGTTAGGATGAAGGTTTCATATTTCTGTAATCATTGCTAACAAACTTGTGATATCAAAAGAGGGAACACAGCAGGATACCACAAAAAAAAAAAAAAAAAAAAAATACAGACTGTGGTTTTAATTACTACTAGCTTTGCATCTTTAATTTGAGTACATCAACAATCAAAACAATCCTAATGCTAAGCTCATCTCCAGAAACTTCAGCTGAGTTGAATACTGAAGTGCACCAAACGACAGTGCTGAGGTGGGAAATGTTATTGGCATTGTGCCCCCAGCAGGATCCCCACGCTCATTAAATGTACCTGAGACACAGTGTACCCTGTACAGCCATGTACCAACACTGTCATTAGAGAGAGCCACGGCAGCCTTTAGGACATTCAGGGCTTCATTTGCATGTTCACATGGTAAGACAGAGTTCTCTGGCCTTATGTGCATTCACTACACATTTCAAGGCATGGGGGGTATGAGGCAGAAAGCAAAGCTCTATTTTCAAATGAGGGAATAAAACATCAGAAAGTTGAAGTTTCTTACTCAAGGTCATGCAGAAGGAGCTCAGAGTACAGTTCAGGAATGAGTTCAGATTGCCTGAATTCTAGCCTGTGGCCTGAAGTGTAGGAACAAATTAGCTTTCCCCACATATTAGTCTAATCCAAACATCACATAGCAGCAGCAAGCAGTTAAAAGCAAGTCAAAATCTACTCCCAGTGGAGTGACTTTGCCAAGTGAGAACTGAGACAGACCTGGAATGTCAAAG
Source organism: Orthonyx spaldingii (assembly GCA_013397795.1). NCBI lineage: Eukaryota > Metazoa > Chordata > Aves > Passeriformes > Orthonychidae > Orthonyx > Orthonyx spaldingii. The sequence continues at coordinate 1,684,748 of VZTJ01003401.1, read as the reverse complement.
ATTTTTGGCTGTCATTTTATCAAGATAAAAAATAAATTAGAGGAGGCAGTTTCTCTGTGAATTATCTGTAATGAAACAGCCAAAGCCCTGAACCTTCCTGCCCTGAATGTCTTTACTGTCCATTTCCTCAGCAAAGATGTGTGAGCAATCAGATGAAACAAGTTTGAAAGCCATTGTGTTGAACAGCGTTGCTCTGGAGGCTGCAGCTTTCAGAGTCTCTGCTGAAGCATCACAGCGAGCACAAGTGTCTGATGTTCATACAAATAGCTCTAACACACAAATAAAAATTGTGGTTGTGACAGGCAAGAGACCAATGTGACCATGTGATCAGGAAGGCACACAGAAACAACACACAATAAAAACCCTCTATTTTCTACAACAGAGAAGCAAAACATGTCAAGGACATTGGGTTGAATAGCTTGAGCAGGAAAAGCACCTTTGTAATTTGTATTTTGGTTTTCTTTTGTTGCCCAAAAATACAGCAAGGAGTCAGGTTTTTAGGCTGAGAAACAACTCTGTTGTTAAATGCTGCAGTGTGAGAGGTATCAGTCCTGGGTCTGTGCATGTAGCACAGGCCAGGGCAAAGGATTACCCTTTAAACTGCCAACATTTTTAGACAATGAAAAATTTGCTTTTAACCATAGCTACTTTTCTCATGTGCTGCCATGCAATGAAAAAAAATGCTGTTGGTTTTCCACTTATCTCCATGGAAATTTAAGAGCAAAAGTCCCAGCTTTAGTATGATGCTTTGCTTATTAAACACTTCCAAATTACTTCATAAAATCAATACACGCTAATTAGTAAAGGAAATATTGATGCTTCCTGGCTATTGTCACCCAGTGAAAATATCATGATGATTACACCCAGATTAGTTGGACAAGTAACTTGGCCAAACCTTTCCAATAAATATTAGGTGCAAGGTGACCTTGCAAACAGTTTTGAGGAAGTCATACAGGAATTCTAAAAGGTGACAGGAGACTTAGATCACTTTTGAAAGAATTCTTACATTCAGATGATTTAAATACGACCTGTTGGTTGAGTTTACTTTTAGTATTTATATGCTGCCAGATACAAACACTTCACAGGAAAATTTCATGTGAGTCAGGGTTAGAGAAACTGGGCTAGAATCCCAGCTCTCAGAAATCAGCAATGCTCTGTGCTCCTGGGTTTGGTTCCTGCCCTCCTTCCACTTGCACAGACTTCAGTGATGATTTTCTTTTGTGTCTTCTTCAATAGCAGAGCACTTCTGACTGCCTTGTCATTGTTTCTCTTTGGGCATCCTTTGCTCACATTGTGTTTTTGTCAGAATGCACAGTTGTGGCTCTCAGCATCACCACAGGCACAACCAGGCTCTACAAGGAACCACTGTGCTGTGGTTTCTGCCCCTGAATCCCACACCTGGGTGAAAACATCAGCTTTTTACTCCTCCCATTTGTCTCTCCCTGCTCTCTTAGCAATCTGCCCCACTACAGGGATGCTGTGAATTTTCAGGGCCTCCAGTGAACCTGTTTCTGCAGTTCCTTCCTCTTTTCCAAAACCAGGTGGATTCCTAGATGGAGCAGAAAGCCCTAGAAAGATAACAGGAGTACAAATCTCAAACAAACTCTTGTACCTTGGCTCACCAGCTTCTCTTTTTTTTTTTGTCTTTTTCCTGCAGATGAAGTGGAACATGGGCATGAAAAAAGAGAGCTGGGAGGCTGCAGTGCATGAAACAGCTCTGCAGATTTGAAGGTTTCAAACAAACTGTCTCAGAGGGATACAGGAGATGCTAAGATGCAAAAGGAAAGGTCATTCCTTTTCACACTCGAAAAGATATCAGCTGTCACTCACACTACAGGAGTAGTGCTCACCAGGGTGTAGGAATCTAAAATATTGCCTACCACTCCAGGGGGCAAGGGTTGAATAGGACACACTTTTTTCACATGCTATTGGGGAGAAAAATGTGCAAGGTGACATATCCAGGTTTTTTAACTTGCCTGATGCCTTCCCTTCAGTAAAAATGGAGTGGCACAGATTTTTTGAGTACTAAACATCCTGGATTGTACTGTGCTGTATACCTGTGCAGGGCAGAACTAAAGAGAAATTGGAAAATTCTTGTTCTGTGATACCTCTGCCTTGTATGCAAGGGAAAGAAACTTCCCTTTGAGAAGTGGAGTTGGGTTAAACAATCTCCAGAGGTCCCTTTCAACTTCAATTATTCTGTGAAATCAGTATCCATTTAATAAAAGGATGCTTGCTCTTTTGACGGGTTGTTCAACTTTTCTAGTGAGTGGAGTGATTTTTGTTACTAAAAGAGTTAAACTGGTGAATGGTTTAGTCTACATACAATTTTGCTGCTATAACTACATTTTATTTCCCTATAGCTTGCACATAACTGGGTAAATATTCCTCTTTGCTGAGTATTTCTTCTGTTACAACACCCACACAAAGTCATTGCCAGATTGGATAAAATTCACGCAAAGGTTTTGTTGGTTGCTCTTTAAGTTGACAAATCTAGGAGCAGGAGGTCAAGATTCATCTAGCAGGGAGAGTAATTGGAAAGGCTGGAGGCTGATCAATACCCTGTTTCAGCCCTCAGAGTGATTCCTAACCTCTTCCTTATCAGATACACTGGAAGAAGACCTCCCTTTAGATCTCCTCAGAACTGCCTCACTCACTCATCAAAACACACATTCTGTACTCCTTGACACCCAGCATGAGAGAAACACCATCTCATACCACAGAAGGTGTTGCTTCCAGACTCTGGTGCACACTGAAGCAGAGCTGCCAAAAAGATCAGGATGAACAAAAAGGACAGAACAATGCACAGCAGCTCCCTGTATGACAGGGTGGTCAGGGTACTCCTACATGATATGTGAGCTGAAGCACTCACAGAAGGAAGAGCAGGACATTTGTCCTGTGGATGATTGTCTCTCCCTCTATCAGCATAATTCTTTGATAGTTTTGTGACTGACTATTCAGATTATCCATCTCCTTCTCCCAGTCTGTTTTAAAACTTTGCTGAGAATAGAAAGGTGATGCAGAGCACACTTTTGTTGACTTTTTTTTTTTTTTTTTTAAAGCCTGGAGACTAACTCTTGTTTTGGACTTTTTTTCTCTTCATCTTTAAATGTAGAAATCTATAATTTAACAGATGAAATTATATGTTCACTCTGTTATTATGACATCACAGTAGCAATATTGTATGACTGTCAGTACTGAACTAAAGTGACCGTATTTTGGAGAAAATAAACATTCAGGACAGAAAACTGCTTCAGGTTAGATACAATTTATCATATGTTGTTGCCTTTACAAATCAGGACACCTGTTTGCAGGGGAAAGCATCAATAATAAAGATGTAAAAAAAAAAAAATCTCTTTCCTCACAGATGACATTTACTATGGAGACGGTCAGAAGTAATTTCCATGAATACTCTAAGCTATAAAAGGATGTACATCATCTCTTGGTGTTAAAGCATACTTGTTTTAGGATTTATTGGCCAGTTACAGAGGAAAAGGGAGAGAAATTCAAAGGAATCAAATCAGATTAGGGAAAATGAGAAAATACTACTTTGTGAATGTTCTTACTCGTGTGCCTGCAATTAAACATAGATAAAGAAGTGCTGAAAAGGAAAAAAAGATGTGAAAAGATTTAATTTTTTTTTCTATGCATTCAGAAATGGAGGGAGCAGAACAATGACATACCAAGTTAAGATACAGCTGTAACAAAAATACAGTTAAGACCCTGAATCAGCTTCATACTAGCAATGAATTTCAGACTTACTCCTGCTGAGGACATCTTGAGATTTCCCCATAAATGCCTAAACCATATGTACCAACTTCTGTGATGGGAACCCTGCTGCACGTATACTATTTGTCATTTTTTGTTTAAAGTCAGTGGAAAATAAATATGGAAATTCAGTTTCAAAAAACAGCAGGACGCAAAAAGCATGGTTAAGGGTGGGGATCAGAATTCAAACCTGCAGTCTTCAGTTCTCCTGTGAAATTCCCAAATCAAACCAGTTCCCAGTTTTTATCAACCTCTCCCAGATATTACTGTGGGCACCACGATGCTCTGGCAGCCCTTTCATCTCCATCCATCACCCATTACATTTTGCAGCAAACTCCACCCAGCTCCATCCTGGCCCTGACTGTCTTTATATCACCCTTGTCTTGCTTCAGCTCTTTGCAAACTTTGCCTGGCATGAATCACACTCAAATACACTCACGGATGTGTGCAATGTGAAAACAGCACCTACCTCCTCCAGCTGCAGCAGGAAGGTGACGTTGTGGCCCTGCTCGGCCGTGAGCCGGCCGTCGGCCGTGACGATGTGCAGCCCCTGCGGGGGCTTGCCCGGGCACTGCTGGGGCTTGGCCGTGTACCTCTCCCGCACCCCGTCCGTGCAGTTGTTGGAAACAACCTTCCGGTACCTGGAAAGGGACGGGGAAATCTGTGCAAGATGCTGACAAGTAGCACAGCAGGGTTAACTGGGAACGGGGTCCTTTAGACTACGGAGATTGTAAGAAAAGAAAGGTTCTCAAATGTATTTCACTATTTGTCTCAGCCAAGCATTCCTTGTGTGCCCAACACACCAGTAGTTCATACTATTGTTGACGGCATGTGATAATTTCCTGCATAGAGTACCTTGATATCATATAAGGTGCCATAAATTGCCTAAACCATAAAATGATATGATATGTTACATGTTAAATAACTAAAAAGTTATAAATAAATGGTATAGCATTGTATTCAATTATTACACTGTTAGGCAAAGTTTAGCAACTTTCCTTACATGTTCTCCACTTCCCATTAGTTGTGAGGCAAGTGTCTCTAAAGATGTAACTCTCGAGGGCTAGAAAAGTAAGTGTTGAAGCAAAAAGCAAATTTTGCCAGTCTATGAGTGCACAAACCCTCCAAACACAGCTTGGGTTGCTTTGTTTGCTTTAATCACTTGCAGCATAAATGAAGACTGCCAGTATCTTAACTTAAACTACATCTTCCATTGATTTCCAAGAGGACCAAAGAACAATCAGTATTTGGGCTAACTGTTCATCTATTACTTCAGTTCTCATATACATCAGTTTCATCTCTCTCCACTAATTTATTTTCCAGTGTTTCTGCCTCAGCTGATCTCACATGATTTTAAGAGGAGTCCTTTCAGAGGCATTAACGATTTGGCCTTGCCTTACAGTTTCCCCCCAAGTTTCTCTAGGGCATCATCTTTCAGAGAGAAGTCTGGACCATACATGATGGAGATCTGGAGCGACAGATGGTGCAACCTAAGAAAGGTAGTGAAGAAGAGGTCCCAAGGGCTTCAGCCATCTCTGACACACCTACAGTAGGTGTAATCTGTAGTTGTCATTGGGTTAAATCCATATGGGTGCTCTAGCTAAATAAAGCCACTAAGGTGAGCCACTTACCCAGTGCTGTTGAGATAACTCTGTCCAAGGCTGCAGTCTTTTGACAAGGAGGATGGGTTATACCAAAATGCTGGTAAACACTGGCCATTGCTGTGGCGTTCATATCCATAATCACTGTTTCAACATTAAAAGAAACCATCACATGAAACCCCAAAAGAACAAACACAGGTATTAGCTCATGATCTCTATCATTAATACAAGTTTTGATTTTCCTCCATCTGTTTACTAGGATTTCTGATTTTATTTTTACTGATAGAACATGTTCTTTATTCCACCTCAGCTTTTTAAATTAGGGTGGCTACCTTGCATACGTCCCAGTATAAAAAAGAAGAACCAGAGCAGGTAGTTTATGAGTATTGCATCAATTGTTCTCTCTCCATAGACTAACAGTACCTCTTAGGGTCAAATCTAGACTCAAATATAAAAAAAACTCCAAAAATCTAAGATAAGTTAAATCACTATTGTCTCAATCATATCTTAGAAAACTGAAGGGCTAAAAACGAATTGTATTTGGAAACTATATCACACTGGATGTAGAGGAAAATTTACAGCCCTGAGAGAGCTCTTGCCTGAAGGCATTAACAGCATATTTGGTAATGGGAAAGAAGTCTGTGATCTTCAATTCTCTTTTTGTTTGGAAGAGGAAATGCTACCAAAAACCATATGTTAGAAACAATGAATCAAACTTTAATCTTTTGTCATAATTTGAGTTTAGCTATGACTAAGTTTCCTTTGGTTTCACTAAAAACATTTCAAATTGTTTCTGATTCCAAGTAAGCAAAGACTCTATAAAAAATGTTAATGTAGAAAAAAAAAAAGAATCAAACAAACAGAAAACGTCTTTAATCAGTATTCCATCCACATGTGGGTTTATTTTCCAGCCACTGAGTAATGAGGACTGCTTGATTGGATAATCATTCTTATTCCTTTTACTAAGCCTTCTCCATAGCTCATAATGGAGAAGTAATGGGATGTCGTTTCTGAGAACTGCTAGACAGAGTCCACCAACTCCATTCCAATGTTCCAGTTGCAACACAATTCTTGATCTTAAAATGCTTTTTTGCAAAGCATTTTTTAACTTATTATCTTCAATGTCTTGGTACCAAGTAGCCTGATTTTCCAAGAAAAGAGGATTAGGGCAGTGTTAGATTATGTGATTAAGGGCTCATATCTGTCTATGTGCATAAAGAAACAGAGAGATGTACATAAAGAAACAGAAAAAAACAGGATATAGATGAACTCCCAACCACCTGATCAGAGTTAGTGGAGCTCCTGCTCCAGCTCCTCCCAGGGCTGTCACAGGACAGCCACCAGTCCATGGCCAGGGTGAGACCTATCAGATCATTAACAAGAAAGATATTTACAGAAAAATATTTCTTCAACAAGAAGAATGTTTAACTTAATGGAGACTTTTTTCGAGTGTCTTGAAAAAGCATGATGACTTACAAAAAAAATGTAATAAGTCACTATTAAACAATGTTAAGAAGCTTAGTACTGGTCTAAGATACATGACAAAGGAAAAAAGGAGAGAATATGTTTTATCTTTGCTAAGTTCCTTGTGCTGCTTATCAAGAGAAGACATTGAAAAGAATTTGGTTAACACTTTTTACTTCTGCTTCAACTTTTTCTACTGAATAAAGAAAAAAGATACTTTAAGGCAATCTTAAAACGGCAAAATTAAAAAGATGACATTAAGCAAAAGAAAATTAACGCTGCATATCACTTGGGAAAACTCCTAAACATCTATTAGGTTGCATGACTGTTCCAAAGGAACATTTTGGCAGCTGTGGTGCTTGGGATATCTACAGCAAGTAATTGAAAACATACTCCAGGAAACAGCAATGAAGTAGATGACCTAAATGGTCTTTTCCTCATTTTTTTTGACTGAATTTCCATCAATCTATTTACTCAGATGGTTGCAACTTAGTGTTGCTTAATTGCTTTGGAAGCATCAGCCAGCCAATTCCCACACTGCCATGTGCTTCTATAATCATCCTCGTTGGAATAAGAACACTATAGCTGCAGAATACACTTTGCAATGAAGAATAACACCATTCTGATTTGTTTGGAGAAAACAAATATTTACATACAAGTGGGACTCTGCATTTTTGTAATTCATTTGTAAACACTCTGCAGCACTGTATCGCTAAGTTATTGTGTGTGACTCTAATTAAAAGGCTGTAACACTGTACACACACAATGTTCTGTAATCAGGTGAAAACAAAACTAATACAGCGAAGTCTGCCTCTGAGGGGATCAGTATTCACATTCCAATTTGATGTAGCAGTCTGGGATTTCTTACTATGCACATGTCTAGATTCAAGCTACTATTTTGATTCCTGTTCCTACCTGTACATTTGGGCAAGCCAAGCTGTACTTGGATCATACTTCCCAAAGTCAAGAGAAAGAAACCCTAGGATTTTCCGCAGCAGAAATAGTTATAACCACAGAAGTTTCACAGCGTTTTCAGGCTTGCAAATCATCTGGCTCATTGAGGCCCTACAGAAATATCATCCCAGTAAATGAATTGCTGCTCCACATCCCTCTACAGATGCAGCAGCCACCCATTCACCTCCGCAGTCTTGGAATCTAATGAATTCCTTGGCTCCAGGCTGGTGCACACAGAACCCTGATGCTGACAACAAATTGCTGCCTACAATTTGGCACAACAGGCTTTGTAGCAATCAACAAGCATTACCATCAATTGGATTGCCATGGCACGAGCCAGTACAGCAAAGTCTGGGGATGGGGAAGGCATCAGCCTCAGCCTGCAATCAGCTCCCTGAGTCATTTCCTGGGAACTGGGAATTGGAATTTGCATATATTGATGATATTTGTGCCTGCCTGAAAAGAACTCAGGTGACATAGATAATGTATCTCCTAAAAAGAAGTGGAGCTGTTGCCCAGGGATTGCTTTATCAGTATGAAATAGCTTATTTTGTGGCTCTCACTGATTATGGTTTTACCCTTTTACTAGTTTAAATTGGAACCCACTCTGCCTCAGTCAAGTAGAACTGCAAGTTCTTTTCTGTAATTAGACACAAATTCATTCCAGACATTCTGTAGCCCTGCTCAATGCTCATGATAAATTCCTTTCTCTAATGTTATTTTCAGCATAGATAATAATCAAAAGACAAGAAATCCCTTAAGGAAGTTTGTAATTTGAAAACAGACCTGACAAACATACTGTTTGGAAGAACAGTTAATTCGCATGAAATTATTAAAATCCTACTGCTCTGAGACATAGAAATAACCAGTTAATTCAGATGAGTGATTTCCATGTTCACAGCTTCTAAAAATCAAGATATGACTTACCACGTAACCATAGAAGTTCCTTAAGATTAACAGCTTCACCTTAAGTTCCACTATGCCAGAAGCTGACAATGCTACTTGTGTTTTTGCATGCTGTGCTTTCCAAACATTTTGGACATTAAATGTGGTGGTGATATTGAGCTATCTCTGAAAATAGTCACTTTTTTCTGCAGTTTCCAAAAGCCCTGATGGGAAAAAACAACTATGGCCACAGCAATGGAAAGGTCTCACTACCTTTTTATTCACTCATTACCATTGTCTAATATTTAACTATGATGCAAGTGTAGATTTGTGTTTCAGGGGAGCTGTCCTTGCTCCCCAGCTCTACGGGACCTGACATGGGATTAAACTCAGAGAAGGACGGATTTGGCTACAGTCTGAACTCTGGATCTACAAAGGTGTATGATCATAATTGCATCACAGTATTTGGAGTCGAGTTATACCAGCTTATGTTAATACGGAACCTAAAATCCCCGGAATCTTTCCAGTAAATCCATGCCTGGTAGATATCTAGGCCCTTAAAGATGCAGAGACACATTGTAGATTTTGCATGGTGAATCTGCATTTTCCACAAGCACTCAAAATGAACTAAAAATTAATTCAAAATTACTACTTTTTAGCTAACCAAGCCCATCTTAATGAGAAAACACAGTTAGTTAGCCTAAGGGTGCAAAAGTAGGTGTATTTCAGAGCTGGTACCTGCAGGATCTGAACTGATGGGTAGTGACACATGAAGCCAGCAGAATCTAACCACACTCAGTGTCTGTCCCCTGTCTCCCTGTCGTTTGTCAGAACAGTTTCTCCTGATGCAGGACTCTGATCTTTTAGCATAGGAACTAACCTCAGCAGGCAGGGCTGTAATTTAAGTGCCAGGGAATATAAAAAGAGCCAGCCAGATCCCTGCTGGTATCATCCATGAAATAAACAGACCTGATTCCACTTGCACTAAGGCCGCTTTGTGCCTCTCTGGCTATCCAAAACCAGCATTAACTTCCATGAAGGTGTGAAATATGGGAATACCGATAGAAGCAGCTCTCAGTATTAATGACAGCAGGTTCAGAGGGAGGACTGACAGTGAGACACTTTTACTCAAAGTTCCTATTAAAGGACCTGGAAGACAGGTGGCTGAAGGATGAACACCACCAAAGGTTTCCATCTGTGTCTAGGAGGTGTTTCTGCCGAAGAGATATCGCTGCAATAACGCTCAGGCGGCAGGAAGGAACACAATGTGAGGAAACTGGGTAAATTAATGCTTTAATAACCCCCAAGTAACGGTGTCATCCATTTACCCAAATCAATTAAATGAAGAAGGAGCTTCTGGTTTCTAGGCCGTTGCTAGGAGAGAGTTGCCAGTCCCCCATTCCTGAAGCGCTGTTGCCCTCTGGCTGCCAGCCTCATTCCCTGCACGGAGAGCCTCATTCCCTGCGCCCAGCCCTGCCCTGCCCCTCTGGCTTCCAGCCCGGGGTAAAAGGTGTCTGCTGGCAGAACAGCTCAGGTTCCGAGGCTGGAGAAACTACAGTCACTTCTAATGTCACCCAGTTTTGTTGCTGCATAAAACAATAAACAAATGTACCCTTTTCCCCGAGAAAGGAGTACCAATGGGCTGCATACAGATTCGAAATTAATCTGGAGTTCAATGATATTACAAAGAGGAAAAAAACATAGAAAATCTTTATGTCTTTTACAACTGGTATCTTTCCCCTGAACTGATAAAAAAAGACTTGCAGAAGTAACAGCAATAACACTTTTTCTCACTTTACCTCACCACAGAGACACAATTTTTTACTCCAATCTCTGGCAAACAGATAATAAAATTTTCTCCATACAAATTTAGTGTTTAAACAGCAAAGACAGCACAGTGACAGAGATTGTTGTCTTCTTCTCTGTATATATACCTAGGTCCTGTAACCACTGATGTTAATATAAAAAGCTGCCCAATTTCTTTCAAGATTGAAAAATCAAGTGGAGGCAGATAAGGGGCTTTGCCCTGTGTGGGATATACATGTCCCCTTCAATCTCCTTCAAATAAGAGCCCTGTCTAGTCAAAAAAAAAAAAAAAAAAGAAGAAGAAATAGAGAATTCAAAAGTACTGAAATGTCATGATGAGTGAAGATGATGAAAGCACTTTCTTCTTCCTGAGAAGGCAAGACCTCCACAGAGGGCATCCTTCCACAGCAAGAATTCATTCCCTGATTTTTCTCCAAACCTCCCTCCAACTTCTGCAGGGTGAATTGGCAGTGAAGCCTCATACAGAGTTCAACAAGGCAGGCACTGAAAGTTACAGTGGTGCAGCAGCAAGCTTTGCCTTAGTAGACAGAATTGCTTTTTTTCTCATCATTTTCTTTTCTCCCTTTCTATCCTTCTCTGGCAAATCTATGTCAAATTATGCTCCTGATGACTGTTGGTAAATGTTTCTGAACTGGATGCTTAAAGCAACTGGATGCTTAAAGCAACATCAGAGGCAGTGGGGAAGGAAGCTGAAATGAATAAAGTAGAAATTCAGGTCTGAGAACTGTAGGTGTAACTTGAGCTCAGGGAGAAGTGGAGAGAATCACAACAGTCTGGTCAAAACCAAAACTGATTCCATGAGAAAGAGAAAGGTCCTTCATGGTCAGAAAGGTCCTAATTCTGCCTCTTCCAACAGATTGGAAGTGTCTTGCTCGTGCATGTGAACTGTGAGTACCTGTTGTACACCACAAATCATCCAAGCTTTCTCTTAGAGACTCTCCCACAGCCCAGCAGAACTTTGGAGAAAGTTTCCTTGAGGTGAACATTAAAGAAATAAAAGCATGTTTCCCCTAGCAAATGTCACTGTGGTACTTTTGTTCTGTATCTAGCAACAAAGTTTTTTGTAGTAGCAAGCCACACAGTCAATTAAAATGAAATAAATATATTCATTCTCAGAAAGTAGTTCTGGAAGGAAAGCATATTTTATCAGAAGTTTCAGGTATGTGTATCCCTTATGAGTGCCAGGGATTTAATGTACTGACTGTGAGTCAATTCTATCAACTATTTTATAAGGCTCAGCATTGTACTGCGTGCCCTATAAGAGGGTCAAAATCTTCAAGGAATTTCATTGCTTTTAATGATGGTTTGGGGTTATTTGTTAGACTGTTTTACATTACCAGAGAAATGTTAAATTATTGAAATCCAGGACATTTGGACACCTAAATGATGAACTACACACAGATCTTCTCCCTAGAAAAGAACTAAATGGAAAATGGGGAAATCATCAAGACACCATACTGATAGAATCTGTGTCATATCTGATTTTATACAGAATCTGATTTTATACAGAAAAAATATTCTATATTTATGGAAGAGTGAGAAGGGAAACACTATAAATTTCCATAGAAAATATTGATGAGATGAACCTTTTCAGGATTCATGTAGTAGATTCTGGGTTTAATTAGTAACGTGACATAGAGCTGGGTGGGTGAGGCACAAAGGGAGTTTATCAGCACTACCAAAGAGCCAACATCTGTCTCATCCAAGATACTCAGGAACTTGCAGACTTGGAGAAAAGAGGCAAGAAACAGATTTCAATAATGTGGTTCCCTGCCTTTTTTGTGCAAATTGCTGTGAGTCAGCAGTAATATTGAAACGAAACCAGCAGCTGAAGATTTTATCACACCACGCATAACTCACCAATGGACTCTATTTCACATAGCAAACATTAGAGAAGAAAAGGCTTCAGAAAGAGATGAACTGAAACTATGAAGGCAATATCCGCCGGACACTGTCAAACATGATGGTCTAGATGCAGAAAAAAACCCCTGGAATTTCCTAGATATTTGATTTCTAGAAGCTGAAGACATACTTTGCATATGCATATATTTACTTTTACTCAGATATACATATGTGTGCATGTATTTAGAATTTATTTTATTTCTTACACAATGCTGTTACATGTCTTCAGACTACTTTCAGCCACCCCTGGTCATTGCTAAGGTTAGATGTGCTAAACTGACCTGTTATCTTACTGGTGCACAGAGCTGAGATGTGACCTGGAAAACGGTCTGCTCAGCATCGATTTTGTGGGAGCCTTAGAGGATTACAGATACCCATTCCACCTTTCCTTCTTTTGACACACCTGCACTATCAGGGAGCAGCCTATTTCGACACCTACATGTTTATTAATTTCTACTCCCTGCAAGCCCACAGCCTCTCTGAGGATCTCTGTGCTGCCGTGTGAGGGCACCCAGGCCTTCTGCCCACTGCTCACCAGTCGAAGTCTGCCTCTGTGCACACGCATGGCTCCGAGGTCATAGCCCCAGCATATTTCCCTTGCATGCATTTCTTCTCTGACTTGCGTTTCCTGTAGATCCTTTTTGCTCCCATGATGCAGGCTTCTCCCTAGAAACAAAACCAGAAATATTTCTTTGACGACCACCAGGCTATTTGTGTCACCTGGTTTTCCCAAGGCTGTGCAACGGGAGGTGCTACTCAAGGGAGGAGGATGGCAAGCCAAATGCCATCTCAGTACACTGGAGTTAATTAAAGCTACTGAAGCTCTGACTGAAACTAAATCAACTTCTCCAATACACACTAAGAAATTATTTGAGATTACTTGTATATTTTATTCAGTTCCGAATTTGTTCCAAAGCCCATAAACATTTGATACAGGCCCATTTCGCAGCAACTGAAAACATGGTCTGATTCCTCTGCAATCTGAGGCACAGAGCAGGTTTATTTCTTTGGTCTGACCTCTCTGGGAATAATTTCATTCAGTAGAAACTAGTAATGTGTGTTTATGTAAATACTTTTCATGGACGAGTTCAGGTTTTATGGGGTTTGACTTGTTATGAAGATGCTAAAACTTCCTATCTTCAACATCCTGCTTAACATTTCTATCTAGGGAACAAGGCTCAGCCTTGCAATCTCAGTGGAAAGGAATTCAAAAGGCAGGAGTACATAGCAGCCTTCCCAAAAATAGCGCTGCAAGCTCCAAAGCCAACATCCTCTAAGAAATACTGCAAAATCTTTGGTATTTTTGCTTATGCAAGCACAAGAAAGCAAAGAACAAAATACAGTGGAGTCTCACTTATTATCTTTTATGCTGTTAAAATCGTTCTGGAAATTTTTTTCATGGCTTTGATTTGATGATTTTATGGCATGAAGCAGAAGGGCCTGAATAGCAACTGGTGTAAAATGCTGTGCTTCCTTGAATTTCAAGGAAGCTGTACTGATTTTCAGCATCTAAAGATCTAAGTAATAACTGGTATTTTTAGTGTAGAGTTGTGCCTTATGTGAGCAGCTAGTCTGAGTCAAACTACTTTCATTTCATATTCATTATTAAATTCTTGCCCAGCAAGATATATACAGAAAGACAACCTTTGATGATATAAATGTATGCTTTGCTCTAGACTTCAGTGGAGCCTGTGGTGTTTATATAACCACAGAATTTGGGCCATATTTTATTCTAACCTGATAAAACACAGGCTGTTGTGTCAAACTTGGCAGAGCTGGGAAGATGCCCCCGAGGCAGGTGCAAAGCACCTCCCCTGCTGCGCATGTATTCCATGGTTCAGAGAGTGATGCAGCAGCTGCATTCAGGATGCACAGGGCAGGGCATGGGGACCAATAAACTGGGGAATGAAGTGCCCAACTCCCACAACAGAGAGAGACAGAACAGAGATGAAACCAAGTGAGCAAGAAATTAGGCTAATAGGGCCAGAAATTGCAGAAACATATGTAAAACAACTAGAATGGTCTTAAGACACTGGCTCTGAGGACATGGAAGGATGGAGGGGAGAAAGGAGGCAAGGATGGCGAGGTGTAAGGATGGGAGGTGTAAGAGTGAAGGAGGTCAGGCCTCAGTGGTAGTTTGTCTGCTGTTGTTGTATTGTTCAAGTCTGCATAAATCTGAGGTAATTTCCTGTGGGGAGGACAATACCCAAAGGACAGCTGTTCATCCTTCAGGGATCACAGAGTCTCAATCTGAGCCAACACACTGATGTGAGAGAACAGACCCACCCAGGAAGGGATGATCTGATACACCAAACTGTTAGGAAAAGACATTGGATCATGCTGATCTTGAACTGTAGGATCATTAGCTGTATCAGGTCAGATCCCAGCCTCCTCACTTCTCACCTGGCTGTGGAGTTGCCAAGGCCTGTAGTCCTCTTCTGCACATCTCCGATCAAAAATGGACTTGTAGTCTACTTTCACCAGCTGCCACTCTGAGCGGTGGCTGAAATGTCCAAACACACTACAGAATGCAGCAGGAAGAACATACAGCAAAAGGAAGTCTGGTAGTTAAAGAGGTACAGTCACCACAATTTCCAACAGAGATCAATTGCTTTAGGAGTGACAGTCCTACTCATTTTCACTGGACTGTTCAAATGAAAGTGAAACTTAGCTTGCTAAATATCTATAACCCTATTAAAAACTGCACATTTTCATGTAGCTTTTATTCTGTTCACTAACACCCTTCCACATATGACAGTATCCAAAATGACTCAACTTGAAGAGTCAAGAGAAGAACTGATATTGGGCTGGAGACAGTAATACTTTAAAGAGTTTTATCTCACTTGTAAGTGTTGGGAATCCCTTCCATGCAAATTAAAATCAGAACCTGAAGGAACATCCTTCATACATCTTTATTAGCTCAGGTTAGTTTCCAAGACACATATTCTGCTTATTACAGGTCAGTCAGAAATTGAATTTATCTCCTGTTTTCATAAATCTGATCTCAGACAAATTATCACAGTTTCTGGCATAGTGAGTCCAGATTTAGGCATCATGCAGAACGCAGCATACCACATTGAAACTAAACATAATTTTTCATGAGTCAGCCTCCAGGCAACATTTTGTCATTCACTTTGACAAAAGAATGTCTTCACTTATCTGTGTCTCATTAAAAAAAAAAAAAAAAAAAAAAGAATGTAGCAGCAAAAACACAGTTAAAAAAACACCTCACCATTTTTCTTTCAAATATTAATCTGTCAAGAATAACTCTGCTTTACATCACATTTAATTTCAGGAGTCAGGTTTCATGCTGATAAGCTAAGTGATAATGTGCTTGCAGCTTGCAAGGAACCATGTTGCTAATCCCTCAATTGTATCAAACAAATTGATGGTTTAGCAACAGAAGATTGCACACTCTCGGCTTCAGATCGTGCTTGGTTTGGTCCCCAACCAGAAATGCCACTGTTACGTAAAACAATGTGTGGTTCCCCTCTACAGCACCATTATGGCATGATGGTAAGAAACTTACGTCATGATGAGGGTTTCCTCTCCAGGCTCCCCTAAAACTCCATCTACAAACAGTGGGAGGGATGTGAAACTGTACTTGCTCCAAGATCTCCCTTCATCAAAACTCAACCTAGAGGAGAAAGCAAAAATAGTGTCTCCTTTCCTTACTCCCCTATTTTACCCAAGGAGGGGACTCTCTAGTCCACTACAGCTGCTCTGGAGAAGTGGAACACAGCTTCTGTTATTGGATTCTGATTTTTCAGTCCTTTAAGTAACTATTTTTTTGGGGAAGCATCATAAATCACAGCATTGATCAAGCTTGTCTGGCATCATACTACTAACCTATGGCCAATATTTAAGTGGTAGAAACTAGCAGTTATATTAAAGATTGATCCTCTTAGGCCAAAATGTAGCCTAAGGATAAGATTTTTTAAAAAAATAAGTAAGTGATTTTGAACATCTTGTTTTTGAGTCCCCAGTTTAAAAGATTTTAAGGAGGTTGGTTTTCTGGAGTATGACGGTTTCTTTGGACCAGCAGTCCTGCCTGCGGGGAGTGTAAGTGAAAGCTTGAAGCCACTCATCGTTTCTTAAGATTTGGGTCTGAGTGTTTCAAATTCTGATATGACACTGGCTGTGGTGGAAGTAAATAATGCAAAACAGCACAAAGCTGTACTCTGCCTCCTCACTCAAGAGTGCAAACTGGCGAGGACACTTTTGCATTATCAGTTACATAACCCTGAATCTATTCAACAAAATTCTGGTTCAGGCAGAAGTGCTGCCTGCCACATAGAGGGCAAATTCATCAATAATTTTGAAAATAAAGACTATTTTGGTAGCTTAATGAAAGGCATAAACAGATACACATATTTTATAAACAGCCAAACTCAAGAAGTCAAACTGTGGTAACCAGGAGTGTTGTGGAATTACACTGATGATATCTCAGATCTGGCCAAGCCAAAATTATGTCATCTGTAATTTCCAGGATTTCTTAGCTTTATCTGACAATGTTTGCCAGTATCTTAAAGAATGTTTTCTAGATTATAGCTGCAGAAGACTGGATGTGCACTAATTGCCTACTTCCTGGCATCTGAAAAGAGGGACACAGACATCTAGCACAGACGGAGTCATTACCAGAGGTGTCTGATAGGCAGAGATGTGTGTTTCATGGCAACGAGTACTCCACCTTGATCCAGAAACAGAACACTGTGCTCTTCCTCAAAGATCTGGAAAAAAAAAAAAGTGTTTATTTAAACTTATTATCCTCAGTTTCAAGAAAATGCTGCAGTTCTTTTAAGTACTCATGTAAGAAAATTATAAAGTAGAAGATATTATGGATACAGTTTCTGGACTCGGTTTCTTATTGTTTGGGGTTTTCCCCCCAGTTTTTCCAGGTCCAGGGAAAATGCATTCTTCTCCTGCTTGACAGAAAACTAAAAATATGATTTTTTTTTTTATTTTTTTTTTTTTTTTTGCAAGGATCAACAATTTCCCTCCTTTGGATGACAAATTTTTGTTTAAAGAAGAATTTCATGTGTTTGCACATGTCTGGCCCTATCTCAAATAATTGATTTAGAGAGAAAAATGAGGCTGGTCAAACACTGCAAAATAATTAGATTCTTGGATTATCAAATATTGGAAAAGATTTTCTCTCCCTGTGTCTTTTTTGTATTAACTTTCTGCAAACATCTGCTATATAGCAGCATTTGTTAGTCTGAGAAAATTACTCTTTCTCTCCATGACTTGATAGTCCGTTCAGAAAACAGGAATAACAGAATTTCCTGATCTAAGGATAAACACATTAGAGGGTATTTCTTAACAGGTGAGACTAAATATTAGGAACTAGATATAACTTCATCATCCAGTCTTTTTCCACAATTAATGGAGAGGTAGGTAGCTTTAGAACAAGGTGAACTGAATTCTGTCTTTTTCTGCTTAGCTTAAGAGCAAGGAAAATTGATCCATTTATATGGACAACGAACTTTGGACAACTCAACTCAGGTGAAATGAGTCCCACCTGGTGTGAGAAAAAGTAGACCAGTGCAACTGCTGATTTTTGGGTAAGTGTAGTCATGCACATGAAGAGAAAAATGGTTTGGTTGATAGAAGGGATGTACAACAGTAAAAGGCAACACTTTCTTTCCCCTTACTATTCATAATTTATTCTGTTCTCTCTGCTGTAGGGTTAAACTGAAGTCAAACTCTTAGTAGAATAATCAAAATAATTTTCTGTTATATGAAGTCTAACTGCATATTCAGTCTTTTTCTTAGAATATCTCTGTACCTTTCAGAAGAGTTTACTCATTTGTGAAGATTTGCAAAAAGCTACCCTGAACCAAATGAAACAAAAATTAAGTGACAAATTTAATCTACTTTTATGACATTTCCTACGATTAATATTTAAACCAGTGATTCTGTGTCATTTACCTGCCTCCAGGTGTTCCCAGCATCAGAAGTAACAAACATGCTGATGTCGTTGTCTGATAGTTCAGTGCCTACATTACCTGTAAGATGAGCACTGGTTAGTGGTGGAACCCTCTCGGAAACAGCAGAATTAGAAAATCAGGGGAGTGAATCTATTTATTTATTTTGCAACTGTACAACTTCTGGGTTTGGGAGGATAATGAGAGGGAAGGGAAGAGGGAAGGGGGAAGAGGGAAGGGATTTCAGTTTGAAAAAATAGATATAAAAGACCCAATATACACAACTCTACACACCTCCATATGCAAAGCAAATGCTCTGATTTGAATCTTACACTCACAGGAGTAGAGGACAAGACATGATCTCCTTAGACTTGAAGGCCAGTTTCCACAAAAGGCATATGACAAGCTGAAGGTCCATAAGGACTTTCATTTGACAGCCTGCCTCCTTTCCCAATACTGGTGGTGTGACACCCCACAGCCACCCAACACCCTCCACAAACTCCGGAGTTTGTCCAGGTTTGCACACCACGCAGGCAATTTTTAAATACGTCATACCTGAAGCTACAATAATACTGGGGGCAGTGTCTCGGCTGGCGATGTTTCCTGAGGTATAGGGGTTGTCTGAAACCTTCAAGTGAAGATGAAGGGAGCAATAGGGCTATGGAGAAAGGGGAAATAAAAGTAAAAAGCAGATACAACAATGTATGCTTCTATTTCTACAGGCTTGGAAACATACAGTGTCTTTCTGTATTTCTTCCTAATCATTGTGTTCAGTAGCCCTTTGAAAGGCACAGCCACTTTGCCATCATTCCCTGACACAACCCATTCCCAGTGGGAAACTGATCCACCGTGCTGAAACCCTCTTCCAAGGACAAGATCTTTGAGGCTGTACCTCAAAGGAGAGGAGCAGGCTTGCACGGGCAGGTGATTGTAAGGACTACCTGTCTCTCCTGGGTCCTACTCTTTGAGAAGCAATCACAGATTGAGATAGGAAATGACTCTCTGAGCAGCACTGCCCAAGCTATCTCTGCAACAAGAAGCAATATAACCCCACTGTTGTGGTGTTGAATCACCACTAATTAGCCAAAACCCCCACTTATTTCATACCATTTCTTAACTCTTTTTGACATATGACTGTTCTGAAATGCACTGCAATAAATACAAAGAAGTGCCATGATTGGAAAGTGTTAGTTTCAAGTTTAAAGCAAAGCTTCATTGCCCATCTGGATGTGACCTTTAAGATTTCAATACAAATACATCCATGGAAACATCACCTACTTGATATTGATTTTGTATGCTGGTTACTCAGGTAAGACACGAGTGGTACAGAATAAATCAGCCTAGCAAGAGCACAAGACAGACAGGCAGATTTTCAAAGCTGCCATTACAATTCCCTCTCAATCTCTAATGAGATAATTTCTGAAAATTTCTGAATACTATTTCTTTCGCTTGAGTTTTATTTCCAGTATTTTTTTCTTTCAGACCTCATGAAGAGCCCTTCATGAAACATGCTAAGGGAAGAGCTAGGGGAAAATACCAGCAAGAAAACCTGCAGCAAACTGACCCAATCAAGGTGGACATCACGCAGGAACAGAACTTGAGCAGAGCCCATGCTTCAGCTTGCCCAGCTCTGCAAGAGAAAGAGGGGCTGTGCAGAGGGACCTTCAGGCTCAAAGGAGGCAGGATTTCCTGTCTAATACCAGCTGCCTGAAGGCTAGATCTGCAGCCCCAAGAGTCTGGCAGGCTTCCTCTGCAGGAAACCTGGCCCCATAGGTCACTGGAGGAAGACCACTTACCCATCTGATCTCAAAGTAGGTGAATATGACTGAAATGAGAATTCCCCTGTGGAGAACGGCAGGGTTCTTTTGGCAAAGGCAAATGAGGGTGGTGAGGAGAGATGGGAGCTCTCACTTATGTGAGACAGGAGAAGGGGACGTGGGCTGTGCAGCAGGGAACACAAGCTGCCAAGTGGAATGTACTGAGCAGCCTAACTCCGACTGACAGCCCGGCGAGGGCAGCCGCTGGAGCAGCCCGGGGCGCTGGGAGGGAGTGGAAAACAAATTGAGCTGACATGAATGCAGGAAGTGGAAAAGCACTGCAAGAGCATGAACTGTTTCCTTTTACATTTTGATAGGTTGTGAGAACACTAAATAGAAAACATATTTTTAAAACTAACATACTCCAAGCCCACTTCAGCATTTTGGAGACAGAACCTAATGGCAAGTCAGCCAATTCTCAACTCAGATGAGACTTTGTTAGGGTTCAATCTTTGTGCTACCAGAGGTTTTCTTTCAAATTTATCTCATTTCACAGATATAGTACATAGAAATGGAATATATCTCTCAAATATTAAAAGCCAGGCCATCTGTCTAAGCAGATAGATGGTCTTTTTAGTGACTTCTTACTGTTTGGAGTGCAGTAATGCTTAGAGCCTCTAGTATGAGGCTCTGAGTATGGTATAAAACCCAACCTTTCCTCTCCTAATCAAACACCTGAAGTTACTGCCCATGGCCACCCCACATCCTGACTGCGTTAGCATTCTCTTCCTCATCCCTGCCGTACACCTGCTCCATCTCTGTCCTTACATAGTTCATCAAGAGATATCTTACCAGTTGTTTTGTGTTCCATCATACTGCTGGTCCTTTTGTGTTCCTCCTCCATCTTCCATAGCTTAATTCACATACAGACATCTCAGTGGTTTTCAGAAATTTCATCAATTGTCTCTATCCTTTTTGTTATTACCATCAGGCTACTAAAATCATTATTATCACCAGAATCACAGGTTTGAGTTTCCCTGTCATTGCCTAGTTCCCAGCCATGACAACTGATGCACAGTCACCAAGGGAAAGGCAACCATGGCATGGAGCATTTAAACTCTAGATAGAAGATAAAGCATAGGTGATACAGCCCATTGCTCTGCTCACTGCCACAGTTTTTACAATTATGCTGGAGTTCATTACTTGCTTTCTAATATTTTCAAGTCAGTACTCTTATGCTCTCCCCTCAGGAAGCTCATAAGTCCTTAGTAAAATTTCTCATAAACATTCACAAACCCATTGTTAGCTGTTCTGCAAAGCCCACCTGAACTATCTCCAATGGCATGACACACACAAACCAGCTACTAGTGGCTGTCCCTCATCTGAAGTGGGAGAAAGTATTACAACACAAGGATGATGCTGGTCACCATTCACAAACCTAGGGTCATCACAGGATTTGCTTACCTGCAACAGCAAGGAGCAATGAAAATAGATAAACACTTTCAAGACACAGATTCAAAACACCTCACTTAGATGTTTAAAACACTCTGTAGCAGTAGGCACAAATGTCCCGCCTTATGAGAAGAGAGTCTTTGTCCTGAAATCCTTATAAATTCATATGGGAAAGACAAACAAAATGTGGGAGGGAATAAACAGGTGTCTGGGGAAGCAAGGCACAGAGAAAATGAATGACTTGCCCAAGGTCACATAGGAAATTGGAGATAGGCCCAAAAATTGAATCAAGATTCTCCTCAGATTCAGCCCTATGTTTGAACCACAAGTTCATCCTTGAAAGCTAATTGATTAACTCTCCCAGGTAGATGCTCATTTCTTGCCAGACAGAACTACTCCTCAGTTAACCACTTCACAACATATGATAAGTATCAAACTAAACCAGCATCTTTAGAATAAAATACCTTGGCAGCTATTTCATGAAGATTAAGTGTATTCATCTTGAAAAACAAGTGGTATAAACAAGAAAAACAAAACCCTGGGATTAGATGGAGTTTCAACTCTTTCCTCCTTCTTCATTATTTAGAATGGTCTCACAAAAAACGCAAAGAAATTCTGAGTCCCTTTGAAAAACCACCTCGAGTGTACTGTCAGTAGAGGGATAGTTCTGTCTGGCTCACCTTGTCCTTCAACCAGATTCCTTCTTAACCTCCTTAGCCGACAACTTAGCTGCTATGTCTTATTTCTGTTTAATTCTCACTTAGTTTAGGTTTAAAGACCAGATGCACAGAGGACACAGCACCGCACTCGCCCGCTGGGGACTGTGCTGTTGCTCTGGGAAATGGCAGCTCCCATTTTGCCAGTGAACTAGAACATACGTCACTGCTAAGTCCTGAGCTATTCCTGGAGACAATTAGGCTGAAAACCAGCAGTAGGAAAGCATTAGTATCTGCTGTGGAGCAAGGATGGGAGCTAAACCACATGTACAATGGATTATGAAGAATTCACTTATCTATGCCATAGGGAAAAGCAGGATTGTGACAGGAGCAGTTATGTCTAGAAGGAAAAGGAGCAATTGACATAAGGAGGTAAAACTGGTGTTGCAGAGGTGGCTAAAGAGGTGAGTGGAGTTTGTGAAGTGTTTAAATGCTAAGATATGTCACACTGACAAGGAACAGAATTGCCTCAGAGCAAGGGAAAATTCCTCTTATCTGCATTTTCCCTCAGCAGAAAACCCTTATGGATCCCTGACTTATTTCCAGGAATGTGCACTTCTAGTGCTTTTGCTTCAAAAATTTCCCTACCACTCCCAACTTCTGTGGTTCATTCTCTATAATTTCTAGAACTCTTGCATTCCATATTCTGCCTTCATCTTCCCCAACATTAAGTGTGAACCTCAGATGTGATTTTTATATAGCTTGTCTCTCTTGCAGAATTGCTATTTTGCTTTGTGGTTTGGTACATTTTCTGTACTTCTATCCCTCCTTTTCTATGGCAGGCAGACTGCCTGTTCCTGTAAAAACCTAATGAGTTAGTTTAGTTCAGATTTCAGCTATTTGCTTTCTTTCAAATTTGCAAGTTGACCACCTGGGATTCAGCTGAGGTTTGCTGCTCCTCTGCCATTCCAAAAGGTTGTGAAAACCTAAACACAGAGGAGTGCTTAAACAATGAAAGAGGCCTCTTGCCTCTTTTACCCAACATTAGGGGAAGAGGAAAAATAAACATGGCTAAATATTCCTCTGGCTTTATCACAGGGAGGGGCTGATAAATTACTTTCCATTCTCCTGAAAGGGCAAAGACCGAGATACAAGGTTAAAATCCACTGGCGATTTGTCCCTTAGCACCCTGAAATCACAGAACAATTCCTACACTCCAGCCCAAGCCACAGAGCACTTAAGAAGTGTAAACAGCATTGCAAGCCTCCACTGAGCTTGCACGGGTGGAAGTAATTCTCAGAGCAAATACATGGTTGCACAGAGAGCAAAATAAAAACAAACTAATGTTTAAATAGTGGTTTGTGCACAGTGGAGCTCCAAGGATGTAAATGCAGTCCACAGAGAACCATGAGCTTCTCCAGGTCTATTCTCACTATGTCCCTACAGGTGCCCATGCTTCTGCTCCTCCTCTTGACCCTTTGTCTGGCTTGTTCAAGTTTACCACCCTCAAAGGAATTCCAGCTTGTTCAGGCATATCTGGTCTAATTTTAAAATGTTTATTGTGTTCTCTGGTGCCCATGGGTATAGTAGCAGATACAGTGTGGATGGGAAGGCTTAAGGGAGCCATAAGTGTCTCTCTCCCCTTAAGAACTGTCCATTTCTGTTTCATGCACAGACATATGACCGCTTCCATTATATACAGGGCAACTACAGTGACAGGCATAGCATTGTACATAAAATACTGATTCCTGCAAACACCTGATCCATAAGGGCCACACAGAGCAGTACCACTGGCTCACTTATAATCAGAATGGCAAGTTAGATCAGTGCACAAAAATACCAGGAAAGACCCCTCAGAACTCTAACTTAAAATTTATGGAAAAAAAAAATAAGGTCTACTTTTATTATTTTACTTGCCTATGAGCTTTTTTTGTTCTTCTGCCTTGCCAGCCTCCTAGATTATTATGCCATCTTATAATAAAAACCTTGAGTTTCTGATAAAATTGGTTATAATTTGAGGTCAGGATGACATTCTTTACTCAATATGTTCACTTGAGTTAAAACTAGATTATACAATCTATTAGAAACACAAAAGCTTCTTTACATAGTCTATTACAAAAAATTGAATTGTTTTATGCCTGCAAAGTTTTTTGAATGTTATTTTCTTTTTCTTTTCACCTCACAGAAACATCTAATTAAAAATTAACTTAGTTACAATTTTTAAAAACTTGAAAGAAGAAAACAAACCAAAACAAATTTAGTCATGCTCTGAAAAACATCTTCTGTCTGATCCCCAGTCTTTCCTATTTATTTTTTTCCTAAACTGGACAGAAAATGAAGGGCTTGCATTTTGGCTCAATCAAAAAAATCAATTATTTGAACAGCTTCAAATATTTATTCTTTGCTCTTGCAATAGTGCATGACATTCAGTTAAGAGATTAGTGTAGCATTCAGCTACAAAATATAATGCTGATTCAGATTCTAATGCCTCAAAATGAGAAACTTCTTTTTTTTTAGATGGAAAACAATATGAAAGTACAGGACAGCAGCAGGAAGAGCAGTCTAAATAGTGTCCCTGATTCTTCCTGGAACCATATTAGAATTACTATAATATGAAAGCTATTGAGAATCCCAAATATAGGGGTTCTGAGTATTATCCCACTACTGTGCATAGATTGCGTCAGCTGAATAACATGTCAAGATCAGTTTAAGCTTTCTAATTTGATAGAGATCTCCAATTCTATTCACATTGCTTATACTTCACTTTCCCTCTTGGAAACTGTTTGCATATAATGATGATTAAAGACTTAGCTATATGTGGATCTATATCAGTAAGTACAGAGATAGATACAATTTACACCAACACAAAGCTGTACATATATTTGGATGAATGTGTCGATTCTCACTTCTGAGCTCAAAGAGAAGATGATGAATGTTAATAAATATTAATGCCAACAGAGTAGCCTGAAAGAAATCCAAGCTCTCTTTTCCTTTGAGCCTGTTTCCAGTTACTGGGTCCCTCAGGGTTCTGAGCTACAGCAGCTCTCGCCTCCCATCTAGTGTCCACAGAACTGCCAGACACAGCATCCAGCTTCCCCTGCTCTTCCAGGGGACACAGCACTTCTGCAGAAGATAGCTGATCCACAATGCTTACACTTGTTCCAGAAATTAAATTAAATTAAGCTAAATTACAATGCCAGCTCTTGCAATAACCCCTGACAGCCCAAGCGTGAATCACTGCACTCCATGAGATCCACTGCATGGAGAGGGGAGCTGCCCTCTCTCTCTTGTGTTACCTGGTAGAAAAAGATGGTTATGGGGTATTACCACCCCTCAAGTTCCCCCCTCAGGTACTTACTAGGAGACAGTGAATGGGATTTCCTCTCAGATCTGTGTGCGGAGCCTGCAACAAATTCCAGTCTCTCCCTTTATTGTAGGTGATGAAAGTTTTCACTTGGTTGTCAATCTTCTTGTTAGCCAAGAACATTCCCTTTATCCCTGCTACCTAGGAAAAATTGACATGGCTGAAAAATAGATCAAGTTCATGCAAGCCCTGTGCATTTCCCTTTTTTCTCTGTCAAACCTAAATGGACTCTGGTGGCTGTGTCAGGGTTGTCGGTGTCAAGGCCAGAATTGCCAATGTACATCAAAGGAAGGCAAGTTGGGGTGCTGGGAAAAAGACAAAGTCATCAGAGGTGCAAATGTGACAAATGGGAAAGAAATCTTGTATTTCCGAATCATCATGGGAACATGGTAACATCTCAATAGCATTATCCGTAAAGTGACAACCTCTCAACTGTGTAGGTATCCTTCCCCCTGAAAGATGAAACATGTACAGGTAATTGTTGTTCTCTTGCACAGCAGTAGCAGGAAACAGCTGCAATTTTGGCCTTGTGAAGAAAACAGCAACACACACAAACTTGCAGTTCAATGTTTCTATTATCATCCAGCCTTCTTCAGATATTTCATCTAAGGATCTCAATGTGTTTCATAATTATCAGTGTTTCAACAAGATAATTTGAAGCACAGAGGTATTTTTATTACGGTTTTGTATTTTGAGGAAACCAAAGCACTGGTGACTCAAGCAAGGCCACACAGAATGAGAGCTACAGAGCTGGCAATGAGATCCACATCCTTTTACTTTTTCCTGGTGTTTTACCCAACAGTTTAAATCCACAGACCTGCAGCAGGATTTTGCAAAGATGTGACACTAACAGATTCACACTGGAACCAAGCCTAAATGTATCTTAGTGAGGAGAGAAAAAAAGTCAACCTGAAACCACCACTCACACTGCAGAATGTTCCCATCTTCTCGGCACACTGAAAATCAATAGCCCAATAGCTGCTGCAGCTTGCGAATGAATTTGTTAGGCTGTCATTCTGCAATCTGAGTGCTGCAATAAAAAGGGAAGTGAAAGCAGGAGAAGGAGGGGGAAAGTGAGAAACTTTTAGTTTCCAGCAAGTCTGCTCAGTCATCCACCTCACCTCTGCTTATGATGTAGAAATAGCAGGCAGAACCATTCATGAAGACTTCTAATTCACGGAGATTACTACATAAATGACATTGCATGGCAAACAGTTACACAGCAGACTCAGAGTTTTTCCAGCTCAACCCATTTCATTATGTGGCTGGATTTGGATGCGACAGCTACCAGTGAACAGGACCTTACTGCACTTTTAAACCTGTGCTGTGAGACTACTTCTGCACAATGCTTTGGTGATGTACTTAGTCATTCAAATAGCACCTTCTCAAATTTCATTTGAAGTTGCATAAAGACTTCACCATGGCTTGCTATAAAGGCCAATAGTCTTTAAATTTAATAGTTAACTAATTCATTGTTGATATAAGCAGAAAAAAAGATAACCTTTTCAATTTCTCAGCTGGATTGTTTGATCCCACCCAACTAAGTATTCAGGATTTCTTTGCTGTAGTAGGAAGGCACCCTGAAAAGATGAGGGTACTCCTGTCTCCCAGTGATATTGCATAAATAGATAGGGATGGAAAAATAACAAAGTTCTGCCTTTACTACCAGAGACTAGAGCCTATAGTTTCAGTTGTACTTTGCTTTGTTGCTGTCCCAAAATAGTTCTATTATATAGTCCCTGTGAAATGCTGGCCATAAATGATTAAAGAGCATTTTATATATCAGGCGATAAAAGTGTTCTGAAATCCTGTGAATTTTTTCTTTTTATGATTCTAGTCACGGGCTGGGACTCAGAATCCTTTCCTGAGAAAGCAAAGTTATTCTGTCAGTCTTGGACAGCTTTATCTTAAAAAAAGACTGCACATGCTACATATGCTTGTGTACTCTCAGAAGGAAGAGACAGACCTATTGCACATCCACAACCCTGACACACTGAGGGAGCTGTTCAGCCCTGCTGCTCACACATTCATAACAGAGAAAGACGCAGGCAAACAAGTGCATGTCCACCAGTGGTCAGAGAGGAAAGCACTCCATCAGCTCCCACACAGGGATTGTAGAATCCTCACCACCCTGAATGTGTTGTGTGCAGATACAAATGCTGCTCTACAGCTTCAGAAAGATCCATGCAAGACACTTGAACACACAACTCTAAAGACATTTTTCTCTCCCCATCACCACCTTCATACATCAAACATATACTTCTCAGCCAACACACACTGCTAGAAAAAAGTAAGTCCCAGAGTGATAGGCATATATACCACAGCTATAGACACACCTCCTCACAGTCTGTTATCACTTCAGTCATGGATTATCACAGGCAGGACTGTCTTGCTGTGGACCATTCCAATAGAGCCATATCACATCACTGGGGAGACAAGAACTAGAAAGGGCACTCAGACACATTGGTCAGTGATTTAGCTCTTTCCTTACTTTAGGAGATGGTTAATAGCACAGCCTTTTTGTGAACTCAGTAAGACACTATGAAAGAATTTTTATTTTCTCTTTGCACCCAGTGCAATTCCCTGCTGAGCAGCATTGAGCAGATTATCCTTGATTTAGAATCAATTTAGGAATTACACACACAAAGATGTTCAATGCAATGCAACCAGAAGAACTTACTTCTAACACCTGACAAACACGCACATAGACACATGAACATTAACGAGGCCTTTCTCTGGCATCTCCTCAAATAATGACGCTTTTTTAAATATATTGCTGTCACCAGAGAAGGACACATTTTGCAATCTCTCCACTTATTCTTAATTTATCTATGGATTTTTTTCGTTCTCTTGCTTTCCTCTCCATTTTCCCCTAGATCACTCATAACAATCCAACTCAGAGAACCATGCTGACTGGCTCTCTGTTCCCTTCCAGCAAGAACATCAAACTGAAAGGAAGGTTTGTGCCAGGTTCCATGTCAGCCAATATTCCTTCTATCTAGCTAATCAACAGATATGACACTGCAAGTCTGATTACATCAATTTCAATCCAGGTTGCTGTGTGGTGTCAGCCGAATAGAACAAAACAAAAAATTTTCTTTAGCCCCTGGGATGTAGGACACCTTTACATAATGCGGTGAAGCCATTTCCCCAGCTGACAGTAATAACAGGCAACAGTTTTTCCATGGGCTGCCAGCACTGCAGAGAGATTAATGGTAAAAAATGTTCATATGACTGAAATGGCAGTGCTCATCCTCCTCCAGTCCATCTGCACTGATGTATAACTCTTGGGCTCTCTGGACAATTCAAGGTGGTTTCCAAGTAGAGAGCAGCTGAAGGAAAACTACAGAGCAGAGCTAATAGTGACAGTGATGGGGAAATACAGGAAGCATCTTCATCTTCAAAGGTACTCAGATCTACTTCATGACCTTTATTCTAAATGGTCAGAAAATATCCTGGAGGAGACCTGAAAACAGAACCTGACTCTCAGAATAGCAGCTGAGGACTGAATTTCTCCTCAGTTGAGTGCTGTCTCCAGAGTGAAAATAGGCAGCAGAACAAGAGATGCATAAGGGCACATTAAAAGTCCTACTCTTAGGACCAGCTGTCAGAGGACAATGCAAATTGGCCTTTTTACAGGTGAGCTTAAGCAGAGCACACTTGTTCAGAAAAAGGCTTAAGGGTAAAGAGGGAATCAAAATGAGGTAGGAGTCTCCATGCTCATGGGATAGCCCAAGAGGGCATATCTATAATCACTTAAGTTCCCAGAGTAGTCTAAGCTGTGAAAGGTGACAAGGACAGCTGAAAACTGCAGGCTCCTCTAAAGCAAGAGATTAGATTGACAGAAATGCAACAAAAATCAGAAAATGATATGATTCAGACTGTTGGGAGTTTTCAGAGCCATAGAGCCAATGTGGGTCCAAGCAAGATTCTGGCTGAAAGCAGTTTCTCTTAGCAACTGAATGAACTATTCCGTGACTTTTTCCTATGCGTCCATGAGCCATGAGCTATTCCTCACCTGAGAACCTCCCGGTGAATACAGCAGTGAATGTAGAGAGGGTAAAACTTTGTGTTTAGTCATTTGTTGGCTTTGCTGTTCACATGCATCTTATGAGACTGATGCACAAGGAGGAAACAGTACTGGCATCATGTGAGCTCCTGAGACAGCAATGAGATGTTTGGAGTTATGACATACCTCATAGAGGTCAATCATCACATTTCCCTCCAGCCCCTGACTACTCTTGACGTTTTCCAAGGCCAGGGTGAAGTAGATCCCTCGGGTGTCGGAGATGTACAGATTGTATGTGTCGTTCTGGTTCCACTCTTGAACAGCTGCAAACACCTGATTCTCATCTGTGCTGATAACATGCATGTCCTGAGGAAAGAAAAGAGATGCAGGTTACTAGAGGGAGCTCTGTCCTGCCAGTTCCAAGGGCACCAAAGTACTTGAGGAGGAGCAAGGGATATATTTAGGCTGGAGTCTAATTAGGAACTCAGTAGACAACACTGCTGCATTGTACCACTGTATTGTCTACAGCCACCGTGAGCAGGTTATTCCATACAGGAATATTAAACACCACCTCTCTTCTGGCAATTTTCAAAGCAGTAATTAACTGATGAGGTGTTAATTGAACATTTACATTGGCACTACAATGTTATGCAGCAGCATTTTCACTTCCCTTACCAACACCTCCATTTAATGAACACTTTGTCTGGGGAATAGGGAGGGTTGGAGGATTGTTTATTTGTTGGGTTTTTTTTCCTTTTGGCACCTGAGTGATTTCACTCATGACTGTGGAATCACAAATATTAAAAATGTAGGGTTCAAAAAAAACCAAAAAAACCCCAAATGTTCATCTGAAACATCTGCTTCTTGTTCAGCATTCAGAAGCCAAATATGTTCAGGACATGATACAAGTAGGATCTAATGAGGGAACATCTGTTGTTATCTACTGTTTTTAATGAAAATGTGGGCTGGAGCCAAGGCCCTGGACCACTTCATTAAACAGCACACCCCAAGAAATAAAACAGAAAAACAACCCTAATTCTCACTAGATATAAAGAACAGACCTGTAGTTAGATCAGTAGTATTACGAGGGAGGTTTTGTTTTACTCTGTTTGTTCTGTGTGTTCCAGCAGGCAGGAAGCAATGAAAAGATGGCATAAGTAAAGAAAAACCAGGAACTATTAAACCTGATTTCATCTTTCAATGCCTGGAGAAATTATTATCCATTTTATTTTATTTCCATTACAATGGAAAAAGCCACCAAGAGAGCGATTGTTATAATGAAGTTCCCAGGCTCTATCTGCCCAGCACAGGCACCCTGAGCTCTTTGGGGCCATAAAAATCTGTGGAGGTAGGAAAGGAAATGAAGATTTCTTAGCACCGGGTGATTCCCAGAAGACTCAACTGTTTGGTCTGTTTTGGGCAGATATTCCAAAGTTATTCTGCTTTCATGAATCTCAGCCAGGACTTTCTATATGCAAAACTGGGAACTATCAGAAAATATATTCTTTGAAAGCTGATGCTACTTCTCCCTTCTGCTGATAATAGTCTTTGGAAATGCAGTGTCTGGTGACTTTTTAGGGAGAATCAATACTTCCAGATGAAGCCTTGTAATGTAAAAATAAAAAATAATATAATGAAGAAATTTGATCTATAAATTTGAAAGTGGATTCACCATGGAGTGAAGATTCAGAAGGGTTGCTTGTTCATCCAGATCCAGATCTGAACACAGAATGGATGAAGATGCACTTGATTTACTTGCTTCTTTGCACTGGAGAAAATCGTATCCCAGAAGATGGGCTTGTTTTGTGAAGGAACAGATTGGCTTAATTCCCGAGGCAATAGGAAAGGTACTATAAGTCCCACTGACTTCTACTAATTTTGGTTGTGAACAGATATCCTCTCTCAGCTCCAGCTGTGCCAGTAGGAGTTACAGCCACAGCTGTTTGTCTGTCGCTCCTTATTTCAGACTGTCACCCTGGTTCAATCTGCTGGTAGATCTACATCAGCAGGTGTTCCCAATGTGCTTCAGGCAACATTGGCTGGCACAGCTCTAATCTCAAGTGTTAATTTCTGCATATGTGCACACACAGGCAGGCCTCTCCATTTAAACATAGACGGAAATTATAAGTAAAACTTATTTTGTCTGGTGAATGTACTTCTTCGTTACCTTACCATTTCATTCAATAGTTTTGTAAAAACTGAGGGAGAGGGGTAAAAAGATACCTTGATCGACACCAGAGAAAAATAAAGGCAATTTCACAAATGCTGAAGAAGCAAACAAGTTAATTTATTCACTAGATGCTTCCTGCGTTTGATCAGAGCGTGCTGTAAGATGGAAGTCTGAAGAAGATTCCAGTAAAGCTGAAAGAATTTAAGCCTAGGGAAGCAGAGATTGAGACTGAATTGGCATAATATACGTAATGCATAAAGCAAAAAAAGATAGCATTCCAACTGTGTGCATTTGGGGATAAATTAACTGTCCAATAGATGCAGCAACTATGCACAGTTTTGACAGAAAATTATATAGGCATCAAACAGGTCTTGGACCAGCATCAGGAATTTCTTCATTTCTACACTGGGAAAATTAAAATTAATCACCATATCATATTCTTTTTTTTTTCTTTTTCTTTTTTTTTCCTTTTAAGTTTGAGAGTAATTTCTTTGGGGGAGGGATAACACAAAAAGACAGCCTTCAAGCTCCTGACAGAGATGGAAGAGGACAGGAATGTGAAGCAAGGCACCTTTCTCAAACAGTTGTCATCACCTTCAGGGGCTTCCCTTGCATCTGTCTACCAAGAGCCTGAGCTTTTTTCTGTCTGTTCCAGAACACATTGGAAGTACATTAATATGCAGTTCTACTATATGTCCCTTTTGCCATTTCAAAGACAAAAGTAGCATGATGCTGTACATGGGTTTGATCAGGTGTCTACTCAAATGACTAAAAGCCAAGGCTTTCTGAATTACTGAGCAATTACCCTTTTTGAATTTGGTCAGGGAACCCTTTTTTCCTGACAAGTTAAAATAGTAGGGATGTGTAATGCCAGTTTTATTCTGTCAGCTCAGTTGGTCAGAGCATGGTGCCAATAACAAGGTTGTGGGATCAATTCCCATACAGGCCATTCACTTCAGGGTTGGACTTGATGATCCTTGTGGGTCCCTTCCAACTCAGAATATTCTGTGAAATGTCTGTGAAGATACTGGATCTTGCCTTTGCCTTCTGTGAAGTTACTGGGGCTGTCAGCTCTTTTAAGGTCTATATTTCAGGATTTTATTTATTTATTTTTGTTATTGCTTCTTCCATCAAGATGTGCATCCTGAGGTTGAAAGGAGGTGATGAATTTAAAAGAGGTACCACATGCACCCATCCCATCACTATTCAGCCCAATATCAGTTAACACAGGTCTTTTTAAAAGAGAAATTGCTTGACTTGCTTCAGTATTCTCAAATGCTTGCCCAGTGCATTGGTCTAAACTGGAGTAAATGCACGCTGTGTGTACATTTAAGGTGATTATCATGAGTGACACAACGTGTCACAGAGCCCACATTGTGGTGCTGTGGTACAGAACAGGCAGCAGCAACCCACAGCTCAATGTCATTGCAAAAATTCACAGTTCTCAATAAAGAGACTATTTACAGGGTTAACGCAACTTGTATGCACATATGCAGGCACCAGCTTGAATGGAATAGAGTTTCAAGTTTATTTAGGATTTTAATCAAAGTAGCTACGAGGCAGTTAATGCCAACAAGAATAATATTTTAGTTTGATTTGCTGTAGGCCATCCTGCCTGAGCAGCAGCATCACCTGCCAAAGCTGCCTGCCGTCACACGCCTCCAGTTCAGGAAAAGTGACACAGAGACAAAAAACTTGATATTTACATATTCAATTCCAGAAGTCACTTAGTACTGTTTACCATATTTGGTCCCTCTTTCTCAACTGAAGGAGATAAAAGAGAATTTGGGCATAAAAGAAGCTGTATGTTCCAATTCCTTGAATAATATAACTCTCTGTGCATCTTTCATAAAAGTGACTGTCTTGCTTTGATAGCAGCCTCCTAGACAGACACAGTTCCACTGTAGCTCCTTCCAAGCCAAATGTAGGTCTTCACTCTTTGAAGATACTCTGAGATTGTGACAAAGCATCTTTCTTTGGGTCAAGTAATGTGAATATATTGCTCCAATTCCTATTCTCTGGAACACATTGTAACTGAATTCTAACACATTTTCCCTGGCTCTCCAATGATCTCTTTGAGAAGGTGGACAGAAAAATAAGTGTGGGCCAAAGGAAACAATAAGTTTAAAGCAAACAGGGTCTCTACAGATGGTCTGAATTGGCTGTAAATGAGAATTTTTATTCGGCTTTTACAATAACCATTCTAAAATGCAACTCTGTTGCTAAGGACTCCTTCAAATAACACCTGCTTAAATTGTATCTGAATTTACAGAGTAATTTCTCTTGCTTGGGCAGGAAGTTTTAAACCAACCTATCTTAAAATGTGACTGAAAATTCTGAGGCTGACCACAGGTCTCCTGTGTCAGGGCTAAGATCTCATGTCTTCTGGCATGGTCCTCGCTATCCTGCAAGCTGGGTTTCCAGGTGCTGTGACCAGGAGCAAAGGCTTCAACAGCAAAGTGGGGAAGGTAAGGTGCTGAAGGGCTGGGTTTGAGCTGCAGTCTGTTTATGTGAAGGTCACTCAGCCAATCCACTATAAACAGGTTGATTGGGTTGAGGAATCAAAAACAGCCAGTTGTGAAATTAGCCAAGTTATTCCTTTGAACATTTCCAGCTACAAAATCTGCTGCACCTTCAGCTTCTAGGAATACACTGACTTTGCACTTTCTTTTTTTCCTTTTGTCAATCCCTGCTTAGTTTCTTTTTTTGCATTTGTCTTCAGATGTTAGACCTCATACGGAATCCATAAGATCACTTGTTAACTTTCAGCTTAAATCTCATTTAAGACAGACTATATCAAGAACAAAAAGGCCAAAAAAAAAAGTCCTCTGTCTTTGTTAAGAAGCCATTAGGACCCCAGCTGCAAATTGGTGATTTCTTCAAAATGAACCTAACGTTTTATATAGGTCTTTCAAAAAATTCAGCTTCAAAAGGCAGAAATATCCTTTCAAACTCCAATGCTAATTCACCATTGTTAATTAGGCAAAATACAGAGTAGGCACACAAAGATCTTTTTGCTTAGTTCTCATTAAAATCTACTAATGAGGCAAAGCACAAAAACCAACCCATACAAGACAGTGAGAGGAGAGGGGAATTTTAAGACCAAAAAAAAAAAAAAAGAGAGAGAGAATCCCCTCCAAAACTTAATTAGCTAACCATAAAGAAATGGTAATTGATGTGGGCTGTGGTATCTGTCTACATTTCATGCTCAGGTCCTTGACTAGCCAAAGTGCTTACTTCTGGTTTTAGTCCTTTCTTGCTTGCAAATGTTCTGTTAAAGAAGAATGCTGTTTTCACCCACTGCAT
Organism: Orthonyx spaldingii; assembly: GCA_013397795.1. NCBI lineage: Eukaryota > Metazoa > Chordata > Aves > Passeriformes > Orthonychidae > Orthonyx > Orthonyx spaldingii. Next base: position 1,649,706 of record VZTJ01003401.1, on the reverse strand, counting down.
TTCTTCTTGCAGTTACTTGTGTTGGACTCAAGATCTTTCGTGCAATCAAAATATCTGTAGGCTCATATGGGCATTCTAACAACAGCAGCAACCTACCTTGGGCAAGGAGTACTTTGGCAGCTTCATCTGTGCAAATGGGCTCCTCCTATAAGAAACGTAATAATGTGGTCTTCCTCCTGATGTCAACTACGAGAAGAGCAGGAAAGTCATCATCAGGTTTGCTTAATATTTTTTTCATTATCAGAAAGAATATAAAAAAAAAAAAACTGTTAAGAGAAATACCACAGTGTGGAGGCAATGGCTTAAAATTGCAGTGCTGTTACAGCTGAGGAATAAACATTGATCCAACTGACAGTGGCTGAAAAAGAAAACAAGAGGAATCCCATTTTCAGCAAAGAGAGGCAAAGGCTAGAATCTCACGTAAAACCATGTGGAAAGTGAAGTCTTGACTTCAGTTGGGCCATTATGTCACCTGCTAATACCACAGCTCTCCTGTGCCTTACCAGAAAACTCTCTGTTCTTTGCTATCTGCAGAGCTGCCCTGTAGGCTGTTGGTTAGATCAGCAGATTGGCAGACATGAGGCTTGATTTCTATTTCTGCTTCCAGCTTTTCTTCCTGTGTGGCCCTGGAAAAGCCATTGTAAATATCTGCTATGAGATCAGCTAACCATTCACTGACATGGAGAGCAGGAGAAGCTCAGTCAATTTGGCATTTTTGTGAATCTGGCCATATATTTAAGTGCATAAATACTGATGGCAAACCTTGAAAATGTTGGGTTAGAGCAATGTGAGGTATCATTTTCTACCACCTATTAAAGGTGGGGAAAAGAAAGAAAAAAACTGTCAATTTTATCTGACTTCCAGTGCTGCTAAAATATAATCAATATTTGTAAAGTACTTTGAAATCTTTGGATGAAAGATATTGAAAAACAAATATTCCAAGGGATTCACAGAACTTTGCTTTAATTGCTTGATACCTGAGCTTATCAAGACTTTTCTTTAGTAGTAAGTGTTTTAAAATGCACTGCAGTAGTTTAACATGCAAGATACGCAGAGGCCAGGTTCCTACCAGATTAAGTAAAATAGTGCTATTTCTCATTCTAAAGCTCTTCAACACTTTTTAAAGGGAACTGGGCAAAAGTTCAGGGAAGAAAGGCCAGAAATATTTTTTAATGAGAAAGTGTGAGTTTCTTTAACTTGTAAATAAAACAAGTTTAGTAGGAAAATAAACTCCCATTCCTTTATCCTACTGCTTTTAAGCCTACTAATTCATTCCAAATGGCTTAGTTGCAGAAAAGACAGATGGAGATCAAGGAAAGAAGGGAAGGCTACCAGGAGGGTGTTCATCTATTCTTCCAAGTAAACACAGCCTGGCATAGGGTTATTCCTCCTTTGAAGAACAGAAGGGATAACACTGGGTCCAGCGTCAGCCAGGATGGCTGAAGAGAAATCCTCCAGCTCCTGTGCCAGTCGAGCCACAAACGCACAGTCATTCTGGACGGAGAGAGCACGGCTGAACACTGACGCATGCCCCTGTTTTCCCTGCCACATAAATATTTCCTTTTTGCCTCAGACACACCAGGCACAAAAGCTGTTCTGGAGCGTATGTCCCAGATTTATTTGTGGATTATTTAGAGGGGTGTTTAAGACTGAGTTTATTAACTGAAGCCAATTAGCAATCAACTAAGCCAATGTAAAATATCAATCCTCTCTCTTCCCTCCACTCACAAGCATGCTAAAATATAAACTGTCTGGAAGCCCAGTTTAGTGCTAATGATCTCCAGTTCACCTCCACGTTCCCTACAATTCTGTTGTTATTTTTCTGCTCTTCAGCTAACATCAAATGGACACTGGCAGCAGCCTAATGAAACCCAGAGTGGTTCAAACCTATTCACCAGCTCTCACCTGGAACACAGCTTGGCTGAGTACATCCCATCTTCTGCCTTTTCACTATAATCACAACTGAGGCATAACAATAAAGCCTGATTACTCCTTTGGTGCTTTCCCTGGCTCCCTCCCTTGCTCCTTATTTCCCTCTCATACTCAAAAAAGCTTTGGTCTGCTCCCTTGTAATAACAGATGAGTGACACACCACTTCCAGCTGGGGGTTGAAGGCAGTAATTCCAGAGTGCTGACGAGATTGCAGGGAGTGGCACAGAGCACTCCAGCACACACAGTGCATACTCCAGGCAGGAACTCTATGGCCCAACAGCGAGAAGGTACTGCAGCTTAAAGGAGCACAGTTAGCATTGTAACAACCTGTTACAATCCATTCCATGCCTTTATGGATCCAGTGTTGACGGAGTAGTAGCGAGCTAACACACATGCACAGACATGCAAGGGAATGCAAGAGAAAACAATATAGAATAATATAATATAAAATAATCAAATAAATAAGAAAGGAGGGTGTTCTGCACCTGAACAAAGACATAATCACCCTGGACGATCAGGGAGTTATGGTCAATGTAGCCTGGAAAGGGTTTGCTGCGAGTGGCTTCACTGCAGTTCTGCATCTTGCAGGTGATGTATTGGGCATCTGAAAGGAAAAGAACAAAACAATACACTTGAGATCCTGAGCACAGATTCTTCCTAGTGTCATAAACCTATTTGCTGAGGCAGCACTTTTGCTTCCCAGATTCATGTGAAGTAAATTGACACCATCCACTCAACACCACACAACCCTGCTTTCCCCTATATCCTTTGTAAATCCACCCTTGATTACATTCTTCCTTTAAGTTCTTTACCTGCCTCAGCCTCTCATTATTTCTTTCATTCTGCCTTACATCAGATGTCAGAGCTATACATTTTTACCAAGGGAGAGCCTTCTATGATGCACCTTTGTATTTCCTATAGCACTTACACTCTGTAGAGTAATTCAGATCAACTTGGAAAGTACCTCAGACCACCTCCTGTTCAGGGGTTTTGCCTACTTCTCTGTTGACAGCATAGGTGGATGCACCCTGGCAGACCTGGGCAATCATTCCACACTCTCTTGAAACTAGAGGCCTTAGCAGTTGCAAATTAAATGGCCTAAATGCAGCTGTCAATCTCACAGCCATGCAAGCCCAAGCCACCTCATCCACTGTCCCTACGTGGGATGTCCTCATCTCCTATTCTGAAGCACTACAAGGTGCTCATCTCATAATCTCTCACTCAAAGAAAAACAATTTTAATTTCTTCATGGGTGCAATTTATCCTAGGATACAGACCCAGAGTCTCAGTATTCAGTTTTGACTCTTTCAGATTCATTAAGAATTTGCACTTTGTTTTATGATAAACCTGATACACATGAGGAACAATTTTGGCTTTTCAACATTAGTACTTACATGATAGAAACACTACATTGCATTTAATGCTAGAAGTACTTCTAATCATTTCCCTTGGGGACACACAGTCCCTTGTTTGATATAATTACCACCTTCAGATCAGAGAAATAGCATTTTACACTGAAATAGAAATGGCTGGCATTTTACCATCTTGTATTTAATCTTGGGTTTAATTAAATCTATCATTTGAAATTTCTTTCTCTCCTTCTAAGGGCTGTTGATTTCTGCTTGAAACAGACATGCAGGGTAACAAGCCCTCAGGAAAGTTTGATGAAGGATGATTCTTCTCCGGCATTTGTAGAGTTCTCGGAATATATAAAGTGCTAAATATTATTAGTCACTGCCGTTTATAAAATTTTGTGCTTTTGCAGCTCACTGCAAAACATTAATGAATACAGCCTGGGCAGCATGATCACAATGTATTTTCCTTCAGAGGAACATGGTTTTTTCCACATTAGCCACGAGAGGGCAGGGAACGACGTAATTCCCAGCCTGCTCATTCCTGTGAGCTCACGAAAGTTCCCTTTCAGAGCCGTTCAGCCCTCTGTCCCTTTGCATCTAGGAAGGATAGGACAGGGAGACCACAGCCTCCCCCAGCACCCAGCAGTGCCCCTCCTTGTCCTAAGACAGTGTATTGAAAGGTCACAAAGTCTCCTCAGAGCCTTGTCTTCCCCAGGCGGAGCAACCCCAGCTATGTCAGCCTTTACATGGAGAGGTGTTTCAGCCCTATGATCATCTTTGTGGTCTCCTCTGGACTTGCTCCAACACGTCCACATCTTTCCTGTGCTGAGGGCTCCACAGCTGGACACAGAACTCCAGGCGGGGTCTCTCACTCTGTCACAACAAGGTTCCTGAGTAAAATGTGTGCCAACCCTGAGCTACAGCAGAGCAGCCTCAGTTGAAACGGTCCTACTGCCACCTGAGCTACTGAAAAGACTGGGTGGCTTTTCATACATGGAATTGAACCACCAAGCACAGAGATAACACAGGATTAGACTTCTGTTTCCCACATTGTTTCCTTTTCCCCCCACCGTTGTTTTCTTTTACTTCCACAGGCATACCAGCTCTCTGGGACACACTAAGAGAGATTGCAGTGCCATCCTCCTTCCCATGCAAAGGGGTTATCTAGGCTGAGAGCACAGGGAGGTAACAGGACGTGTGTTTCTGGGACCAGCTAGCAAAGAAGATTAAAGAATCTCCTCCACAAGAGATTTTAAAGAGAAGATCGGTTTGACATCCATTAGAGGAGACTGAGGTTCTTTTGATCCTGCTTTAATGGAGGAATGGGGACCATCCCTATTTCTGCTGTGATCGCAGGAGCCTGTCCAGCAGTGATTGTACCATTGATGAAGATTTACTAAGGCAATTCCTGTGAACTTTTACAGTGCAATTCTCCATGGCTTCAATTCTAAAATGCCAGTAATAACTACTAAAGGACAGAGCACTGAAATTGCTTAAGCTAATCTCCCAAACAGCCAAACACTGAGATGTGCACAAGAAAAGCTCCTTTTGCCACAGGAGACAGAAAGAAGGAAAAGCAGGCTTCTTGCAGTGCCTGGTTCTCACTTTGTTTTCCTAGGGGAAGATTTTCTGTGTTCACATTAACTCAAGGATTTTTTTCTTTTCATTCTCGCAGACATTTTATGTGACTCCATTGGCAGAGGTTTGTAATTTAGCATTAATTAATGTCAATTAATGTATTCAGTTGCTAAGCTCTGGAATTAATTTCATTAGTTTTCCCACACAGATGTTTTCCCTGCCATAGGTAATTAGGACATTATGCTTTTCATTTCCAGAACCCTCACCTCCAACAACAGCTGCTGTTTTTTAATATACAACAACAAAGTCACACTGTGCCTGGAGAGGAGAACATAGCAACTCCCAGCTCTTACACCCCCAGACACTTTGATTTTGACAGATTTAGATACCCAGAGTAGGAATCTTCTTGGGGAATGGCAGCTATTTCTAAAGAGGAAGCAAGAAAAGTCACAGAACACAAGAACGAAGGAGACTATCTTGTAAGGGAAACCTCTGACAAAATTAATCTATTTCAGTGGTGAAAGGGAAGTGCAAAATCTAACACAGAAAAAGTTATGAGCCAGGGGACCCTGTGCTATGAAATATTTTAGTCTTTTCCGTGCTCCATGCTTATGTTTTCAATAGCCTGTCCCAGAGATATTTCTTGGCTCAGCTGATGGAGATGGAAGGTTATTGGTGATTACTGGAGGCTGGTGAGCCTCTGCAAAAGTAAACAGGAAAGTTTTAGATCCCTTCCTAAAGCAGTGGGACTTTCTTGACGATATGTTGTTGCTGAGTGCTATGTTGGATTAAATATCAAACCCTAATATCCACTGCTTCCTAGTCTAAGCTTGCATGTATATATTCTGAAAACCTTATTTGATCACAGGGAGTTAGAGAAAATAGTTCACTGCAAATGTATAATTTATGTTTTTCTTGTCTTTAGTTAATTGAGGAATGTGTCCTTCCCTCTATCAATAAACCCACTGAGGACAACTCAGGAGTTTTATACAACATAATCACTGATCTGTTTCTCTCACAGATTTTCTGTGAAGTATCCCAGTTCATTGTTCATTACTGAGCAACTTAGGTGTTAGGGATAGTTTCTGCTTTTGAAGCATGACTGGCATCCCGTAACTAATGAACCATAAGAACATGGTAGTAACACACACCACTGAAAGACCCCAGGCCTGTAACCCCTCTCCCCCAGTGACTAATAACAGAAGTCTAGGTTGCCTTAGCAGTCCAGGTACATCTTCATCATTCACAGCCTCCCATGGCAACCATGGCAATAAATTCCACAGTTTAATTAAATGTTCTCCCATACTTTAATTTTTTTTTTTTTTTTTTTTTTTTTTTTTTTTTTTTTTTTTTTGAGAAACACACAAAATGACTTCTTTATCCATTTCCATCTGGTCTGAATGTTGATTTGTGAAGCATTCATGGTATGGGAATATGCTCACAACTCTCCAGGACTCAGCAACTGCAAAGCAATTAACCAGTAATGAAGATCAGTGAAACAAAACCATCCCATTTACTAACTACTCACAAATCTGGTTTTATCCTGCTGCTACTCTTTCTTCATTGCATGTCAGCATCAGAAATCTTTCTTTACATAGAGAAGTATATCCTCTGCCATTTCTGACATAAAGCTATAATTAGAGAAACTGTCAGATGTCATTCTCCAGGACAAATACTAATCATGATGAGGAAAACACACTAATCACAATCAGGGGTAAAAAAAAAAATCACTGCACAGGTTTAGGGCACCATGGGAATTAATCCACCACTGTAGCTATGTTAGGAAAAGATTGCCAGGCTAGGTTGCCTACTCATTTTTTTCCACAACAGTAATTATTTTATTCTTCACAGCAATTTTCTGTGAAAACAGAAATTAAAGTGCTAGTGCAACTTTATGATTCAGACACTACTGGCCAGATGCTCAGTCCCTGTTGATCAGCAAGCAGAACATGTCTGCTAGCCCCCAGGTGAGGCTTTGGTCTTACCTGCATCACAGCAGCACCTAAATTACCTTTCAGTAAGAAAAGCTGCTGTGTTAATCAGGACAGCAGAAGAAAAACAAAGGAAACAAAACTACTTTTTAAATATCAGGAGCTCTGTACATTTTTGCCAGCACATCAGAAAACCCCTTAGCTTCTTTTATCCACACTTGAATAAAAAAATTAAAACTTTACCCTAAATAAATTGGTGTCTTATCTACAAAAGCAAATGCATGTCTCATGAATGCAACAGTTGTTTTACTGTCTATAGAAACTGTAATTTAGACATCCTCTGAGTCAGTTTTGCCATTCTCTGGAGGGCAAGCAGGTACCCAGTTAGTCTCCAAATGCCTTGTAGGAATACATCATTCTAATTTGCACCAACAGTCTGGATTCCTCAGTTGGCACCACCTGAATAGAAATTACCTCCCATTTAATTAGCTTGAATCAGGCCTTACTGGGATAACCCTACCAAGCTTAAGTCAGATCAGCCTGTTAATTTCAGGATCTTGTGTATTCTTTACAAATCTGAACTCCACATATCATTAAGTTTACACCTTGTGAAAGCACTGCAAGTTGCATTTGAGCAAACCTAGATTTAACTTTCACCATCACCCTGCCTGCTGGCTGTGGTGGTGAATGTAACAAAGAGAAGCTTATCGCACGATTAAGAACTGTAGGGGATTAATTGTCTTACTGGGGTGTTGACCTGAAGCCAGACAAAAAGAAAAAATTACAATTCCTGCTGACTTTGCTGGCTTGCCTTTGATCCTGTTCCAAAATCAAAGCGAAACACCAGGGACACCCAACCGTACAAATGGAAATGTGAGATAACATTCATATGAACTTCTTTGAACCAGAAAAATCAGTTTTACCACTATGCTCTCAGCCCCAGATTGATATGGGTCGGGCGTGAAGCCTTTAAAAAATAAACAAAAGCATCACATTCCACAAGATGAAAATTTGTGTGGTGCTCTCCAAAACTTACACAACAGGATGGAAAACATAAATGGCAGCGATTAGCCCTGCAAATCTGTCTCCACCAATAGAACTAAATTAAGCAGACTGTGCTCAGCTTGCTCATCATTACCTGCCCCCTAGTTTGATCAGGCACAGTGTGTTCAGAAAGAGTCCATAATTTTTCTGGATCCCAAGGGGGGAAGAAAAAAAACAGTAGGGAGAATGTGCACTCAGGAACAACATTGCTAGCCAGGTCCTCAGCAGGTGTAAATCAACACACCACTGAAGTTATACTGATTTATGCCTCCTAAGAGACTCTTGTTTTGGTCCTTGCAAACCTTTTTGCATTATGTACATAAGCACAATAAATTAAGTGCACAGATAAACCACAGTCAGAGAGCAGAGACAGAGAGGTACTGGTGTTCTAGCAAGGAGAGCCCTATACTAAGGTGGTTGCTGACAGACGTTCCCAAGCAACTCGGTCAGGGAGACCCTGTACCCTGCTGACATTTCTACTTCTTCTTACCTAAAGCCACAGCTGTACTATTCAGTTTCTGCTAGAAAAGATACTACCACAAAAATGAGGAGGTTTTTTCTTATCTGTATTTAGTTCTGCAGGTTTTTGCTTAGCCCTTATATTTTTCACTTCAGGATGTTTTATTTTATTGTACAGTTTGTGTGGTTGTTTACACACTAGTGTCCTTTCTTTCCTTCTTTCTCTCTGCCTTGTTTTGGCAAATCTACCTTCTCAAGTTTAATCCCTTTATTGAAATTTTATACTTGGTTAACTCTCAAAAGAGATATTCCAAACAAAGTATAAATAAGTAAATGCAAGAACATTAAAAAACCCCAAACAAACTATTAAAACCCAAGAAAAATTACTTGCAGATTACCCTCAGTCTGAAATAAAGGTATTTTTCTCACTTCAGCACACTTCACTCCATTACCCCACTGGTGGAAACACACCTGCTCCATTCAGAGGTAAAGGTTAGGTCATCCATTGGAGGGTGATTATTGCTTTGTGCAGGAAAAAGAGACTGATTTAGTACTTAGAAGAAAGCTCTAGTAGCTAAGAGACCTGTACATACCAAGTTGCTCGTGGTAACTACAGTAATGGACCATGTGCAAGCTCTTTGCATGTCTTGGCCTTAAAATCCTGTGACCTGTAGTGCTTCCAAATATCTGGCAAAATATGCTGTGATAAGTTCTAAGGTTACTGCTTCCAGCTACCCACAACAGTCCTCTGTGTACAGACCAACACTCCTTGGGACAAGGGGAAAAACAGAGTACACACTCACTGAAAATCCAACACGTTTCCTTATATTACCAGCAAGGTGAGCTAGGGAACTCCTGATTCATTAGCAGAGGTTTCATCCGAATGACTGATTTGCAAGAAGGGTCACCACTGGCTGACACCACTGATATATTTATATTTCTAGTTCTGACATTGAATGAACTGAAAAACTTCAGTTATGCTGCCACACAACTAAGCTAATATAAGTTGTAGAATCTGTTACTGGTGTTGAAATGAGGAGCAATAATTTGTTATTCCCTAATATATTCTTTTTACTAATATGCCTGACTCCTCAGTGAAGCCAGTTTCGTCTACCTCTTTTTTGGTTTCCACTTTAACAGCTATAATGAAGCTTACTAATTTGTTAGAAACTCAGGAAGGGTTTTGCAGAAAAGTGCTATAGCTGTGCAAAATGCTCTTATTTCAGCCTAAGAATACAAACAAGGCTGTTTAAGGCATTTGGAGCATGGCACTTTCTCTTCCCACTGTGAATTGAATATCCCTCAAATGCATCACCAGAACACAGCTCCTTAAACATTACTTGTAGTGCTTCATCTCAATGACCTCAAATTTTTAATGACTTCTAACAGCAGTATTTTGTGCTGAAATAGACACTGCCCTGTTAGAATATTTCCTTCTTATTTAGCCCATCCCAAGAAATAGAAAGCCTCATGTTCACAGGCTCATTGCCTCATCAGGTAAGTGAAATTGAGAGGAGAAATAATAATCATAGATCACAAATTATAAGAAACAGAGTTCATATGTTCTTTCACTATCACTAATCCTGCATATCTTGAAATGAAAAGACCTTTAAAACTTTATGGTTTCTATCGCAATTCTTTCTTTTCAAAATTCATCTTCCAAAAAATTCTCTTTCAAGCTAAATTTCCATAGGTTTAAAACCAGATTACCTTACAATTAACTTTTCTGGTATTTTTTAAGTTTACAATGACAAAATGCACATTTTAAGTAACACCACTGCATTTGAGGGTAAAATTCAAGGGAGAACTTTATCCATTTTAAAAATAATTAATTGAAGGCATCATTAATACTTCTGTATTGCAAATGGTAAAGACCTTCCTGTTATGTGCAAGAAAACTGCTATTTACTGAGGAAACAATATAGAATTAAAATGACTAAATCTCTGGCAGCTGGGCTTTCAGTGTGATGCCTGCCTGAGGCAATCCAATGCTGTGGAAAAGAAATCCATGGAGAAAGATCTGCAAAGGCAGCGGAGCTCAAAGATAAACCTTGAGAAAGCCTGGATGGGAGGAGAAAAGGCCAGCGGGTGGCTGAGGGTGCCTGAGAGAATTTACAGCCAATTAGGAGAATATTTTGGAGTTGCAGGTAAAGGAGACTCCTGGAATAGGAAAAAAAAAAAAAAGAAAAAAAAAAACACCTCAAGAGGCAAAGCAAGGAGGGAAAGGAGCTGATGAAAGTGAAGGACAATGACAGGACATGCAGTAACAGTGAAGAAAGCACTTAGACTGGTCCTTAAAAGGTTTCTAATGTGAGAGAAATTAGGTATTTTCAAAGGTAGTAACTTAGGCAGAGTATCCCTGGTCTGCTAAAACTATAAAGCTACTAACAAGGTGATGTTATGTACTGTGTGAACAAACAGCAGCCAGATTTTGTGACCCAGGAAATTCTCCTCAATGTCATCTTCCCATCAACTAAATTCAAGTAAGTGTGTGTAGTAACTCCAGTAACTGCTTATCACCTATTCTTCCTTACCACATCCTCAGCTCCTTTCACAGCCTGTTAAACCCAACTTTCTGCCTTGCTGGAAAGGCTTCTCTTCTGACAGACCTAACTTGGAACAGTCAAACCCCTTGTATTAAATGAGTGAATCATCAAAAGGAAGTGATATTTCTATTGTCATATTGTGTGGTTACAAGAATATGAGGAGAGCCCAGTATACCACAATATTTGGAAGATGATGTACTTACAACCATCCACTGTCTTTGCCTCCAGGTGCACAAGATCAGGCTCTCTTCCATTCCCCATCATAGACCTGTAAAAGACAGATTGAGACAAGGGCATTAAAAACGACATTTAACATGAATGGCTGAGATATTGCTTTCAAAGCAGATCCTGCTTGGCTGGACATAAACTCATACTCACAAATAAGAACTGATTATTTTGAAACAATTTTGGAGTTTTCCCTGAAATGAACTTGAATATTTTTAAGAAATTCTACCATTTTATCTAATCAATGTCATTGTACTTATGAGTTCTTTATTTCTCACTCCTTTACTTCCCTTCTTTCCACCTGGAGACTTGTTCCTGTTCTTGCCGGCTCCTGAAATTTTGATATTTCTCCTGCTTTGGTCAGAAGGATGCATTTCAGTTCAGGGTGGGATACAGAAGCCTTTAATGGATGGGATAATAGTATTTGCCAGCACACTAATTATAGCGGTTCCTTTATATTGGACATTTTATGCACATTTGCTTAATTGACACTCTTAATGATCAATGTTCCCTCATTAATTAAGAAGTTTTTAAAACTCATTTTATCCTGATACATTTTATCACTTCTGATCTAATAAAAACAGTGTTCCATTAATAAAAGAAATGTCACATTGAAAATGACTGTTTGTTCCCTCTGAATTAACAAGTAACAAAGTAAAGACATTGAGCACTGCAAATAAGGAGTTTATGGAATTAAGCTTTGCTTCCATTGTTGAGGTTCCTTTGGCCTGGGACTGTTGGCCTCATCAATTCCCTGGAAGAGTCCAAATGGCCAGTGGTTTGATGGACATCCTGACTGATGGAAGTACTGACTGCATTATGTGCCAATCCCACTGTACAGCAGTCTCAGCAGCATCTCTGAGAATCAGCCTTGTTTCTGGTCTTGATCCTATCACCCAAGTCATAACCCTGGATTAAAACTAAGGGTTAAAAAACCAGTTTCTTGTTAGCTGCCTGACCTCCTAGTTAATAGACGCATGAGGGAAGACACACATTCATTTACAGTGATGGACAAATTAGATGTTCTCTTTAAAGCCTCATTATTTTTCAGGAAATCAGAAGAGAGCTTCAAACAGTGATTTAGACCTTAATTCAGTTCCCACTGACTGCAATCAGAGGCACCTCCAGTGCTTAATCATAATGTGCATTAACTAATAACTATTATAAAAATGTTAACAAGTCTGTGTCCTGATTAATCCTTACCTTTGCTTGACAAAATATATAGCATTTCACTAGCTAGAAAAGGTTTTGTTCTTTGCTGGGTACTGAAGATACAGAAAATACTCTGAGCCAGCATTGCTTTTACCTCTTCTCCATTTTTAATAAAGTTTATGGCAAGGTGTTATCCCCCTAAACATTCATATTCCACTTAAAATCTCTGCTTCCTGGTAATTGACACCAAGTGAGGGGGGAAGGAAGCACCTTCCTAGGGCATTTTTATTATGCCTGCTATGACAGCAGATTTAGGGCCAAAATTCTGGGCCTGCTGGTTACAATTCAGTTCAAGATAGATAGATTCCAGTGACAAACAGCTCTAAAAAAACTGCAGAAGGACAAAGCTTGCACTATAACATATCTCCTCTTTATTCTTGTTTAAGTGGGTTTTAAATGCTGGAACTGGAATAGCCCACCTCAAACTGAGCTGTTTCACAAGACATAGCACAGTGTCAGTTCATTTCTTCTCCAGACCTTATCGCCATTGGGATGTGAACTCTCCAAAGAAACAAGGATTATATTCCACAAATTTGAACATTTTGTCTCTTCAGAGCACAACAATGATGTTCATCCAGCAAAGAACTTGTTGTCCTACTTAAAGAACACGAGTCTACACTCAGGTGTTTTGTGAGTTTCCTCCTCACAGTGCTACTCTAACCCCAAGAAAAACATATTTTGCATCTTCTCAAGCAAAGACAGCCAATTTTATGAGTCATAATTTACATCAAACTCTTAGAGGCCTTAAGAGCAGCATATAAAGACCTGGACCCCTCAAGGCCTGAAAGGAGCCACCTGCACGTTACTTAGTCTCACACTACAACAGCCAGTATTGGGACTGCAGAAGCTTCAACTCAGGGTGGAATTAAGCCATCAATTGTCCCAAAGGGGTACAGAACAAGGATGGCTGACACAGGGCCGGTGATAAACCTCCAGGAATTCCTTTCTTTTGATATCTCCTAACCCCTGTGACTTATAAGTGTGGTGACAAAGATGAAAATTAAGATCTAGAAGAAGAAATTCCTGAAGTCAAATAGGACATCTGAGGTATAGCCAAGAGCCATATCCATGTCTTCCTATCTGCCAGATCTCTCTCCCTACCTTACAAAATACACATTTCATTGCTTTAATATATAATAGGCTTAATTTATTTGTGACAGCACAAGGTCACGGTCAGGACCATAATATTAAATGACAACATGAACAATCAGTTGTAAAGAACAGGCAAAATACAAATACACATCTGCTGAAATCAATATTAACTGTACAGAGTTGACAGCCAGAAACTTATCACTTCCATCTGGATTCTGCTGAGAGCTTACTGACCACCATTCCTGTATTGTCACTTTGTTTTGGATCATGCTCTCTTGTTCCATAGTAGCCCTGGGATATTTCTCTAGACATCCCTCCATACCACCTGAAAAGTCACATAAAGTAAAACTCATCTAACCCAGTTATACATTATAAATATTTAACTCTGAACTAATCACACTCAACCCTCTTTGCAGGCAGAGAGATGAAAGAGACAGTTTTGCACTGTGGATCAGCTGAACAGTGTTAGATATGACTTTATGAGAAGAATTTATCCTAGAAAGGCCTGTTTCTTTCCATTGAATTTAAGATATTTGGACACCTACACTACAGACACCCACATGTGATCACATAAAGCTCTCAAAGCAGGTAACCCAACAGATATGAAATACGTTTATTACCTAATTTTAAAAACGCAAATTACAGATGAGCTGTAGATTGCAATTAAAGGGGTAATTGAATGTCCTCAGCTGTCCTATTTATGAGAAATGTTTTATACAGCTTACATCAGTCTTATTATTTACTCTATGACATATAAAAGCCTAGGAGACATGCAGAAATGCAATGCTGACCACGGTGAGCATATACTAGAGATAAAAACTGTGCTTTTGGTTGCACTGCCCGTGAGAACACGCTCCCTGTAGGAAGATAGACTTATCCTTTTACACGTGTAGGACAATCTGTTCCTAAAGCACCTACTGGAAAAAAAGGTGTTAGGAACTGTAGAATATATATCAGAAATCTTGAATTTTTAGTATGTCAACCAAATCAATCACAACACTACCAAGCATGCAGCTATACTATCAGTGAGTTTTCTTGGCTTTTTCATATGACTGGGGGGAAAAAAAGCATCATCCTTAGAAGCTGAGAAGGCCAATGTACTTCTACAAGCATGAGTAATATTAACAAGTTTAAACTCATGGTATCAGTGTGAAAAAGAATGAATAACTGATTACAAAGAAATTTCATTCCTGACCAGATTAGAAGGTTCTTAAACCAAAGAATGCTCAAAAAATACAAGTTTCACATATGGAAGAAGGAAACTACATGCTGGATTGGCCCAAGATAACACCAAACTCAGTGTTTCTAACTTGATACAAGTGCCCACTATCTTTTGTGCCCCTGGTCAATGCAACATGGCCAATGCAAAGCTCCACAGGCTAGACAAGGAAGAGTGCTGTGTGTTCAACAGCTGATAAACCACGCACCCTGCAAAGAACAGGGGTACAGACAAACAACATTCTGGGACCCACTCAGCTACCAATTTCTCTCAGAAATTTCTCTAAAAATAAACAACAGTCTAAAATTTGCCATTCCCTTTTCTGAGCAAATTCTTTTCGCTATGCTGCCAGTGCTTTATTCTCATATTTCTCAAATCCATTCTTCCCTTTCAGCATCTGTTCTCAAAGACCAAACACTCATATATCCACAAACTTTTCTTCTTGCCTCAGTCTATGTTTTCACTTTGTGGTAAAATGCCAGCATGTCCTTTGTCCGTCCCTTTAATCTCAGGCTTTCTGTAATACTCCCAGAAACTTCAGGACACCAGGGATATCCTTGCAACAGTTTCTGTTGAATGGTGCCTATTGTATTTTTGTGATTAACTTTTAGTGTTTTGTTGGTATAATTGTCTGGATATTTTGAAAAAAGGAAAAGGAAAAGACAGAAAAGAAAAAGAAAAAAAAACCTTTTGGGAAAAGGAGGATTTAGAAAAGCCAAAGAGTGCAAGGCAGTGACCCCACTGCCTTTACACTGAAGATGCTTACATTTTGAAAAATTTAGGACCCCCACAGTCCTATTACAAAGTTGCTTCCTAAAATTTTAATCACCATCAAGCCTGCTAAGTAGTTATCTGCAGTTGAGAGCCTGACAAATCGATACCACTGGCTGCAGCACAGTAATTGCTCTGAATGCAGATTCTACATCCACCGTGAGAAGCAGCACAGGGAAAAGACCCCGAATCATCCCCTGGTTTAGAACTAGGCTGAACTAAACAAAAGCAGCCTGGCACTGCCCATTGCACAGTAAATGCTAGTTGGCATATTTCTGCAGTGACCAACCCCTTGCCATCTTCTCTGTCTGAAACATTTCTAAAACCTTGGCTTTCTTGGCCTGTCAGCTCCTCTGAGCCAAGAAAATTCAATAGAGACCCTGTTATCCTGGGGTTTCCACCTCTTCTATCTTTTTTCACTTCTAGGGACAAAAGCAATTGTTTATGGATGCTGGGAACTGATGAGGCTTGCAAGGCATTCAGTCCACTCAGAACTGCAAAAAGGCATCATTGTGAAGAAAGCAAAAGCTTCTATGAGCTGCACCTAATTTCAAACTACCATTTTTGTCATAAACAATGAACTTGAAACACCAGACAATACGGGCTGCATCTCAAGGATTTGTGCATTCTGGAAAGTAGCTTTGGGTCCCTTTGGTTTTGGATGCTTGACTTCAGACACAGTCACATTGTATCTGGGACTATATGCACAAGAAACTTGATGGCAATCTTTTCACATGTTTTTCTCGTATCATACATGCTCACAGCAGCCAAGATCAAACATCTTTTAAGACAGGTAGTAAAAGACATTGGTATTTTACAGAATCTTCGATGCAAATGGCCCAGAATGTCAAATGCTACCATGTCCTTTTCACAGACAGAACCAGTGTGAATGTCCCTCATTCTTATATGGACACAGATGCCTTATGCAGCTTTCCCATGTCTCAGAGAAAGTGACCAAGTGCAGCATTAGGACTCCTATAACTGTACCTCACCTTCTTTGGGGGTAAACAGGTATGATTTTTGTTCACACAGCAAGGGCTGGAAGACAAATGACATAACAGCATGCCCCTGCTAAAGTGGATGGAAGGAGATTCACACAGTTCTGGCCATTTTGAGCTTATGAATGCTGAGCGGGAGTAGCTCAGATGTGGCTGCAGTGCAATTCCAGACAGAGAACTGACACATTGCTTGGAAAATCCAGTTTGACTACTCATCATTAAACATACTCATGTGCCTCTGTTGCATTCTGCAGATGACGTTATTCTTAACATATATTTAAGATGTCTCCTGACCCTCAGAATTCCTTCTTCCTAGTCCCAATTTGAGCAAATCCCCATCACCACATACACTGCATTACACAGAAAGACTAACTAGCTGCAACAGTCAGGTGGAAGAGGGAATGTACTCCTAGACATCCTTATGCCAAAGTTGTCCTACGAGCATAAATATTCTAACAAGCTTTATCCTGTCACAATAAAGCTATAAAGTTGCTTTGTTCAGCACATGATAATGGCTCTGTAATTCAATTATTGGTAGAATTTGCCTTTGGGGATTTATCTTCCTTTAGCCTCAGCACTCATGCGAATCCCTTATCGTAAATCTTGCCAATGCAAAGCCAGCTCCTCCACTGCCTCTAGGACATATCTTGTCACTTCACATTAAAAAACTGACACCTTCTTCCAACTTCAGTGAATGGCAGGGTTTTGGTTTTGTTTTAAAGGACAGAATGAAAACAACAACAGTGGATGACGTTCATATTGTCCTCAGTAGCATCAATTTTTTGGTCCCACTGATGCTTCTATAACACTGAATCCTAATTGCCATTCATAAAAATAGTAACATGTAGCACTGAACAGGGAGTTTTTTGTCCAAAGATACAAAAGTACTTGACAATCAACCTTTAAGTAACCTTCCCTGCATGGTACTCATTTGTTCAAGACCTATGGAAAAGTACGAGACAAGCAGACCAAGTTAGAAATAGGGGCTAAGGAAAATTTTTGTTCTCAGCTTTATAGAAAAACTTCACTGATTAGTCAAGAGCACAGGGGCCCCATTGATTTGACCAAGATCACACAGTTGCTATGTGGCAGAGACAAAAATAGAGCCTGAGAGTCCTCCGGGCTCCTGTTTCTTTTACTACTTCAGACTTCATGAGGACTTTGCAGATACTCTCTGTTCCTTTGTTTGCTCATAGAGGTCAGTGAATCTGCCCCAGGGTGCTTAGTGTGGGAGGCAATTCTTGTGGTTTCTTTAGTTCGGTCCATATTATGTGAAATTTCATAGATTTTACTATTCCTGGAACATGTTTTAAAGATTGCTTTCTAGCTTTAACATCTCTTAACCACATCCTCCTGACATGTTTTAGAAACACAGGGACAGATTCCAGATGGGCATAAATCAGCACTTCATTTCTTTATATACGGCAAATAAATCTCCTCTGACCATCATTTGATTAGTTTTTCCCTGCCACATCTCTGCACTATTCCTTCCCATATTGTCCAGTCACAAGAAATGATACAATTTGGTGCAATTCATCCAGCAACCACTGGGCCAAATCCATTCCATGGTTTGCTTTACTCGGTTTGTCACCCTTTCTTTAGAACTGATAGAAAACAGCAGTGCAGGGAGTAAAGCCCAACTTCTCCTAATTGTGCCACCTCACAGCACTGACCCAGAAAAACAGGTGGCTGTTGCTGCTAACACTAAAACAGGTGATTAGGTCAATGGGGGGAGTGGTGTGATTTCCAGTCCATGGAGAGTCACTTCTACTCTCACCATAATTTTTTACAGCCCTAGTGCATGATGACCCATACCCTTCCACACTCTGCTGTCCACATACCCCACAGCTTTGGGGGCAGCAGCAAAGGAAGCCTTCTCCCCTGCTGCTGTAAACCCAAAGCTCCCTGTGGGAGGCTCCAGAGAGGAAACTTGGCTAAACTCTGAAATAGATGGATGCAAATTTTCAGGAGGTAGCTGTCTATTGCTGGTAACACAGGGTGGGAGGAATGTCTTAAAATGAGGATCTAAACTGAGTGGATAAAATTCAATTACCAGGACTAGATACTGATTTTAAGATAGCCCTTCTATCCTATATCTGTTTTTCATATATTTCAGGAAACTTAAGACTTCAAGCTGGCTGGAAGAGAAAGAAGGAGGAAGGTACCCTCTAGTTATAGCCATTTGAGCTCCCCTCCTTGATGTTGTGGACCAAACCTACCTGATTCACAGCTTCTCTGCTGGCACAGTCTAATAGGATCAAAATTTCCTGCTGGATTAAGACCATGTCTCTGGCATCTTGCAGTGCTGTGGCCCAGGCAGCTCTGGAGGAGGCCAGCAAGTCATTTACAGCAAGAGTGGAAAGTCAACTCTGGTAACACAGTATGCTGCTCATTAAACATACAAGAGAACACAGCAGTGCAACCTTCCTGACACAGATCTAGACAAACCCACATGTGATTTAACTGTGCACTGCTTCACCTTCTCAAGGTCTGCCTTTTACAGGTGCATACAGAAAAATCAGCTGCTTAGTCCAATGCCTGCTGGAGACTGACACGTTCCAGGGTCCTGCACAGCACTGCAGGCTCCTGCTGCTGATTAGCCCCCAAACCAAGATTTTGAACACGGTGTATGGATGCCTGCCTACTTCTGCAGAACTTTAACGAGGGAAAGTGGATGGTATGGAAAAGCTGAAGCTCATGGGAGCCTGTACTCATTTATAAAGCATCTCTGGATGATTTTTTAAGAAATATCTGATGAATTGGGAAAACTAAAACACACTAACCTACGCATCAATCAGACTGGGGCTGCTTGGTCCCAAAAGGTTTATTCAGATGAATATTTGCTTCATTCAGACCTGCTGAAAACTGTCATGGGTTTCTCTGGCATGTACTTATAACCACGATATTTAAGCTATGAAATACACACATTTTAAATTAAATTTCTTCCCTTCAAATCACTGAATAAGGCTTGTGTGTTAGATCAAGTGGATGATTTTCTGGACAGGCTGTCACAATGCACTTTGATTGGCATCTTTCCCATCAGCCTCCAGCAGCTGCCCTGCAGTGATTAAAAGGTCTTGTTCAGCCATACACAGCATCATTTGTAAACAGCCCAGATACTGAGGCATTTAAATTGCCTCAGCCCACCTGGGTGGGTGTGCAAATCTCACCAAGCCAAGAACTGACAGGAACACTGGGACAGTTCACCCAGCTTGCTCCAAGTGCTTGAATTTAATGAAGTTTTTAACAGGGCTTTGACACCTCATCCCCTTGATTTTCAGCTCTTTCAGCTGCTCCAGTGAACACAGTGCTTTTAAAACACAGACACCAGCCTCCTCTGGAAAAGAAAATATATATACTCTATAATTATACCCTGAAAATTAACTTTCTTTGCCACTACTCATAAAAGAAACATAAATATAGCCCTATCTACTCATCTGTCCTCTCAACTGCTTACAGGCTTTTCTCCCCTTCAGTGTGTGTGCATATTTTTGTCTTATTTGACAGGAAAGGTTGGTTTGCTGCTTCTTGTATGATATTTGCCTCCATTTTGTTCTCCTACTCTCCATTTCTTTCTCATTCTCAGAAAAACACAAGACTGAGTGGAGACCTAGCAACACCTCTTACCAAACTGACATATCTCCTTTAATTTCTTCAGGGGATCATTATCATCATGGACACGTGACCCTACTGGAACTCACAAATGGTGTGGGTTGAAGTCGATCCTAAAGATCACCTAGTTACAATTCTCCTGCCATGCAGGGACACCTTCTACAAATCAGGTTTCTCAAAGCCCCATCTAACTCAGCCTTGAGCACTTTCAGAGATGGGGCATCCACAGCTTCTCCAGGCAACCTGTGCCAGTGCCCCACTGACCCAAAAGTAAAGAATTTCCTCCTAATATCTAATCTAGCCCTGCTCTTTTTCAGCTTGAAGCCAATACCGCTTATCTTATTGCTCCATGCCCTTAGTAAAGGACCCTCTCCAGCTCTCTTGCAGTGCCCTTTCAGGCACTGAAAGGTGCTCTAAAGTCTCCCCAGAGCCTTCTCTTCTCCAGACTGAACAACCCCAGCTCTCATCCTCACAGGAGAGGTGCTCCAGCCCTATCTTTATTACAGCCCTCTGATCTTCTTGAGGTGTGGAGTGCTATTACTTTTGTATTTCTCCTACTTGCTTGTCTGGGTGCAACACTCAAATAAGTAAAAAAATAAAATCAATACAACCGATAGAGATAATGATTGTAACTTCATGATCTAATTTACTAGCTGGGCTTTTCTATTGTTCATTTTATGTTAGTTTTTAAGACACTTTTATTATTTGATTTTATTTGTTTCCTCCCCCTCCAAGTTTCTCAAGGTTAGGTTTTTATTAGAATTAGATGAGGATTTTTTCAGAAAAACATCTCATTTTGATTAAAAAACATTACATTTTGCAGACATTTTAATGAGATTTTTAACCTCTTATTTTTATTTTTTTAGGGACAGCTCTAATTGTGATGCCTTGACTTACTGACTTTTAGAAAATAATTTCTGGTGGAAGGAATGACTTGATCTGAGGACCAGAATAAAAACCTGGCATTTAGCGACCAACAGATGTCTACATTTATATTTTGGCCATATTGAACTATACGCACTTTGAGCAGTTTTTCTCCAACTCCCGGTCATGGATGTTTGAATTTGCAAGTCATAAAATACCACTATTCAACTTCAACTAGATGACTGAACTACTTTTTAAAGGAAGAAAAAAGCAACACAATTCCCAGTGTGACTGGTTCACCAATTGTGTTTACATTTCTATTCACTACAGCCAGCAGGATCTACACCAGCAAAATTCCGCAATAGGAATGTATATCAAAAATGACCAAGTATCACAAAAATAAACTCAGACGTATTTAAGTAAAGCATATTTATCCAAATCTTTCAACTAGGATCTACTGCATTCTCATTCCCTAATGCCAACTGCATTAGTAGACACTGTGCTATCAGCAATAATCCATGTATATTAACTTGTTTCTGTATTTCCCTGCTGAATTAATAATGCTTAAAATACTCTTTCCTAGCAATTAGGGTATTTTCATGGAGCACAGTTACAGAATTACCAAGTACCTTGATAACTTTCACGCGTTTTTCTGTCACAGGATATTTAACAGCAAAATCTCAAGAAGCTGCTGGAGAAATAATAAAAAACATGAAAATTTTTGATATAGTGCAGATCTGCACTGCCTTGGGGTTGTATGTAGTGTGGATTCTTCCATGCCTCCACCTGACACATAATATGTGGCTGACTCTCTGCGCGGAGTACATTTTCCTCAGTCCACCACTTCCACATCCTTAGATTATGCAAACAGATATGTGATGACACCTAAATTGCAGCAATTGTTAGAGGTGCCAATTTTAGAGTAGCCCATTACTAAGCTTGTCCAGCCACAAGTGTGTCCTAACAACCTTTCAATGGGCAGAAGATTACAGTTCCCTTTTTACAACTTTTGTTTTATTCTGTTGTTTAGTGGAGGTTTGCAAAGACAAGAAATCTCCAGTGCCACCTCTCGTTTTAAA
Source organism: Orthonyx spaldingii (assembly GCA_013397795.1). Taxonomy (NCBI): domain Eukaryota; kingdom Metazoa; phylum Chordata; class Aves; order Passeriformes; family Orthonychidae; genus Orthonyx; species Orthonyx spaldingii. The sequence goes on along the minus strand of VZTJ01003401.1, from coordinate 1,627,790 downwards.
GGTTTGACTTCATCTGCTCATCTCTCACCTGATACCTCCTTTCAGAGAGTGACATTACACCTCTTTCATCACAAGTGTGGATGCCAGGGCATCACTTAGAGCTGCAGAGCTTAGAGCTTAGGTGGAAGAAGGAAAAGAGGGAACAGAAGAGCTTTGAATAGAAAATATTGTATTTCCATGTTAATGACTCCTCTTAATGAAACAGAGGATGCAAGAATAAAAGGTACATATGGGCTACAAGGAACTGAGTTGTGTTTACAGAGTGTTTCCTCAGAGTTATGTAGTAAGCATCATCAGACTGTTTTTCTTCAGGGGTTTAAATTTCTCTGGAGAAGTAGGAGGAAGAGGTGTTTCACAGAGCAGTCAAAAATAAGCAAATAAAGAAGAAAATTTCCTTGGCAACAGATACAAGAAATGCAGCTGTAAAAGATGCTACAGCTTCTCTGACAGTGTTTGCAGGTAGAGCCTTCTCAAGACTAAAACTAGCAAGCTCAGTGGAGTTTATTCACAAGACTCTGAGTGACCCACAAGCTGTTTACAAGACAACATGACAGCCTAAAACGGGAATGAAAATATCAGTGAGTAATCAGGAAAATGCATCTTTGCTTTCATCAACCATTCAAATCCATGTAAAAGTCTTTAAAGTCTGCCAGGCGCACCTTCTCTGTCAGACCAAGCAGAGTAACTAAATGCAGCCTCAAAAAGGCCTGATGCCAGAGGTCTTGCTTTGTGTCTTCTGATTTCAAAGAAATCCTAGTTTAGAGAGTACTGGCAGCAATCTGTACTAAAGCAACTCCTCACCCTTCCTTAGATATCAAATATGTCCCTCATTCTCTACCCAGTACAGCTGTGTCCTGGTTGATCCCTTCAAAGTCATTTGATTCAGAGAAAGCACCAGGAACAGGAGAGAGTATTCCCACACTCTGCTTTAAGTTCCGACTGCAGGACATTTTATGTCACTATTTATTTCTGCTCTTAAGAGTAAGTGAAGTCAATCTTCTTACTTTTCAGGTTGATTACACCCTGCATATTTACAAGCCAAAATATATAATAATAAATTGAAAAAGCCCAACCAACAACAAGTTTCAGGGCACTGAGCAAGGCTTTACCCAGCTTGTACACCAGTACCGGCTACAGAGATGGTGCTGCAGAAATCTGGATTTCAACTATACTTCTGCACCAACTTATGCCCCAATTGCCTTTTGCTTTCCTTGCATGGGGAGCCAGCAGTGGCCACTTATTGAGTGCAGAGGGCTGCCCTTCTGATTCAGCATTTCAGTGCTGTTGTATCCTCAGGTACCTGGCTGCACAGACTGGAAATGCATATTAAAGCCCAGTGTTGCTCTGTCATGTTCTCAATCACACGTGCACAGCTGTTTTCTACCATGGATGTGTTTGAGGACATCCAGTGTCCATAGAACTGCAGCTAAAAGTATTTTTTTTTGTCCTGGGGTCATTCTGATCATAGTAAATACACCAGAATGAGATGCAACAGTGTCTCCACAAATTGTATTATTTTCACTTTTGACAGCAGAAGTAGAGTCTAGCTTACACTGAGGTGTGTTATGCAAGGAGCATTTTGTTCAAGGTGAAAATACAGGCTTGCAGTTCCATGGTGTGTGAATGGCTGTAGGGAAATCAGATGGGGGGTTGGAACATCTTTTCATCTTTTAACTTGCTCTTTGCCTTTGAAACTCCAAGCCTGAGTTTCCTTATTTGCTAGGTTCTAAAAGGCCTTCAAAGTTTAAGCTCCACAGAAAGGGAAAATGATAACTTCATCATTTTTCTTATTGCAGGCGTCCATCAGATCAATTCACAATAAAGCAGAACTGTAAGCAATGACAGGAAATTCAAAAGGTTTGGAATACCATACAGGACATAGGGATCCAGGAACAGGGGCAGTCTTTTCAGCCCTCTGAGCCTCTTCAGCGATTACAATTCTGGTACCCAATCAGGGTATCCAGATTTCTATGACCTTCTTCTTTTATTAGCCCAAGAAAAACCCCCCAGAAGATGTATAGAGCTCTGTGTTTGAATCTGCATTTTGGAAAGAAATAGTGATATAAATATATGTGACTGTCTATACAGACACTCCCACAGAAATGAGTTTAAGTTAAAAATGGACTTTAGCTTGCATTAGCTTCAGCTAACACAGGTTCTGAGAAAGAATTAAAAAGCAGAAGCAGCAAACAAAATCTCTGGTATATCCTTTGCAGATCAAATATGAATTCAAATTTAGAAGTAAATTTGACCTAGAGCTCTTCCTTCTTTTATAAATTAAAATAAAATATTTGACTGAACTACACATGAATCTTGCTATGTTCAAAAACCTGTGGGTTTGACATAAATTTATAGTCTAGAAACTACCATGCAGGTCTCATTTTAATCACTGGGTTCAGCTTCTCCCAATTTCAAGATGACTATTTTATCAGAAGCTTCTCTTCTAAAGGCTTATTCACAGGACGTAAGCCCACTTCTGCTCACAGGCAGACTACTGCTTCTATAAGGAGTTGATGAGAAGTCCCACAGATTTACACTAAACCACAAGAACCTTATCTTTGATTTGCACTATACAACTATGCTTTCAGGCAGAAAAAAGTTCAGCGTCTTCTTCATCCCTCAACTTTCTTTTCCATGTAAGTCCAAGTTACACTAATTGCTGTCTAGTGGCAGCATGCTCCCTTGCAAGGACTAAGTAGGTCTAATAGTAATTAAAAGTCATCACCAGCCACTAGAGGATGTCTACCTGTGGCAGAAATGCTGGTGTCCACCAAGACTTCAGGCTTTGTCCCTTAACTGTAGCAGGACCAGACTGACCTCTTCACTCTCCCATCCTAAATTGATGCTTTCTTCAGACAGTTATTCAGGATATTTCAGTTTTGCATCACTCTTAGATAAAAGACCCAGCATTCCAATGTCATATAAACACATAATGCCCCTTTCATACCAGTTCTAAATCAATCTCAACAAATCACCAGTGCAGACTGTATTCAGGCACATTGCCTTCAAGACCTCATTCCAACACCTCTGTATGTGTGGGGAAGTTGTGTCAAGGAAATAAGGAAAAGAGTTTTGCTCTTACCAGTAGAACCTATTTGGTGTAACTCCCTCATGAAGAAGCAGCCATCTTCTGCCAAACTCCACTGAACTGAATAACTGTGGACAAAAACAAACAGTCATGAATCACAGTAAAACACAAAGATACCAGAGAAATTAACTTGAAAAACCCTCTATCACTCCTGAGATAGTGACTTGGACTTTTATTTATCCCAGTCTCAAAGGCACACACCTGGGGCAGCTGAAACATGTCTGTGTTGCCTTTTATTGGCATAGACAATACCGAGATGTGTGATATGGAACACAACTGGTACTACCTGAGGGATTAGTTTGTGTACACCCAGCAACCTGCCCTGAATGAAAATTCATCATCCAGTTGCCTTCATCAATATTATGTCAGAAGGACATTCTCTTTCTATCAGCAGTGCCATCTTTAAGAAGCTTTTTCAACCTGCCACCAAAAAATGTTCTAACATGTCTAGACTTCCCTTGCAGGACTAGATGAGTTTAAATAGCACAAGTTACTTATTCCAAGGAAACCTATGATTCTCCCTCTGCTCTTGTCCTTCTCCCGCAAACAACGTGACACCTTCTCCTTGTCTGGTTATGCAAACAATATCCAAATACATCAATCATTTCAGCAAATCTTTCCATGATAAATACCAAACCAGACTGAGAAAGGTCACCAAAAAGGCATGTTACAGGTATTATAACTCCTCTGGCATGTCTTTGTGGAATGATATACAAATGTTACTATTATAGAGCACTTACAAACAGCTGTTCTCTGTAAGAGCTGCCATCAGGTAATTCTCAGAAGGCCAGTGGAGGGAAGGATCACTTGGGTTCTTTTATTTCTTTCGCTTTATTTAGCTTCAAATTAATCATAACAAAGGACTGAGAGGCAGTCAGCCCTGCACTTTTCCTGCACATTCATCCTATTTCCCCTCCTTCCATTGCCTGGTAGACTTGGTCAGTCACCCTTTCTGGCAAGGCAGATGTTGGACATCATTTTTTGAACTATGATCTCCTTTTTCATGACTTCTCTTAAGAGATTCTGCATAAAATGCAAAGGATCTGAATCTTTATGCGCAAACCATGGCAAATTTTTTTGGAACGTGTAGTGGCAGTGGATTGGTAGGAAAGAGAAAGATGGATGTCTGTGAGAATAACTGAGAAGAAAAAAATATGATTTAAAAGTTTGGGTTCATCAGAAAGATAACTTGAATGTATTTTAAGAATTATGAGACTGGGAGGTAGAAAACCTTGAGATCTACTTATTTGGATATCCATTCCAAATGCAAACCCCAATATCCCAATTTTACATTTTCTATGGTAAAAACTTGGAAGATCATGGAGAAACTAATCACAAGAGCTTTTTAGTTAACAGTAGACTGGCATGTGTTAAACTTTACTTTAAAATATGAAAGCCAAAAATTCACCTCTTTCATCTCCCTTTCTCTTGAACACTGTCAAAAAAGAGAGAAGGAAAAAGGTAGAGGGGACAAAAGGTAACAACAGTAAGAGGGAAAAACAGTTTAGTTCTGCGGCTAGAAATGCATCCAAGTTTAAAACTTCAGTGAGTCTGTTATTTTTACTTAAGTAGAAGATTCTACATACATGTTTATTTGAAACTTTAGGAAATCCTAACTATAACAAAAGAAAACTTTCCTTTTTTGGAAAGTAAAGAAAACTTTTATGACATTTAACAATTACTTTTTAAAGTGATTTGAGGTCACCTATTCAAGAACTTTACCATTCCAGAAAGTATTTTCCCTCCTTCACATTCAAAATCCATTCCTAGACCTTTCTTTTATAATTGCAGTAAGAAATAAAAACATGATAACAATAAACTATTGCTATTATCTATCATCTCTCTAATGTCAAAGTGTTTCTTTTCATGGCAAAGTAGTTACTTCTGTGCCAAGTACTGTCTTTGACATACAATAATTTAAGTTTCAATAAAGCTTATATGATCCTTTAATGAAGAACAGGGAGCAATCCAAACTTAGCAAAAACTTCTGTGTTTTCAGGGATAAACAGGATGTAAGCTTTCCAGGGACGCTGATGTTCCAAGGGCTGAAGTTATCACATTGAATCATGTTTTCCCACTTTTGTATCTCTCCCCCTGATCCCTCTCTGGTTTCCCTGAACACAGCTTTCAGCAGGTTATTCCCTCTCTGAATTTTCTGGTGACAGTAACAGTATCCAGAATGAATTAATTACAGCCTGCAAAAGCTTTCTCTGTGCTGGTGTAGCACCCTCGTCCATGCCTGCAGTCCCACTGCAGTGCCAGGTGCTCGGCAGCCCCACTGCCACAGCTTTCCTCTGGCTCTTCCAGCACAACCCTTCCTCCAGAGGTGCCTTTTTCCTGGTGCATCTGTCAACTCCCCCATCAGAACAGAGGCTGTGATGCTGCACAGCACCCAGGCAGCCCTGCACCCAGGCAGCCCTGCACCCAGGCAGCCCTGATTTCTCCTCATCTGTGCCCTGAGGAAGATATGATGCAGGCAAAAAGTGGAGAAATGCAAGAGTTTCTAAGTCTGTTTCAAAGGTAGGAAATGGATACAGCAATTCTACTCTCAGGGCTGGACTCTTAAATTAGAAGACAGTGGTCAGTGAGCTGCAGACAGCATGTGAGAAAAGGCAACAGCTCTCAAAGGGAAATACCAGCTCCCTGGGAACCCATATCCAAAGCTCTCATTGTCTTTGATAAGACACTTTAATAACCAGGCTTTAGAAAGGTTTTTCATCCTCTGCCATTATCTCAGCATCCACCTTGGCCTTTACTGACTCACAGCAGCACAAGCAGCACTAATGTATCCTTAGCAAAGGGGGAATTCCCCACCTTATGCACAACTACACTCATTCCCCCCCCCACAAAAATCTTTGCAGTGAGGATTTTTTCAGATATTTTATTCTAAGTGCCATAAATTTTTAAACTGAGTTTATTCAGTTGGACCAAAACAAAAAAAAAAAAAAAAAAAATTTGAAGGCTATGTTTTTGTCAAGTACTGGTTATGATACAGCTGGGATTATTTTTCCCCTTTTGGCAATTGTAGTGCTTGTATGGATATTTTTTAAACCCAGCATGGTATTTTGTTCTTGTTATAAAATCCCTCTCTCTCCTGGGACTTCTTGTGATAGCCTTGTGCATGCAGTCCCTTCAAAGATGACATTTTGTTTTCTTTGGCAAGCACTGCTGTCTGATGACAATTTGCATTATTAGACTGAAGTCAGATAATACTCTTTGCTACACTTATTTTTCACACACAGATAGAAAAAGAACCTATTACAATTTTATTGTATGTTTTCATCTGAGGGCCAAGCTGACATTTCTGTTTTCACAGAGACAAAACTGTTATGAAGCACAAATCGTGTATTGATCTCTCAGATTTGACCCTTGTTCATCAGGGAATACTTCTCTTCTTGTTTCTTCTCTTGTACCTTTATTTTTCTGTGTAATACGCAGATTGTGTAACAACCATTAACAGTCTGGGTTTGCTTTGTTTTGCTTTTTTAGATCCTAATATTCTGTGAAGTAGAAACCTACCACCTACCTCATTTATGTAAGAAAATGGAAATGCAAAGGAAAAGAAAAGGCTATTCTGAGGTTACAAATACCTTCTGAGGCGGAGCAGGGATTCAAAAAAATCCTCTGAATGGCGAGATAATTCCCCAGCCCTCTCACAACACGACACCACTGTTTTCTGGAGTAGGGAAAACTAACATCTGAAAAGTGAACTTTCCTTATCTACACCAGACACGATATGATATGTTATGATCCCTCTCCCTCTTTTTTGTTTCCCAATCTGTATAAGAAGCATAAGAGCTGCTCATGTGTAAGCTTTACCTTAAAATGCTTTGGGTTATCTAGGTAACAGCAGGATACAGATGCCACATATTATACTTTTTCTCTTCTAATTTCCTGATCTTTCCAGCACTAACTTCAGACTTGACTAATTTTTTCTTTTGCATTTCACAGTATAAAAAACCCAAAGAAATTCTATAAAACAGAGGGAGAAAACATGCTGTTTTCCTAAATATTCCATTAATAATAACTGGGATTTATTTCACCCACCCATTCTGATATAATGTCACCCGAAGGGTCATTATGCTAGTCAAAATCTACCATCACCCCTTCTGTTTTCAACAGATTCTTTTTCTTAGCCAAAGCTTTCATGTCAGGAATCTCTTGTGCCTCCATCTTCATTTTAGTGCATATACAGATTGCTGCAGATACAACTGACCCTGAGGGTCCATCATGTTTCCTCAGTCAGCATTCAAACTAATTGAATTAAATATCTGATTCTGATGCTTCTCCACATACAGATCTTGAATCATGTGGCAGTTCCATGTGCTTCCTATGCTGATGAGGATATTAAATTTTATACATTGATTTAATCTCATGCAAAAAAACATATGCGCATAGAAATTCAAAACCTGGTTAAATAAAGGGTGATTTAAATTGCATGTTGGAAGTGACATTAGGGAAATACTTTGAGAAAGTTAATAGTTCCTATTATTTTTCTTTTACGTAAGAGATTTCTCCTAAATAAGTTTAATGGAATACAGCATGGAGTCTGGGTTGACTGGGTTTGCCAACTTTGGTATTGTAACATTCAAAAAAGAAAAGGCTCTCTTTCTCTCACCTCTGGTTTTCATACAATCTCCACTCATTGTCCCTGGACACAGATCAGACCAAAGCAAATCGATCTACACTACATTATTGACCTAAAAAAACCAGATGCAACTGGAAAACTAGCTCAGAGCAGCTTTGACAGCACTGGGTTTGATTCAAATTCACCTCTAATTCTGTGAGAAGGTTTCTACTAGTCAGTGCCCCTGATACTTTCTTCACATATGCTGGCTTCTTAACTCTTACACTTCCTGGTGTTTCTATGAGATGATTAAAACTATTCTATTCATGGTGTTTCACCCTCGCTCCTTCAAACAGAATTTATTCACTTACAAAAAATCCTCAAAGCACAGATTTTGCACTGGTGAACCATATAAATATTTTGAGAGATCTTTTTTTTTCCCTCAAATTTCAAATTCACCATAGAATGCAACATCCCAAAAGCATAGTTTAGCTTTAACTGTAAGCATAACAGAGTCTAACTGGATAAAGACAATTTCTTCTGAAGATGTAACAACACAATTTGAAATACATGCCATCAAGTCCTTCTTCTTTTTCTCATTCATTTATGCAGAATTAGTTTATTGCTGAGAAATTGTACTTTACTACTACTTTTACTGCTACTACAAATGCAGGTGCATTTGAAGAAATTCTAGTCTTCTGCAAGGTTTCAGTCAACCTTCTCATTGTTCATAAGACCATTTTTCAAATATTATTAAACTGTGAAAGACCATATTTTGATCTAAAATCTCAGGAAAACAAAGAACAGTAGGGAAGGGATCAGTCATGAAGATTGCTGCAATTTGGTGATGTATTTCTCCAGTTTCAATCTCTTTTGCACTTCTTTTGCTTTCTAGGCAGTCTGCAGAAAAAGTGGGGTTAGTGCATCAGGGAAGGCCTTCAGACTGAACATGTATACACATAGGTATATACAATAGTCCTTTATAGTCTTTCACACCCTTTTGCCCCTGATTCTGTCCATTGGATGAAAAATTATCACAGTGGGAAAGAAGTTTCCATAGTGGCAAAAGAGACATCTCAAAACAGGAATGAAATGCAATGAACAGGGACTTGGATGGATGCATGTTCCAAATATGCATCCAGTGCAGCTTACTTGAGTATCAAGAAAAGTACATTACATCTAAAGAAATTGCTACACAGGACATTTCTTCTTCAGAGCAGTCAGAGATTGGGAGATATGCTGCTATTCCCTGAATCAGGCTATGGACCAGGCTTTTCTCTTTCAACACTGCACATAACAGAACAGTATGTTTTGTATAAAAAAAGAATCTGAAATCATGCATGGTATTTTCTTCCTAACATAAAACATAAGACTCATGATTGAAGATACAGAAATGGGCTACAGGGTTGATCTTCATTTACTTCCCTGATCTCTAATCTGTTTGTAAGTTCCACTGTTAAGAAACTTAAATATCCTTGAAGCAATGAAGTTCACAGGATGCTGCATAGACTTTGAACATTTTAAGTTGCAGCCAATGCATTAATCGTGCACACAGATGCCATCAATAAAGCTGCCCAATAATTGGTGTTTATTGAATGCTGATGGAAACACATCAGAGTGATAAAGCTGTCAGATACCTGCTTCACAGCCCATTCAAACACCAGTGATGCCTGCAGCTCTGCAGCTGCTTTTGCTGATGAACCACACACACTACTGCCATGCAGTTGTTTGGTATGGTCACAGCACAGCAATTGCTTTTGTGAATGTTCAGCAGATTAAAGCATCCTGAAGATGACCCTCAGCTTTCTCCTCACCTATCCCTCAATAACTCCTCACACATTGTCAGCTATGAGCCACATCAGCCAGTGTTCTGGTTTTGCAGAAGTTTGCAAGCAACTGCATTAGGATGATGTCCCCAGTTCATTCAACTCACATGCTAAAAAAGTGACAGGAAACATATTTTTTAACAGGAGATATTTAAAGGACTCTGACTGGCATGTATATTTTAAAGACAGAAGGATCCTCTGATATCATCAGTGTGTTCTCCTCTTAACAGATGCTGCAGCATCTTTACCAGTAACTCAAGCAGTAGAGAGAATTATTCAGGCCAACAAGTGATGGCTGAACTAGATGGTATCATTTGGAAAGACACCCAATCTCAAGTCCAAGGGATGATGATGAATTTACCACTCCACTTAGTATGTTGTCCTCAAGGTTAATTCCCTTCTCTACTAAAAAATAGTATCTCTGTTACAGGCAACAGGGTACCCAGCACTTGCTTTCTGCTGAGTTGTAAATTTACTAAGTAGATTCATAATTTCTCAGGTAACTGCAATAACTAATTGCATTTTTGTTTAAAAATTGCATGATATTTGAATGAGAATAGAAGAGAAAAGGTTTACTACAGCAAAATGTAGGGCAAAGTGTCAGAATTTTCATGCACACATGCACAGCTTTAAATTTAAAATAAATTATGGTTTATCATTTGTATTATATTAAAACCTATGGCTTCAACTGAACATAGTGTTGACAGGCACCTTGTGTAATAAGAAACTGGAGACATATTGGAGATTACAGTCAACCAAATGACATAGACAGAGAAAGAGAAGACAGAGCTGAGTCACATACAGAAAAGTGACAGGAGTTGCTCAACACCACAGAGATCAGTAGCACATCCAGTGATATGGAGTATGTCTTTATTCCTAATCCAGTGAGCCATCCAACTCTGATGGAAAGGAAAAAGTAATTTTTTTCATGGAAGTAAGAAAAGTGGAGTTATATAGAGTGCAGAAAGTCTTGCAGAGAAACAACAGATCTACTCTAAACTAAAAGTATGTATCCAAGGATCCCAAACCAGAAAAAGAACAAGTTCTCTAAGGGTACAGAGGGTTGATGTTTATACAGATGGATAAGCAAGGACATATTGGTTTGCCTAAAGATGAGTGAGTCAGTGGGAAAGAGCACAGTAATTACTGCTTCAGAATATTTCCTTCTGTTTTACTGATCACACTCCTGGCCCAGAAATCTATCTTCCACTGGGCTCTGCTAGTTGATTTCTTTTCTTTTTCCCTTTTAATATTAGAGTAGGAAACAACATTAGAGATTCCTATCACTTTTAATTCCATTCTTTATTTTAAATTGTTACCCCAGCACATTATGCTTAGTGAGGTCTGCAAAAGACTGATGGATACTCTAGGAAACTATATTTTTCAACACACTTTCTACACTGGCTTATGGCCAATTTAAACAGGAAAGGAAAAAAAAAGAAGATACAATCTGGCACCATTATTCTTCTTTTGATGTCCCTTCCTTGTTTACTTTCAGAATGCTAGCTGCCACCAAATGCTTATCAATTTGCCCAGAGATAGCAAGGCATATTTGCAAAGGGTTATGTGCAAGATGTGTTATTAGGATTCCTAACAGGTGTCTGTGCTTCGAGTCCTCACACACAGCCCTAGCCACAAATGAGGATATTTCTGTGCATCACTTGCTTAAAAACATAACCACATGAAATATCTTGAAAACAGGGAATAGCATTCACAAGGCCTTGCTGTGGAAGGTCGTATCCATCCCTGGCACAAGTGCTGGTAACCTAGAAGAGTTATCTCTGGGGTACCAGCATGCAGAAAGTGCAATGTTGCAAAAGATGGGGCAAACAACTTTTAACATGGAAATTGCTTGTTACTTTTTCATCTTCAACAGTGTGAGTCAAAGAGAATCAAGTCTGCTGGAAAACTGGCTTGGATTATTAGTGCTGCCCCAAATACTAACACAAATAGTGTAGACGGTTGCAGGAGTAATGTCATAGGGAAAGGGGGAGTTATTCACATAGGCTAATGTTAGCTTTATGCAAACTGGCTCCCCAGTTGCATCCACAGTCTGTCAAAAGAGATAGGCTTTTCCAAAGGATGATTCAAAGTGGCTAATGCTTACCACTCTAGACAAGCTTTTTTCCTCTCCATTAATTTTAGATGGGATTAGCCTTCCTCAGCTAACATTAGCCCAAGTGAATAGTCCACTAAATTGTTGTCACCGCTGCTGTCAGCAGTGTGGGAGAAAAAAAAAACCAACACACCAAAACGAGGTCATTTGATGGTAACAGCTTTTTGTTGTTTTTGTTTTCATGATCTGATAAAATTAATCTGGATTTTATTCTCCCTTCTCTGGTCTGAGTAAGAAATAACTGCTACCATTGAAACTGAGAGGGTACAAGTAGAAAAAAAGTAATTTATGTTAAAAGGTTCCGGGTGTGATGCTTTTCCAAGCAGATTCGCCCTCAAAGTAAGATCCTAATGCAGTGAAATGAAAGGTTTTAAAATTATAAGTGTATCCAGAATAGCCCATCACATCTTGAAGAGTGAATGCTGGCTACACCTATGGCAAAAACTCTACTGTCAGACACAAGTATTAGACCAAAACACACGGACAGATGTGGTTGAAGGTACTTTTAAGTATTGGCCTGTTCTCTCACAGACATCCTGTGGCCATATGAGTCCATATCTCCTCTCTAAGTGGTTTCTCTGTCATCCCAGGTATAAGAATACCTTTCTCTTCCACTTACACGCACAAGGAGTGGACATCCTTTAATGCAGGAAAATGAAGAAGATGATATGGCTTGATGTGAGAAGATATGTTGTCTCAAAAGTATCAGAATCCTGATTTGCCAAACTTCATCACTTTAGAAGTACAGCCAAGTATCTGTCCCTAACTTTTATCTTCAGCATGATACTCACAGTAAATAAAGGTAGACCGATGGAATCAGACATTTAGAAAAGGCCAGAATGAATAAAGAAAGAAAAAAAAAACCCAAAACATATACCTCTTCATTAACTAGTTCCGTGTTGACAGGGCTCCTTTAATTTGGGGTTCCTTGCTTTTCAGGTGTTACTTTAAAATGAGAGTGGAGAAGCAACAACAGTAACTCCATTTTAAAGCTTCTTTTCAACCTCTTTTGCCTCCTTTCAGTACATGAGTGCCTCTGTGCATTTATTCCTGAGCTGGGCAATTACGACCCTGCATTTTGCCTGTCTGACTTGTGTTTCCCAATTTCACCTTTATTTCATCTCCCCAAATAGCTCTGTTATTCCTGGCTGATTACTAACCACTCCTCTGTGTGTCTGACCCATCTGAATAGCAGAAGATGTCTCCACATGAACTAGAGGCTCTTATATTCCACGGTGTGATTACACAGCAAACCACTTTTGAAGATTACACAGTAATACGTAAGTAATACTCCCATAAAATACAGCCCCTCATTCTACAAGCAAGCTGATTAAACCTACGAGAGCTCACACGTACAAGACCTCCAAAAAGCTTCTGCCCTGCAAGCACTGCTTTACTGTGTCTGAAGTTTCCTCCTGATTTGTAACTTCTTTACACAGAAAATGGACAAGCATGCAGTAGTCCTGCAATTATGTGTTAAGAATCAGCCAAGTAACAACTGTACTTTCAGCCAGAACAATTAATGGAATCATGAAGCAATTAGTGCAGGCAGCAGATGGTTTGCTGCTCTTTTTCTTCTTAAGACTGGCAGGAAAAAGCCATGACTGAATAAGGGACTGGTCTGTCAGCAGCAGTGGTAATTCAAGTCCACTGCCCAAGGCAGAGACACAGGAGACAGATATGTGAACAAAAGCAACCTAGTCACTGAAGCTTAACGAGTTATTGCTCGTCAGCTGAACCCCAGCAATTAACCATATTAACTCACAAACAACACCCAAGAAACTGGGACATAAAATGACTTCAGTTAAAACAGATTTCCCTACCATTGAGTAAATCCCTATTCAAACAAACAAGAAAAGATCATAGGGATAGACTCAGTGGGCTGCGAAGAGATTGAGACATGATTTTATGTGACCCATTTACTGTTTATTACAGCTGAACAATGAGAGACATCCACTACTGTTGGCTTTGCCCTCATCAGTCCTCAGTTGGATGGACAACTTCTGAGAACCAAAACAGTCCAGATCCAATGTGATTCCTGTCTCTCCAGCTCCTGCTCTTTTCTCTGTCTGATTTTCCCTACCCCATTTGCTGCAATGACACAATGCAAATGGATGACAACAATCAAGTGGCTTGCTAGAAGGATGTAAAAGTATTTTCTAGTTGATTATCACCTCCCTCCTGTCAACTGCAAAATTAAATGACTGCATCAAACCCAACTGGTCAAAATCCAACTTACTCTTTGAAGTCCCCATCAAGAAAACCTTCACAGCCTCTTGAGTCAGTGGCATCCAAGCTAGTGGCATCAAAATGCAAATTCTTTACCATGCAGATATGTTTCCCTTGCCTCCTTGGGTGACTCTCAGTCAGTATGCACACAGTGCCTGGAATCCAAGGAGTAATGCATTCTCTTCCCTTAAATACGGCCTTAGCACAAGATCAGAAAAAAGCTAACAGCAGTGTCATTTGCTGCAAAGCACCCCTCAGCTCTCATTGCAATTATCTAAATACCTACAGGACCTCTTAATTACTCTGAGAAAATTCTGCCTGTGGATATACAAACATGAAACCAATGGGAATCATTTACACTTAGCCATAGGCTGAACTCGGCCCTTAGTTCGAGTTACATTTAATTTAGTCCAAGCTGATTAATACTCTTTGCCTGCTGATTCCCCTCTACAGTTCTTGGCCAAAGCTTGTTGAAGTCAGAAAATGTATCTATTAGGCTTTAAAGCAGAAACTAGGCCTGTGGCTCATATCCATTCAATGTACTTTTAAAATTCTATTTTGGAGTTAATTGTTACAGATCTACAGACTTTGTGCTACCTGATTTTTGTCTTGCAACTACAGTATTGAATTACCAACAGTTATCCAATTTGCTAATCAATGCCATAACAAAAAAATTTTATAATACAGCCTACATCCTCTCTCCTCAAACACCCCCCACACACCCCATCACACAACTCCAACACCAACCCCATAAATTCAGGATAATACACAGACCCTTTATTCTTATATCCAGATTGTCTTTTAGGATTCTGTGGAGTTTCCTATGGAATAGTGACAATACACTTCTTGGTAGCCATCAATCATAAATTAAATAAGCCTTAGCTGTATGGCCTCTCCTACGGCCTCTCAGAATTATTTCCTGACCAGACTGAATACCCTAACAATTGAAATGAATTTTCTATTACATCCTACTTTTATTTGATAAAGTTCCCACTGAAAGTTTCATTGATCTTCATGTAATAAATTTTCTGTTACTAAAACACAGTAACTTTCATTCCAATGGTCCTAAAAAGACATCAGAGACCAGCTTCTGTTCTGTTTCATATCAGTCCAGAAAACTCAACAGTCACAAGGGAAAGGAAACATTTTGGTCTTGTTTAATTACATACTGAACACACAGAAATAATTTAATCTGCACCTTCCTCTGAACAGGGTATAACCATAGTACACTCCACAAAATGCTGTGAGAGGGGTGAGTGAAAAATATTGCATGCAATTGACTGTACAGGAAGAATTAGGAGGCAAGATACATTTCTCAGTTGCAAAGGGTATTAAGCTACAGTCCTGGAAGGATTCTGGTTTTGAGTGTAAAGTGAAGGATGGAAATATTCCAAAAGTTTCAATGCAATCATTTTGCAACCTTACCTACTTCCTTATGCCTTTGTTTTCTCAGGTTTACGGTAAGAATAACAACAAGCCTAATTTATGCAGCATGAAAATTAGTAGTTTAATTATTTTATAATTAATTTAACTACACAGATGGAAAAGATCACAGATTTCAAACTTTTATGTTGATCCTTACATTAATGTATAACCTGAACAATTCAACCAATAGTTAGATTATTGATTGTATTCATAGACTCTATCCTCATAGATTCATCGTACACAAAATGAAGACAACTAAATTATTTTGTATAAAAGCTTATATGCTAAATGTCAAGGTATTTCAGTCTTTTATCCTGCTGGGAGTTCACCAAACTCTTTTGGTCTTTTAAAACATCAGGATGTGAAACCTGCTATTTCTCTGAGCAGTCTGCCCCAAAGGCTAGTTACTTTACAGCTGAGTTTATCTGCCATTGACTCCTAACCATCAATTTTTGTTAGAAGTTTTTATCACTAAATCGAAATGGTTTCTCCTATGATTTGTTTTCCCCCCTGGAAATATTTATGTGCAACAATATAGTTTTCCTTCAATATGCTTTTTCTTGAACTAAACAGATTGGTGTCTATCAAGTACTTCACTGTAAGAAAACTGACTTGTAAGTATTGATGTGTCTCATTTTCAAAAAATTCCAACAATGAGTTCCCCACAATAAAATCCTGTGTTGTTGTGTTACGTTGGGCAGCAAAAAATGAAGGCAAATCTCACGGCATATTTATTTGGCTGATGGATTACCCATACTGAGGGAACTGGACTTCAAAGGAAATTGATTCATTGCTGCTTTTTCCTCTTAGAAAATCAAAAACTACTTGAAAATATGCCAACCAGAGAGGAACAAGGAGTGTCTTATACTGTTCTTGGAGTTGATACTAAACCTGAGGAAGAGAATTGTTGAGTAAGAGGCCAAAAGCCTCATTAGAGGTTTGTGAAGGATCCTAGCTGTCTTCTCTGCCCATTGTCTGTCACAAAATATTGCCAAAAGGATGGATGAATGAACACAGACTGCCAGATCAGTAATAGAGGGCTAGGTCCTGAGAACACAGCAGATGCCCACGTCCTTTACTTTGACCTTTACACTGAGGCTTTGTCAATGTTTTCTGTTTGGAAATACCAAACCGATATTTCCAAAGGCTGTCCTGGTATCACCCCAAAGACAGTCCTGGTATCACCCCAAATACTGTGCTGGTATTACCTTAAAGACTGCCTGAATTCTCTGCAGCAGTTGCACAGAGAGATGGGGAAACTCTAGGTTGTCCCTAAGCAAACAAAGCTAAATATTGCCAACATTTCTTACCTTCTGATCTTGGCTGTAGGCTAAGATCCAATCTTCCTGTTTGGGGTGGAAGAGCAGACTGTGGATGTAGAAGTTCAGACGGTATTTTTGATAAGTGGCTCCTTCATCAGAACTGATTAATAAGCTGCTTTCAACTTCTGGATCAGTCAGCAGCATAATCTGTATGGAAGGGAGAGACGAAAATACAATGGTTAAGAGGAGCCAGGTGGAAAACTAAGCACGCAACTAGGAACTTCAGAGAAACTTATTATATATGACTATGACAAAATGCTTCAATGTAATGTTAAAACTACCATAGACAACATTTCAGTAATGAAATCAGTATGTTTCAGCTATGTATACAAACACATAATATATGATCAAATAGGCAGGATGATTTTACCACTAGTTAAACCAGACCTAAATGAAGCTGTGCTTAGGTTATTCAAAAAATTAAACCTGAAATTCTTAACACTGGAACACAGAAGTTATCTGGCAGGCACAGCAGGCTGCTAGGATTTTCAAGAATGATCTATTGGCGTAGCAGACAAAAAGTTAGGTGTTAAGAAAAAAAAAAACCAACAAAACACAGAGAGAGGAGAGATACTGATCTCTAATAGTGTGCTTTGTTAGACTGGCAGAAATTTCAGAAAAGGCAGTTTCATTGCCTGAAATGTTATAACTTGGCTGTCTGCAACAAGCAGTCTTGCTTTGGCATGAGAACACATTTGATAATGGGCTGTGTCCTTTCCACCTCCAGTTTCTACAGTGCTGTGAATTACAGATTTGGTAGTATATCAGAAATAATCTCTGCATAGTAAATTTGCTTTCTAGCTTTGTCCAGGAGAGTGTTAGTTTAGGAGTGACATAAGATATACGGCTTACTGTTGTAGTAGCTACTTCACCCCATTAGCTGTGGTATTAATTGGTCTGCATTGCTGACTAATCAGTGACAATAATGAGTTACTCCTCTCATGTGTCTCTGCATGAGTGAATATATAGGTCTGAGCAGTAAAAAGATATTGTTCCAGTATTTCAGCAAGCAATGAAATAATACCCCTAAGGAATGGGAATGAGGCATTATGACTGAAAAACATGAAAAGTCTTAAAGAATATTTCCCTTGGAAAGGTATTAAAGGCTCGAATCATTAGTATTTTTTTTTTAATTTTTTTCTAAGTTGCTTTGCAAATGACAAACACTGATCTGTTTTTAGACAAGCCTGAAATGAAAGGATCCACGCCTTGCATTTCTCAGAGCAAATTCCTAGCTGTGTTTGAGCACTGCAAAAATCATTCCAATTCCTTCTCTTCTTTCATTTAGACAGGCAGAGTTACACACAACTTAAGTCACTACCTATGAATTATAAGGAAACGTAACATCTGGTGTCTGTGAGACACCAGATGCTAAAGAACTATTTGTATGTGAAGGTGTAAATACACATATAATCTACACAGAATATGTCTTTCATTATTGTGCAGCTGCCAAATCTTTTTTTCTATCTCTAGAAATCCCCTTGGTAGCATAACAATCTGTCCTGTGACTTAGAATTTTTCACGGATTTTGCAGAACTCCACTTTCAGATGCTGAACAATCTCAGACCAGTTACATAACCCTACTACCTCTCCAATATAGAATAGGGTAATGTTTCTATTGTAGCATAAAGATAGAATCTCCTATTGTATCTGATTTATTTTAGAAATTTGTAATGAAAATGTGCTTTTTTAAACATTTTTATTTTCATTCAACACTTCCAAATACACCAAGCATACAATTCATGTGATTTCTAAACTGAAGATTGATAGATGATAGAAGCTACACAGAAAGGATTAGTAATCAAACTATCAATATATATAAATATAATATATTGTCACTAAGTAGTCTAACCAGCTTCTGAAGCCAAAAATTGTGATGTTTATCAATTGCTTCCTCTTTCTTATCACACTAATTTCTGGGACAATGTTCCTATGTTTAACATTTATTGATTTAGTACTGTGATTCAAGCATTATGACTTTCCTATTTTTATGACTTCCTTCTTGAGTGGATTTTGTTTATGCTGGTATTTGGAAACATCACAGCACAGCACTAATTTGGACTAGAGCAACTAGAGCAGAAATAAGCACAAATCAATGAGCTTGATCCGAGCTCCCTGAAGTTAATAAGAGGCTTGTCATTGACTTTGGCTTGTGCCTCTAAGGCAAGCTGTTAATCAAGATCCACTCTAGTCTCACATATTTCCTTCTACCTGGGCAAGGAACTCATCTGACCTCATCACTGTCACATCCAAGCACATCACTGCCTTAACACATTTTCTGTCAGGCCACTACTCTGAATTGTGAAGTGCTCTTATCTGCATTTCTTAGAAGGGGATTGGAGGGAGAAACTATTGAGGCACTGAAGCACCTAATTCCTCACCTAATCAATAAAAGTTAAGTTCCTAAACAGACTTTTAAACACTGCTGACTTTGGCTTTAATCTGCTAACTACCACCCTGGACTATTAGTACTTTATTTCAGGCATCTCTGGTCTCCAAAAGCCTTGGCTTTGCCTTGTGATAACCAGCCATTCTGGAGGTAAAAATGCTTCAGGACACACCAGTTTTGTTTCATATGTCAACAGCACCTCAGATATGGTAGAGCTGTGCTGACCTGCTGTGAATTTATGTGAGGGCACACAGAGTGTGGGAGACAGGGCAGGGAGTTGATGGATGACTCTATCCACCAGTCAGATTGCTGAGACTAGTTTTCAGTATTATCTGCTCTACTGTTGTACCTTGTATTGCTAATCACTCTGCACACATGTCATAAAGCAAAACCAGCTGGAGTTGACTATCAGTCACTACTCCCATCACAGCCACAACACCACGTTTCGTATACGATAAGAAAAGCAAATTTCATTACAACATTTCTGTACACAAATAATCAGAGTTACGAGCCCAAAAGATGGTATTTATTGGATAAGTAGAATAAATTGATACCTGTATGAAAAATATGTCAAAACAAGAGGAAAATGCTGTGTATATCTATATAAACCTTTCAGAGCAGACCAGGAGAGTGCTTCTGAAATTAACCCTCCAAAATTTTGGAGGAAACTTCTGTAGCAAGTCCTTGTTTTCTGACTCAGGCCACAGATCTCAGAGCACAGGAAACACATTCCTTTTCAAGTAAACTAAACCAGAATATCCCCAGCCCATGGCAGGGGCTTGGAACTCAATGATCTTTAAGGTCCCTTCCAATGCAAACCACTCAATGATTCTGTGATACGCCTCAGGAGTGCATCTAATGTTTTCAACTGGATATTCAGATCACAGTATCAGGTTAGCACTACTCTGAAGTCACACCCTCTACCTCCAAAATGCCCATACGACAGATGTCGTCTCGACATCAGCCATTTCCTTCGACAAACACACGTTCACTGAGCTGCACTACATGCTAATGTGGTTGCAGTCATGTTAGTTTAGTTTTATTGTCTAAGTTGCCTGGAATATAAATGAGAAAGGAGGGAAAGTACAATTAATTTTAATGCTTTTGTTGTTGCAGCATATGAAGTACATAGTAAGTACACTTTAGAATTTCCTTTTAAATAAATTAAGCCAATTTCTGTTTTGAAGTAGTCTATTACCCATTGACTTTATGCAGCTGCTTATACAGAAAATACAACCGGACACAAATGTGTTGAAGAAGGAAAGCATAAAAACCAAAATCAGCAACAATAACAAAATTAATCTAAGTTTAGATGCCATAAACTTGAATAGCTAAGAATATCTAAGACAAAGAGATTAGGAAGAAACTACTTTTATAATTTTGGGCTTCACTGTAGAAACCATGTTGGATTTCCTGAAATGTGAGCTGCTCAAAAAAGCATCAAACATCTTGCTCTGCTTCTACAGTGCCTAATACAGCATATTACTGCTTTTCCAGCTAACACCAGTTTTTGGATGAGTTTATTCCAAACATCACAGAGGAATCAACATGATTTTTCCACATGAAAATCACACCTTAAATTTATCCAGATCCCTAGAGCCTATAGGGAAAGGCAACCCAGTTCATGAAGTCAAGTATGATTTTTGAGGTGTTTTCTTGCCAAAGCATTTGTAATTGTCATGGGATAAAAGGCTGGGAAACACTTGTAAGATCATCAGCCATTAGTCTTACCACGTCCACCCCTAAACCATGTCCCTAAGCACCACATCTATACACCTTCCAAACTCTTCCAGAGATGGTGACTCCACCACTTCCCTGGGCAGCCTCTTCCAATGCTTGACTACCCTTTCAGTGAAGGAATTTTTCCTAGTATATAATCTAAACCTCCTCTGGTGTAACTTGAGGCCACTTCCCCTCATCCTATTGCGTGTTACCTGAGAGAAATGACAAACCCCCACCTATGTACACAATGATAACAATATCAGCTTGGTTGGGCCGTATGTGAAGACTTGGGTCCATGATTTTCATGTTGACAGTTTTTAAACTACCTCTGAGTACACCATTACAAATTTAAGTCATTAATGCAGGAGTAAAAAGAGCCATATTTCATCTGCCTGTCACTTCCACCAAAAGCCCTTTGTAATGGGAGACCAACCTTAGAGTGCCTCTGGTCTTGTTTAATGTTCTCTTATGTTAAACAAAAGTGAAGAGTGTGTATGAGCAAAGACTCTACTTCTCCCCACAAGAGTAATTACTCTCTATTCAGATCAGTGCTCAGCAATGATCAGAATCTGCTTATTCAAACCAGGCAGAGCAAACACACACTGAACTTCCTGATGCTCCAGATGGATGGGTTTTTTCCTCTGTAAAAAAAAGGGCACTATAGTTGACAAAGGCTTTTGCAACCAAATGCAAGGCACCATTAATCATTTCTCCTCTAAAAAGAGAGAAACATGATTTGTTTTTCCTAGAGATGAGAAATGAAAACCAAACATAATTTATAGACCTTAAAACAGTCCACACTTTTTTCACCCCTTTTTCAGTGTTAACTCTGCTGATGACATTGCCATTGACAATTACATGTATTTTTGCTGCTGTCAAAAACAAACCCAGGAATTCTTAGCAAGAGGACTCTGATTTTACTTCTAGAAATGGAATTGTGATCCTTATACATCTGCCATGAATGCTAGATTTAGTGGCTTAATAAAAAAAGTCCAGAATTGCTCTCCATCTTTTATTTTGGCCTCTCATATATCTACTTGGACCAGCTTTTTGCTAACACTTTGTAGGAAAGAGCATAGTAAAAGTGAAATAGAACAGCATGAAAAAAACCCACCAAATATATTTCATAGTCACATGTTCTTTCATTCACTTCTGATGTATCAACAAGTATCATCTGACCAGAAATGGGGATGAAATGCAAATCAGGTCAAATCCACTGAAAGAATCTTCACCTTCCTTACCTAACACAAGCTTCATGCATCGATCCAATCCTAGTGATTCACACAGAACAAGTAATATTGCTCACAAGACACAGCAAAAGAAGAGATCAGCAACAGAAACCAGAAATATCCCACCCCTAGCAAAAGCAGGGCATTCTCTACTTAAATTCTCTAAAGAGCTGCATTTTTCTCCAGCTTCTCTGCATGTCAATTGCATCATTTTAGAGGGTTGTGGGGCTTTTTTGCCCATGGTGACTGATAGCAAGAGGTTCGGTGCTGTGGTCTCCCAATATAATGAAATGTAATTTCTGTCACTTTACATATCACTTCTGAATTTGGATTGCCTTTTACAAGTCTCTGTGTGTGTGTGTGAGTGTGTGTGAGTGTGTAAATGTGTGTAAGAGTGTATAAGGGCGTGCAAGAGTGTGTGAGTGTGAAAGTTTGTGGGGGTGTGCAACTGTGTGTGAGTAAAGAGAGAATCTGATCCTCCAGGTTCAGCATCTCACACATGCATTTCAAAGAAACGTGCTCTGCTTTTAATTAATTGAATTTGTTCATTGCTTAAGCTTTCACAACACCTAGAATAAGCTATAAAGTGGAATAATTCAAAGAAAGGAAGTGCTTTGGTCATGAAATGCTGAAATAAATGCAACATTACTGTAAAGCAAATTAGACCTATTCCTTTTACAGGCCTGAGTTGCTGGAAGCAGTACATGTTTGCAAGAACAAGCAAATTAGAGACAAAATTACAAAAGAAGTAACACAAGCATTTAGGTGGATATTAATAGGGAAAGAGGAAACTGAAGCCTTTGTGAACTTTTAACAATCTTTCCTCATGGCCTAATATCAGCTGCTGCAGAATTGTGCACATGAGTAATGCCACTAAAAATTGGCCCGTTTCTGCTTCAAATAAATTGGGTAACAGTATGAGCAGCTAAATGAAAACATGAAATGAGCTAGAGCTGACAGTTTTGAAGCTGTCTCTAATGCCAACTAAAAGACAAGGTTAGTTGCTGACCAATTTAATTAAGACACCATTAAAATAATACACCAATAATTCAATTGAGGCATTTTGGAGTATTTCATTGCCAGAAGTTCTTGCTAACTCAGAAAGTGCAGCAATTTTTAAGGAAAGAAAAGACTTCAGTGACAGAATTACATTTTTAACACTGAAGAAAAAAAGAAGAACATTGCCTTTGAATGATGGTTTGGAATGGTCTCAGAAATAAGTAGAAATGACCTCTTTAATACAAGGAAAAGGTCTGTGAACAAGTTATTTTGCAACTATTACTCAGTGACTTAAGAAGAAAGAAGCTCTTATTCATACAAAGACACATAACTCAAACTCATTAAATCTGCTTGCACTTTGCTGATATGGAGGGTACCATACTTCAGGTCTTCCCTGAAGAAAACCACAGTCATGATGACTACACAGTGCAATTCAGATTCAGACTGAATGCAGATCTGGACAGTGGAAACTATCATCACTTCCCCCAAGAACCCACAGGAGGTCCGTAACTTGTAAGATACAATCATCTTCCTCAAATCTTGGCTGTTTAAATGTAAGAGAAATGACGTGGCAAAAGGTTCAGACAGTGAATTCATCTTGTTTGCACCCATAAAAGATTTAGTGCTCACTGAGTGATAAGACAATCTTTTGTCACCAGAATATTAGATGGCAAAGGACTATCTTTCAAGAGAGAAAAATTACCATCTGCCAATAGTTTTGAAAGCGGGGATTGCACAGTATTCCTAACAAAAGAATTGTTGAAAATTGCATTTGGCATCTTGATGAATGTCATTTGACACAAAAAGCTGGCTAGCGGATGGGAAAAAATAAATCCATTTACCTGTTCTGTATTATTCAAGATATTCATAACAGGCCAAAAGTGAACACAGAATAAAGCAGCCAGTGAAAGTTCTATTTTTATTATCTGTAGTAATCATCTGTGGTTGTTTTACTAGATAGAAAGAGTGAGTGTATATATGAACAAAAACTTATAAACATTTTATGTGGTCGTGTGTGCTATGTATCACCAAAGCTGCAGGTATAGGGCTGGGTCAGTGCAACAGACTCAACAAAAGCAAACATGAGGCTGAGATACCTGTGCAGATGTGATTCAGTTGTTGTCTCAATTAATCCTACTTGATATGAATGGGGGTATACAGAAAGTCTGGAGATGCAGGGAGAAGATTTTTCCTGACAGATAACAGTGGACAAGAACAATCTCTGCTTAACGTGAATGTCACCTCAGGAAACCTCTGAAAGCACCAACTGGGATGGGACTATTCCTGTTTCTATCAAAATCCAAGAGAGGGCAGTGCACCCCCACAAGCCCTTCTCGTTACTCAGTGTCGGGACCTCCATCCAAGGGACAGGTCCTCGCCTACAGCCTTTTCTCTTTGTAGCTGAGTTCTGGCAGAAACCCTGTTTTCAAAAGTGCCTCACCTTGGATCAGACCCGAATACCTTCAGCTACTTCTTTTTTTCCATTAAAGCTGAAGAAGTTGCGGCATCTTCAGGGTTTTTGTGAGCTGCTGAGTCACTGCTTGTGGGCTGGGTTGTGCAAAGAGAGAAACATCGACCTTCACCCTCCCAAGAGTAAGCTGTTATTCCAGCAGCCAGGGTGAATTATCAAATTTTATACTTTTGCTTTGAGCTAATAATTAATCAAGTATGAGAAAAGGTGAGATGGGGGAGAAAGGAGTCACTGAAGATTAGTGACACTTTTTAAATCTTAGCTTTTTTAAGTCCAACTTCCATTCCCATTATACCAGAATTAAATGAAATAAAGATTCTACATTTTGTCCTTACCTGACTTAATGCACCTAGTGTTTTAATGAGGATTGTAAAAAGGACATAAGTTCTTACTTGCGTCGTCCTTACCAAAAAAATAGAAATGTAATGCTAAAAACAATAAATAAAGCCTTTCATTAATATTGCTTAGTAGATTTCTGCAGGATGTTTCTGGTTTACTTTTGCCTTACCTAGAACTATACAGTGATTTATAATTTAAAGTATTTAATTTAGGTATGTAAAGACATCTAGAGGTCATTTATTTCAAACTCCTTCACACTGAGCCAGCTTCAAAGGTACAGATAGGTTCTCAGGACCCTGTCCCGTCAATATTTAAATACCTTGAGGGATGGAGATTCCACAAATGCTTTTGGCATATCCAATCTGATACTGTTTAGTTTTCCTTCAGAGTTAATTTTAAATACCTGTGGCTATGTCAGTTCTAGAATAAACAAAAACACCTTCAATTCTGCATTCCTTTTATCTTAAAAGTTTATCTTAACAAGAGCTCTGGAAGCTGGAAGTACTGTATGAGCCCAAAGCACCAAGGTTAGTTTCAACCACTGGGATCCTCTAGTAGTGCTGAAAATAGAACTCATCAGGCTCAGCTCCTAATCACAGGCATAAACATGAGCTCTGGAGCAATCAGTTCTGGGGGAAGGAACATGAAAAGATTAAGCTTCTTGGTTTTTCAAATCTCCCTCAAATCAAATTCTAGATTTTTATCTCTTCATTCCACAGAATGGGTCTAATTTAGTAACCTGACATGAAATGAAAATTTCTTTTTCCTATTTTGTTGTTATTATACTCTGCTTTCTCTTCCTTTACATTTGACGTAAAAAGCTTTATCACCATAAACAGCTTGAAAATATATTACTCAAAACTTAAGTAAAACACAGAAACTTCCATTCTGAAATAAAATCTAATTCATAACAATGACTGATTATTATACGTTGAGAAGAAATAAAGAAAAAAAGACAAAAAACTCAGGAAATCTACAAGTACTATAGGCACTTTATTTTGGACAGTGCAATCTAGTCTCAATTATTAATTATCCATTCTTTTGCAACAGATGTTCTGCATTGTACTGAACAGAGGAAAAAAAAAAATAAGCTGAGACATTCTTACAGTCTTATGTGCTTAGGGAAGAAAAAGATCCTCAGCTTTGTAGACATCTGGAAGGAGCTGCGTTCATACATATTGCCCGTACTTTGTTCTGTTGCTCAGTAAGGCATTCCTTTCACTAAAGAATCTCATGAGATTAATTAGTTAATCTTCACACCAACTTTGTGCTAGAGAAGTAAAGCGCACATATCAAGAGGGAAAATTACTTGGACAAACTCCACTAATCAATGAATGGCACAAAAAGAAAGAAGCCACTTGCACTGTAAGCTTATTACAAACAATAGCATTTCCCAGCCCCAAATACTGGGCCCTAAGGGTTGTTAATCCTAATGAAAGCAAGAGGAAACTTTTGGCCTATAAGTATGGTAACCTAAGTGGAGCTACAAAAGGAATAGGGAAAAGAGGGTCACCAAGGGAGCAATTTTTCCCTGAAGGCTGAGTTAAACACACAATTAACATGATGAACACTGACAGTGCCCCAGTCCAGGTTGGATGAGCTGGTCTGGTGAAAGGTGTCCCTGGTCATGGCAGGGGAGTTGGAATGAGATGGTCTTTAAGGTCCATTCCAGCCCAAACCATCCTATGATTCTGTAGGACTGTTATGCCAAGCCTGGGCAGATGGTCAATTCTCTGAACACTTAGTTTCACAGCCAACTGTTTCAAGCCATTCCACTTGCCTCTGGCCAGCCCTGGCACATGTGTGCCACTGTACTGTTTAACATTTCAGGGTTCTTACTCTTGTCTATGTTTTATAGCACACCCAAAGTGAAGAAACAAAGGTGAGGGAGCATCACAACGCAGATGCACCTCAGACTGGGCAGAGGTGACCTGCTGGTCCCAAGGACATTAATATCCATAGCTGCTCACCTCCATCTCTCTACACACTGCTCTTGTCCCTCCATTTCTTACAAATGAGCTCATCTTATTTCACCTAAAATCCACCAGCTGAAACTGTTCAATGAACATGGTTGGTTTTACCCAGAGCACTTAAACCAGTCCCTCAGGTCTCAGGTGGGGACTGGTGCTTCCAGCAAGAAGAGTCCTCACGAACCCCCGGAACCCTGTAATAACTTTGAATAGAAGCTGCTTACATCAGGTAGGGTTAGTAAGAAACTGCTAATTTTCCTTCATCTGTTTTCCCTTTACTGGCCAAATTCTTGGGACTGACTTCATCGCAGCTGGTGGCACTGTACCTGTTTGAGGCAAATATCAGATCCTTTAGCATCTGCTGCTTTTGTGTTCTGACAGTGAGAATCTTAACTGAGAGTGCAATAAGATAGAAATTGGAGTAGTCAGTTGTTGCCAAAAATATATATTCTGGGTGGTAGAAAAGGGAGAAGAGTAAAAGTAGTTTTTCAGGATAATTATCAGTGCTTTGGAAAAAGAGTAATTCTTGTTTCAGACTTTTCTTTTTTTTCCTGAAATTGTATAGAATCTATGCGAAAGAAAATGAAAACTTATACACAGA
>VZTJ01003401.1:1498464-1600460 GCA_013397795.1 Orthonyx spaldingii | reverse complement strand
CGAAAAGAAAAAGAAAACTTGTACAAAAAAAAAAAAAAAAAAAAAAAAAAAAAGAGCAGTAAGTTTACTAAATTGTCTGCAATAATAAAACCTATTTTTCACATACGGAAGAAATTTTTTTCCATTTACTTTGCTCACATGTTTTATAAAGACTTAGTATTTTAAAACTTAACTACCTGACAATACGGATCTGGTTTCAAGGAGACATTCATAAAATCTCATTTCATTTAGGATTTTTGTTTACGTTTTAGCTGGTTTTAGGGTGAGGAAAGGAGGTTATTAGTTACTGTTTACTTTTTAAAAGCTTTTCTGTGGAACTCTGAAGTCTAGAGCTTTATTTTAACAAAGATTTACATTCTTTCCAATTTAAAACTGATACTACCAGCTGACAACTTTAGAAAAGATACATATTATAAGACTCCCGACATAATCATGAGAGTTGGAACACAATTTATGCACTGAGTTACAATTCTTTTCTCTTGGGAGATGGCTATACAATCTAATGGTTCTTAGTGATATTTTCTTATTAGACATAAATGGAATTGTGTTCAAGGAATTATCTATCGCCACACAGCTACACAACACATGATGGTAACAGCTGAGCATACATCACTGGATTGATATCAACTTTGTCATGGTACACCTGGTTCTGCTACTTCTTGATTTTTAAGCATGAAGATGGGGAAAAAAATGAGTACAGGGACTAGAACTGAACATGAACAAAATCTCTTTCTTTCAGGTGTGAATCAGGTCAATTTTCCTGCCCTGTGACGGTCATGAAAACAAGCATGGACTTAAAGGAGAAAGCAGCAAACACAGCACAGAATCTTCTGACTGGTCTTTTAATTTTCCACTTCCCACCGTACAGTAGAAAGTCTCTTCAGTTTCATGGGACACAGTTCTGTTCTAACATCTACCTGCTTCCAGGCTTTGAGTCATCTTTAACTGGGATACATGCTCATACAGCTGGAAAATCTTCCTTACTCACACAAGTAACTGTGCCTTTCCCAAATACATGACATGAGAATTCCATACTTTTTAATTCCAAAGCATGTATCTATGTGTTAGCTTTGCTGAAGCTTCATGCTTTATTTCATTTTGGCTTCTTACATGCTAATTCTCAAATGTTCCTTAAAATTTCTACTTAGTTTAGTTTTAATTTTTCCCTTTGACTGTGAATAAAGCACAGCTTCACGAATTATGTCTACAACTAATTCTTTTTATGCACATTTATCTGATTTGCTTCTCTCCAAAGCATTTTTTGTATTAATGCATTAATTCCATAATCACTTCAAATTAAGTTCCATGTTGCATGAACAATCGGGGAATTAGCATCTGCTTGCAAATTGTTAGCTTGGCTTTTCATTTGTGTTGTTGCAGTCGATGAACTCAAATTATCCATACTGAACATGCCTGAAAAGAATTCCACCTCCAACAATAAATAATTCTCTTTACTTCTGGGCTGGTTTTTGTTAAGGGAATTCAGTGCAGTTATGAAAAAGAATAAAACACTGTTTTTCCTTATCAGTTTTGGTGGAACAGTTGATTACTATGTAGAGTCACTATGTAACCGTCTTTCATAGATGCTCCTAGGTAGCTACTGTGCCAAATTTTTCAACTCTATTATCATTACTCTGATTACCACAAGGCAGGCTCACAGTGTTACAGGCCACTCCTGACATGTGAGCAAGTGTAATGTGAGCATTGAGCTCATGTCAAGCAAGGGCAGTGTTGTTCAGCTGCCAGAGACGCAGCACAGCTGTTTTTCACATAGGTGACCTTCTCAGCCTATTCAGACACAAGGACATGGAAGCTGTTCTGCGTCACACCGGAACGTTGCAAGAGCATGAGGGCTAAAATATTCCTGATAATGCCCCATGGCTCATTTCTCTCCTTGCACATACCATACGACATCCAACGTGGATGACAATGTAGAAAGTAATGTGTTCTTATTCTATTACTACTCCATTTCAGAGCTGTCAGTGCTTCTTCCCCTTGACCTCTCATTTTTCCCTTTCTTTCCATGCAATTTTCCTTCTCCAAAAAATCAGTAATTTCCCCAAAATTTTAAAATAAGGGTGGTAAAAAGAGTATGATACATCAATATGCTGAGATTTTGTTACTACCCCACCTTCAGTTCATGATCTAAACTAAATTTACAATGTCTAAATCAAAGAATCAGCATTCTTGGTTTGTCTTCATATACCATCACAGCAGGCATGATCAATTAGTTCAATACAGACAGAAAATTAATTTATAAAACAGAACTTCAGCTGGTGCAAAAGCCTACTGAAGTTAATAGATCATGATTAGAAGTTAATGGCATTATTAAAGGTTGAACCAACTGAGGCTATACTTTTCTGTCTACATCACCCAGTGCATAGCTTCCCCAATGAAAAGAAACTTTTTTCAAGAACACTGGTTTTACAGAAATACCACAGCAAGTTATATGTTTTCATGTTATCATCTCCAAACAGAGCCTTCTTTAAGGCTGAATGTCACCTGTCTGTGACGTGCTGATGGAAAGTTCAATCCATAACCTTCCTTGGCTTTTTAATAAGGTGACTAAAGCTTTCAGCAGTCATGCAGTGGTGGAACTTGAAAGAAGGCTTTCTTGCACAATAGACGTTTTAGTTATTAAAACCAAACCAGGACAAAGCATTGCTGGATTTTTGTATGAATATTACTATTACAGAACTTATCTATCTGCTTAAAATGGAGCACACAAGGAGGAACATTAAAACCTACCCTAATGTTAGGGGGTTATTTTTAAAGGAATGAAAGATGGTGAGTACTTTAAAGTGACCTTCCTAGCTGTGTAGCTGATCTTGCCAAATCAGAATCCTATTCATTATTAGACTAATTTCCAAAACTGTACAGAAGCAATCCTGTAGTGAAGAAAGAGAGGAATCATACCTAGCAGCAGTTTTAAGACTGTATAATTTAAGGTATTTTTGTTTTAGTGACTTGATGCCATGGAGTCAAAGATCACCTTCTGCTTCTACCCTTAGCAAAGTTCTGTGAGAGCATGAATTGTCCCTCTGTGTTACTTCATGTCAGGTATTTGGGTGTCTGCTCACCAAACTTCAATTAATGTTTGAGAAGCTGAGGCACTAACGACTTCAAGCAGTGCTATTACTCATGAGAAGACAAAGGAAACTTGGACTAAGCTTGTAATGCTTTAATGGCTTCACAGAGCTGGATGTTAAAGTGTTTGATAACTCACTCCTAATTATGGAGAGTATGGAAGCAATTTAACTCAATCAACTAGTTGGCTTCAAAGACAGAGTTGTATTTTCTTTATCAGAACCCAGTGATCAGTATCAGCTTCAGCAGCACTGATAACCCATGCAACAATGGCTGTTGAGTGCCAATGACTGCTAATGAGAACTTGATCAATAGTATTTCTAATGATGCAATTCCGACTCTAATGGGGTTGCTTCTGGTGAAAAGGAAAATAAGTTGGAAAATAAGTTAGGAATGATTACATAGTCAGCCATGGCAAATTCAGTGCTGCCTATTTCTTGCTATTCCACATGCTGCTTAATACACAATAAGTATTTCTCCAGTTGTTTCTGCATTATCCAACTGCTCATTAAAGACTCCAAGGATCACAATGCTTAGGTGTTTATAGCTACTATGCTGTAGTCCTGAGTTACCTACTAATGGTTTGGTTTTTCTGTAATGCCTAGTGGATGCAAGGCAAGAACAAAGCTACCATTTTTTACCATTCAGGCAGCCTCAAACAGGATCATCTATTATCAGCATTTTCTTGCACAACTTCCTGGAGGGTACACTCCAGATACAGACAGGTATTAATGTCCAGGTCTGTCTGCTGCTCAGTGATACAGACGTGGCTGGTTGATTGGATGCTCCCAGCAATATTTCTACATTTGCACTCATCATCTCTGGTTTAAGTTTTTTCTCCAACCACGTTCAACTCACAAGCGAAAAACAAATAATAGACCATTGTAGCTCCTGGGAATATTATCCCCACTGCAATAGGCGCAACTGCATAATACAGTGCAACTGATTTCTCTAAGCTCTTTTGTCAATAAGTTTAAAAAGTGCCCCCAACATACCATTTCAGGTGCAGCACATTTCATACATAAAGAAAACAAGACGTGGTAAGCCAGTGATTGAAAGAACACTGCAGAGAAGTCAGAAGCATGGGAAAAAATGGAAAGCTGAGGAAATAGATTCTCACAACTTTACTACAGGAAGGGTTTAGGTAAGTCAGAAGCTATAAAGGAGGACTGCATTTTAAAGTGAAATTTCAGAACATTCTCATTTAAGACAAAGGTACCAGAATTACATGCAGTGAAAAACCCTTCACAACAAATATGTTTAGTATGAAAAACAGCGAGAACAGAGGTCAAGCCAAACACTGTGAAGTCCCTATCATTCTGGATCAATTGCTGTCATAGTCAGCTGGAGCCATAAAAGAGTCAATTATGTTTTGTTTGTGCACTGCAACTATTAATAACCCCAAAACATGGGGATCACACCAATGAAAGACACCAGTTTAATTGTATGGAATACGAAGGCTAGAAAAGTAAAAACTATGGCTATATAAGTCAATTCCTACAGGCAACATAACTGTCTTATTTATTGTACATTAGGTGCCCATGTGCATTTCTCCTCAGTTTCACTAAGGCTTAAGCACCATCAAATTTATCACACTGTTGGAGTGAGCATGTGGACAGTTACTAGGCAGTAGTTAACATGCTAGCAATCGACAGCCCAAGGTGCTTGACAGTCATTTGTTATGGAGACATAATCAGAAGTAGAAAACAATCAAGGACTGGCAGTCTGAAAAAAACACAGAGGCAAAAAAACCAAGAATGTTAGTGGTCTTGGCAACCAATTCTAACCACAACCCCGGTTCATAAATGTTACAAAGCCCAGTCATTACAGAAAAACGGAGCATTCGAAACAAAAATATATCCTTCTCTAGATGATGCACTAACCCTGCTAAAAGGTTACTAAAAGAATACTTTGGCTGTGAATCAGACCAAATCACACTGGGAAACAGAGTTCATGCTGAATTTTCTGCTTTCCTCAGTCTACCAGCAGGAGAAACCTCCTCTTGAGGCCACATGATGTTATAGGGGAATAAAATCCTAGAGGAGCCAGTAGTGTACACTTAACATCCAGGTCCCAGAAAAGGAAGAGAGGATAGATTGATATTGTCACGTCAATAAACTAAAATATGTTCTTCCTGACTATAGTGGGTCATCAGATGGTGCTCAGGATTACAAATGGTGTGATTTTGTAATAATTATTGAATGTGGTGAAGACATTCTTTTTCACATAATTACTTAATCTTCTTGAGTCTCTCAAGGTATTTGCCATTCTCATCAGCTGAACTGTCACTATATAAAACAGAATTCACTGAGTTAGAGCTAGGAGCATGACAAATAGCAGACTTTGCTAGGACTTTTTATTGAAAAAATTATTTGGAAAGTATTTCCTTAATAAGTTCTCATTATATTATTCTATTGTACCTGTGTCATCAAAAAAATGTCAGAGATATCTTTTTCCTCATTTTCCCAAAGTCTAATGGAAAATGATGTGCTCAATTGTTAACACTCAAAAGCAGAGAAATGATTAACATTTCTATAAATGATTTGTGAATTTTAGGGTTTTTTTTTACTTTAGAAATGATTGGCATCAAATTTATATCAATCTCATAATGATAATTACATTTATCTAACATTGCTTTCTGTGGGGCAAATGATCCTCAGAAAATTTGATTACCTCACATGTGTTCATTGAGATATCCTTTGAATATCATAAGTACAGTAAGTATTCTCACCTTCACTTTTAATCATGGAAAGATAAGGCACAAAGCAATTAAACAGCACATTCGTTAAAAGACTTAAGAAAGCCTGTGCCAAGGCTCAAATGCTCGAGTGCAATATCTCTAACAGAAGACTTTCCTTCTTCCTATCACATGTTTCTGGGCCAAGTATCTTCTCTGGGAGACAATCAGGCCATAGACACACTATCAACAAAGGAAAATGTTGTTGTCAAACACAAGCTTTGTGACATTTCAGTCCCAGTCCCTGAATAGCTTTGAATACAGTGATTTTCTCGGTTAAAATTCATCCAGCTGAATGACTCAGTCTGAGAAAATATCTGAGGCAGAGGTTACATTACTAGAATTTGGAGGTGGAAGGGCTCCTTCAGGTCACCAGCTCTGTTGCTGTTTTTAAAGAAAATTTAATATATTTTGTCTTTTTGTTAACTTCCAAAGTTCCTAAATAAGAGGGATGTTTACTGCAACTTTTCATACACTGTCACTGAGAAACAGCTCTCTAAACTGGCTTGCACAAAACCTTTCTGAACTGCTTTATGAAAAAACTGACAAACAATGCTGCACCTTCTCTGGTGTTTGTTCCAAAGCTCCCTGGAGTCAGAAGAAGTCTGTCCCGAGGACTCAAGCTGCTGGAAACCTGAAGTTTTTAACTAATTCACAGAACAGTAAAATGGGCATCCCCTCGCCTCTGTTGAAGTGCCTGAAGTATAGATGCAGACAGACTGAATTTCTGCCATGCATGTAGTTTTTAGCCACTCTAAACCCTGCACACTGAAGTAAGCAGCTCCAGTCCTGGCACAGTCAAGCACAGGGAGGTTTCCCAGATGGGGGGAACCTGAAGGGAGTGCAGAGAGATGCAGTTAAGGGATAGGGGCAACTGAGACAAGTTCCTGCTCCACAAGCCACGTGAATCTGTCCTGTGATTGCCCCACCTCCTCAGTAGCTAGGACTCTACCATTCAGAAAAATCTCATCACCAGAAGGGTTGTCCAGCATAGGAACAGGCTGCCGAGGGAAGTGGCTGAACCACCACCCCTGCAGATATCTAAAAGCTATGTAGATGTGGCACTAAGGGACAAGGTTTCTGTTAACTTGGACTAAGTCAACAGTTGAACTCAGTGACCTTAAAGGTCTTTTCCAACCTAGATAATTCTATGACTTTAAGCTTTGTAAGACCACTGACCAATGCACGGAAATTTTTATGAATAATGGCATTTGTTCCTCTAGAGCTGGCTGGCTTACTCTGCATAGCCAGGATGTAGCACACAGTATGCACTACTCCTGGTACTCTGGACATCCCTCTTCTTTAGTGAGCTTCCCTCCACACCCTAAACCAGATGTCATGGAAACCAATGAAATCTCATTAGTATGTGATAACAATTAACTGCTTTTCTTGAATAAGCCAACATTTTCTTCTCCGCATATCCTGATTGCTTTATTAACCTTGAATAGAAGTTGCATTCAGAAGCCTTTATCAATGACTCAGACTAAGACAAAAAGTCAGTAAAGAAAACGATATTGCCCAAAGCATCCTTTCAGCTTTAGTTCCTTCTTTGGTTTATGGGTCATTTGCAAATCTGTTCTGACAGGAATATTAGGCTGCTATCTAGCTATAACTGAAAATTCACCAGAGATTTAAACTCCAGTGAATGTTCACATTCCCAAGGGCTGCGAATGAGAGAGTTTTTATATCAGCACTCAGTTCTGAAACGTCAGCCAGCTTTTCTCACCCATTAAAATGAATTTCAAAAACCTTTATAAAGAAAGCCCAATTTGTGTGCTAACCAGCTCTCTAGGAAGTTTGCTATCTGATTACATACCCTCTCTCAAACAAATATTTAAGTTATAAACGCTTGTTCAGCAGTTGTGAGCATGTGGATTCCCCCCCAGTTCCAGAATACTTGCACAGAAAAATGCAAAGCTTATAGCTTTCCAGCTTTGCAGTCCTACTGAAACATTTGCAATTTTTTTACAGGCATGTATCTGAGCTAATTGCATAATTTTTTTACCTGACAAGCAAAACAGATATCAGATGACTAAGTTCATTGATTCAGGTGCTGATTTGGCACCGCTTTCCCCCTTTTATTATACTCAGATCTGCTTTGTCCATGTTCTCCTGCATAACGAAGTCACTGGAACAATTTAGGTAGTGAGTAAAATGGCAGAACTCCAGAAAACTCAACTGATTTCAACCTTCTTATACTCTGCAAACAACCTTCTTGTACTCTGAGAAGTACAGTATATACTTCTATATTTTGAGAAGAGCCAGAGCAAAATCCAAGAACAAGAATGGTGCCAGTTTCCACATTTGGCTGTGAATTTTCTAAGAGACATTGAAAAAATACACTGAACTCTGTGAACTTAGTCACTAGACATGTTCTTCCTGTCTCCTTCGCTTCTAGCTGTAGATTTTCTTTCCTTTCTTCTTGTGTTATCATTGGCACTCATTCAACTCAATCTGCCAACTGGTTTAGTGACCTGACCATTGCAACTACTGACTTGGGGGTGAAGGGGGACAGAGGGGACTTAATCCTGACACAGACTGTTGCAGTGGAACCTTTTGTTTGATTGCCGGACTCTTCTCCTGACAAGTCTGTGGTCTTGATGACAAGAAAAACTCAAGAATGATAACCTCATGGCTTTGCCATCTTAATAGCAGGTCTACGCAAGGCAAGGTGAACACTCTTTGTAAGACTGTTTTGTCCCTTATTCAAAAGGTTAATGGCTGGCTTGATTTGTACCAGAATAAGGTTTTATTTAGAAGCAAACCATCATGTCAGGTTGCATCAATACTGCTTAATCTCCCCAAATTCTTTTTCAGACCCAGAAGAATTAGCTCTTCTGCAGATCAGAATTAGGGGCTTTACCATCTAACCTTTTTCCTTTTCCACTCTAACTCTTACTCTTTACACCAAAGATGAGAGTCTTTAATATCAGAAAGCCCCAGAAATTAAGCTCCTGAACAGTGCTAAAAAAGAAAAGCTGATCAAAGGGTTAGTGACAGATATGGGACTTGATACCTCAAAGGACATCCAGCCTACAAGTACATTTTATATCTTTGAGAGCATGGAATTCTCTGCCTTCCAATCAGAGCACTATTTACACAGCCTCAGAGGCACTGCAGTTACAAATAAAATGGGAGGTACTTGTCCCAGAGATCTTAAATAATTTCTACAATGAGAGATG
This sequence comes from Orthonyx spaldingii, assembly GCA_013397795.1. Classification (NCBI taxonomy): domain Eukaryota; kingdom Metazoa; phylum Chordata; class Aves; order Passeriformes; family Orthonychidae; genus Orthonyx; species Orthonyx spaldingii. The sequence continues at coordinate 1,591,454 of VZTJ01003401.1, read as the reverse complement.
ACAACAAAGAGACCAATGATGTTATGCAAGAGTCAAGACTGCAGAAGTGAGAAACTGTCAGATATTCTGTTACATACTCTTAATATTATATTCAGGCCTCTTGCTTGCTATTTCTCATCCAGCTTCAGTTTCCACCCCATCCCCTACAGATCATGAGATATGAGATCCTAAAATTCTGCTACCCTGAAACGGGAAAATTTTATACTCTGCCTCATTTTAGTGGCCCATTCTCAAGGATAACTAAAAATCTTCACAAAACTTCATAAAACCTAGTCACATTTTCATGGTTATTTTTTTAAGAATCATCATCCAGTTTTGATCTTGGTTACACTAGGAAAAATCAGAAGTAAATCTCCAAACTTGCAGCCAATTCATCTCAGCTTAACAATTTACTGTGTATTACCTGAGGCATTTCCCTTTCTATGAAGATACTTTTATCCACAATACATTAGACTTAATTTAAGCATTTATTTTGACCTAAGCTTAGCTCAGCCACTTTGCATTGCCAAGCAAAGAGTACATGCATGGATACTAATACTAATCGATCCATTAGCACCTATCAGTCTGGTAAACTCTTTATTTAACTATGTGCCTGAAACTACAATTCCATACTGTCACTCAAGGATAAAATCAGTGTACAGAAGTTTAGGGGCAGCAGGTAAGGGAGAGGCACCGGCTACAGGCATTGCAGAAGTTATTCCATAGTATCTGTGACCATGTACTAGAAGTCACACAGCTGATGATCTGGTCCCCCACTTCTCTTTCTAGAATATACTTGATGAGTTTTGCTAACTGAAAACATTGCTGGGAGGAAGCCACACTGACCTAATTTCATAATAATCCTGTTCCACAAAAACCAAAAAAAGCTAATAGAACAACAAAACGTTAAAGTAATTTTAGCCTATTTCACATAATAGGTATTCCCATATTTGGAAGAACACGTGTGTTCAAATACGCACATCAACATAAAAATATATGATTTTCAATGTTAATGAAAAGAATCCCTTCAAAAGGAGGCACTATTTGCAGCACTAATCCATTCCGCTGAGGACTGAGCTACAGAAGAAACAGTTAATAGTTATAAGTAATATTCAAAGACTTTAAAAAAAATTCCTCTGACAAATTCCTCCAACACTGCCTAAAAATGAGCAAGACTAGCACTATACTGATCTTTAACTGACCAAGCTGCATGTTAGGAGTTGATTTTAATTTGTTTTTGCTCCAATACAACTTGAGCAGATTTCATCTGTATCCTCAGAGAAATCCTACACACCCTGTACAGGTTCGGAAGCTCATGCCTAAACATATTAATGAACTAGTAAACAGAATATATTGCCTATATCCCTAAACAGGTTTGAATTAGGAAGAGCAGGTGCAGGATTAGCAGAGAATCCAGAGCAGAGAAAGGATTACACAGACAGGATTTGAAAGAGCCTGCAATAATCAGCTCTCGGACAGAATTTAGAGCTGCTTTGGCTTAGCAGATAATGTTTCACAGGGTTTTCCCTGGAGTTCCTTTTAAGAACATTTGAGGGAGTTGCAAGTTTTGTTTGTGTTTGCTTTTCTTATCTTTTTCCACAAAAAACCAGCTGGATGTGGATGAAACCAATATGGATGTATAGGGGATGAGAAGCTGAGAGTGCACAAACCTCATGGGACAAGAAAAATCCGTGTCTCTTGAAACGATGAACCAGATATGGGCCTTCATTTAGAGCATGGCCCTGACTGCTCCTACAGATAAAAACAGGTATACAAGCAAGGACAAAAAGAACAGCTGGAAAACAAAAAAAAAAATTAAATACTACAGTGATAAGAGAGGTTTTATTCAGACTAGCCTCCTGACTCACTAGTTATTTAGTGAATTCCTCATTTTCCTTACTGTAAAAATTGCTCACAAAACAGGGATAATGCAACGCATCTAAATCAAAAACAGGAAGAAACCAGGTGAAGTGGCAGATTCTTAAAAAGCTACATGCAGGACACAGTTTGTTCAGAACAAGGAAAAGCACACATTTTATGACAATGCTGACTGATAAAACAGTTCTGGTTTCTAACAAGCAGAAATATATATTCTTGTTGCAAATATTTTGTTTGTTTAAAAAACCCGAAGTTTCAGAAGAACCATGGTAAAATCACATATCTTTGAAATCTCAGAAAAACCAGTTTACCCTGAAGCATCTTCAAGGAAAAAAAAAAAAAAAAAGAGAAAAAAAATGAGGAAAGCTTAAATGTTTTATCTATTTCAAAATGAAATGTTTAAAAATGTGTCATAAAACATTGCTTTTGTTTGCAAATTTTGCCCGTTCAATAAAAATTAATCATAAAATGTTTGATTGTCAACAGAACTGACACCCAGGAGGAAATCATCCAAATTTTTTGACCCTATGTTTCCTCCACCTATTATTTCAGAAAAATTAAATAACAACTGTCCATAAAAAAATTTAAGAAAGAACAAAGTCCTAACCATACAGAAGGCTAAATATTTAACTCCTAATTAGGTGTGCAACTCTCAGCATAGTCAAAAGAAGAAAAGAATTGGTACTAACTCTCCTTGTAGACCTGACCCTGAATTCTTCAGAGAATTTAATCCCCCTCAAACAAAGGATGGTTCAGAACTGTAAGTTTAAGCTGGAGGGCCTGGGAATGTTATGCAAATGTTTTAATGCATTGTGCACCCATCAAACAAAGAAAATAACCAACTTGATTTGCAAGAATCCTCTACCTATGATTCTGTAAAGTCCCTCTTCTTAATCCTCTCAATTCTTCCCCCACCTTTACTCCATCCTTTCTTTTCTTTTATCCTCTGATTCCAGCTCTTTTATTTTTTCTCTCCTTGCTATTCCAGCAGACTGACTGCCTGCTCCCTTTCTGGTTCATTTTTTGCACATCTCTTTCCAACTACTTTATTAATTATTACTTGTGCTAACTCAGCATCACAGCAGTCCAATCATAGTCCAGGAGTCTGTTGCTCCAATTAACGTATGAATATCAACAAAGAGTGGGTTTTGCTGCAGAGAACTACCAAGTACAGCATCTGCAAAGACATAAAATAAAGGCAGCCAAAAGTAAGCTGAAAACTAACTATATCCAAGGTTATTCTGTCATAAATGACAGAAGACAAAAAAAAAAAAAAATTAAAAAAAGGAGAGAGAGAGAAAAGAGAAAAACAGAAACTCCCTTTTTTTTTACTTATTGGCATAGGGCAGTGGATGTTCCTTAGAAAGCATCTCCTCCCATGCATTATGGGCACACTGAGAAACACTTAATTGAAAAGGCTGCAAGCAGAAGTGGGGACTAGAGCCACAGGTTAATGGGAGGCAGCAGCTGACCTCCTAACAAGTAGTGAGGTGTAGCAAGGATAGCAAAGTGTGGAAAGTGAAGAGCGGCAGCTCTACTTTTAGTGTAAAAAGCTGGGGAGAATTCCAAAATTCTGTGTGTCCTGTGGCTGCAGCAGAAATCTAGGTGTCTGATTTGTGCAGCTGCATTCTGTGTGAATCAGAGATGGCCACATTTGTGGTGAACAGGGCATTGTAATAACTGAGACACGAGGTGCTGAAGGCCTGAATAGGAGCATTAGCCCTGTAGTCAGCTAGGAAAGGCAGCGTGTTAGAAACAGGAATGCAAAACAGAATTTGCTGGGCTTTGACACAACCTGCATAGAAAACCTGGCCTGATATAAACCAGCTTTATGGCTCCCTACAGCTGGAGCCATAGGATGGATGGAGCTGTTTCTCCTTTCTAATGACCACCACCTACAGAGGCAGTCATCTGGATCAAAGACGAGCTGCCATGCTGCCCTTCAGTAGTCCTCTTAATCCACAGCAACACACTAAAATAGCAAATAACATCTTTAAGGCAGCTCAGGAAGACATCTCCTCCTTCTCGTCTCTAGCATTAACATTTCAAAAGCAAATAAATCCTGATTCACAGAAAAGGACTCAATGTCCCCACAGACAGGCTCATGCAGTGAGTTATTTGGAAGCGAGCAAGGCAGACACTGAGTTTTGCTGGTTCAGAACATCAGGGATGTGTTTGCCTCCACAGCAATGAAGGGGAAGCTAGAAGGGAGCAGGATCCAGTGCATACCTAAATGTGAGTGAGCACAGGCAAACTACTACTAAATTTATAGTAAAGAATACAGCTGTATCTATAAATAAATCTATTCTTTGCAGCAGTACCTGAGTAACTACTGTAGCTGTAGTGTGTAGCTATACTTAGCTACACAACTCTGATGAGAAAAGCTACTGTTCCCAAATCCTGATGAGAGATAAGAAATGAGGAGACCATCAGAGCATCTACCATCTGTGTCTCTCCATTTGTCAGAAATTTAAGCCAGCAGACTTCCGTCCAGTTCGTAAAGGAACGAAGGAACCCATCTCCTGTTTAACTCTTGAGAAGCCAGGGAAGCTAGACAGGTATAAACCTTCACAGATCCTGCGATCAGGGACTTCAGAAGAAGCCCAGATGAAGTCAATGATAAAGCAAAGGAGTAGTAAGCAGGATCATACAGCTGGATCTCTTTGTCTGCAGGTCAGAATATCACCCAGTAGACCTGTGATACCTGAACTGTGACAAGCAACTCAACTGTAAGAAATTCTATGGCATGCAGCCAAAAATGATGCTATACTGTTTCATGGTCCAGTGGACAGTCTAAACTCTGACTTGGAAGAAATAAGCAAGAAGATACTCCTCTAAAAACATATCTGTGCTGTTACAGAGACTGTTAGCTCTATCTTGCAATGACTGGGAGCCATCACCAAACTCACAACTGAAAAAACATCTCAGGTCTGCCCTCTGCTCTATTCTGTAATGTCTGTAGGAAGAATGCTCCAGGGACAGTTGGTCATCAGGACCTACAAGTCCACCCTTCCTTCTTTGATGCATCCCTATCTATAGTATGCATCATTACACACTTGTGTGTACTCCATCAGTGTCACACTTCACTTACATCTCTAAAATGCACTGGGTAAATTATTTATGTTAAAAACTCATGTTACCATTGTTGCAAGTCATGCCATTAACTGTTCAAAGAGATCATTCACAAATACTCCCTCCAGCTGAGTTTGATAAAGAGTAATTTATCATTTTTGATTATTGAAAAATTAAGCACCTGGAATCACAGTCATATGTGATTTAACCTTATCACAGCTGATGATCTGCTTTGTTTGGACGCCATAAATCTTCTATATTCTGCTGACCTTCCCCAATTTAGCAAATGTACATGTTCTCAGCAGCATTTTAACTAAGTTTGGAACTGTCTGAGGAAAAAGTATTGTCAAATTCACAGGATAAAATACTAGGACTTACACTGGGATTCAGATTCCCATTTCACCAGTGGTTGTACAGATATAAATAAATTATTTAATATTTTTAACCTTTTTAGTCTTCCCATCAGTTGCCTTGACTACACAGAGATGGATGTTCAGGGCAGACGACATCACAGTAGTTCTCTTATCTCATACATAACATTGGATTTAGAATACAACAGCTACATTGAATTTAATGTTGACAGAATAATCACAACAGATTTCTTTCAGATCTAAAAGAAATTTTAAATACTCCTAGAAAAATTAAATACTTCACACACAAGCCAGTGCAAGGTACCCGAATGTGTGAATGGGCTCACAGGTAAACAGCATAACATATTGGCTACTCATAGCTGGCCGGTATTTTCAAAGCTCTCATTTTAGGTATTACTGGTATTTTCTTTTGGGCCTCAGCATACAGATTGTTCTGTAAGACATCATAAATCCTTTTTGCAAATGGTTACCCTTACTAAGTTTTATGGTGGATGCCAGGTGTATAAGAACAACTTAGGAAGGATATACTGCTCTGGACTGAAGTACTGGTTTCCCAATATGTGTACATAGCTGTCTACAAAATTACCAGTAAGATTTTGTAGATATTTCATTTATTTATCTTTGATACAGTAGAACATACACCAGCAGTGTATGTAGGGAAACCATAATGGCATCTGAGTAGCATATTAAACCAATACACGTTAAATATGCAGGCTTATATATGGGGTTTCAGTACAATATGTATGAAATACAAAGAATTATATTTATTCGGGTAACCTCTGAAACACCTCAAAGGTTTACAGGTTCTGACACCTACTGAAATGATACATGAGAAGATTTGAAATCCAGTATGTTGCTCTTGAGCCCAGGCTCATCCACAGGCCCAGAAAGAAACTTTTACTTTCTTGGCAAATATTTTACTGTGCTCTGGTTTTCCATGCTGCAATGGTGGGATACTGCAAGAGGAAGCTCTTCTGACATGCTAAGAAGAATAATTTAATTTTGCATTCAAAGAGAGTTTTTCTATTGACTTCAGTGCATTTTGGATGAAGATCTGAGACTAGTAAAATGAATGTTAACCAAGTGAGAGCCTGTGTGGCTGATTTTCAAACAGTGGAATACCGATTAAAAATGAGACCCATGAGTTACAAAAAGCTTTGATAAATTTGCATTTAAAAGCTTGTAAACCATTCCCAAGACAGGCTTGGATTCTTTTTTCCCAAGTTTTCCTTCTAATTCACTTAGTAGTCTTCTCTGTACATCCATACTTTTAATTTATAATGGACCTTGTTCTTATTTTCACCAAAGACGGCAATAATGTACTATATTATTAACTGCAATTTAAGAAGGGTAAAAAGATCTTGTTTAATATGATAATCAAACATTTGTTTTTCAAATTACTCCATCTATAATCACAATCAAAATCAGAGCAAAACATAGCAATTATTCTGATTATTACTCAGCTTTACAAGGCTACAGTAAAGTCTAAATCACATTTTATTGCATGGAAATATTTCGGATTTCTTATTCTCAAATAAGAAACTTTTCTGCTTTTCTTTACTATCATTTATTCCAGCTATTTTGACTTATATGACTACATGACACAGAACAGGCACATTTCAGAGATGCAGCAGGTTTTTAATGGACATAATCTCAACACTGCAAGAAGCAAGGTCACCTCAGGGTGGTGGGGTAGCAGAGATGAAGCCTCCCTTTCCTTCATGTTCTTGAATCTACAACATTGGTGGCCACATGAAAGTAGTTTCTCTCACATATACAAAGTCCTATCTAAATGCAGCTTTTAAGAGTCAATAAATGCTTTTACTAACTGAACACTGAAGTGTAAGCAAATTTCCCTTTAAATGACCATAAAATATACTTACCCATTCCAAATATCCTTGCTGTGGATTACATTTTTACGACAAATATTAATATAAGTTAAGGATCCTCTTGAAAAAAGTACCTCTAATTTTGTTGTAGTTATTGGGTCTGCTTGTTGTGGTTATTTTACTGCAGGCCTCCAGACTACACTTAAAACTACCGTGCTGATCACTTGCATTTATTAAAGTTCTCAAAATTCAGTGCAGGAACAATGCTGGCAATTTCTGTTCTCTCAGGCATTTTTTAGGTTGTCTAATTACATTCTCTCTGCCTAAATTTCCCCTCCAGCTTCAGAAAGACATGATTTCCTTCATCCTTTCCACACAAATGTTTTTGCAGTTTCACCACATGCTGTTAGAGAGGTTCATATACGTTCTGACCTAGAAGATGATATATTTCAGGTACAATAGAGAAAGAAAATGGAGATTTTTTTTTAATTATTTCACTGCTTCTTAGAAATGTTAGCTTATGTCAGCTGAGACAGGCTACCAGGTATTTTTGTGTTTGTCTGTGTTCGTCTGCAGGGCTCTTCCACATACTCAAAGAGGGGGAAAATTACCTTTCCTGACCTCCATATATCAGTGAGGTGGAATACTTTTTCTGGATTGAAACACATTAAGAAGGAGACTTTCATTTAAAGAATATTCAGTGAAGGTACTTGCTGAGAGCTGGGTACCTGCCTGACCCTCTGTAAGAATCACTCCTTCCATCACACACTCACCACCATTAGCACTGTCTCTGGTCACAGCCACGCTGTCCCTGGAGAAACCCAGGAAAGAACCCACCTGGGATGAAAATCTGACCCAAAAGGAAGAAACGTGTGGACTAATTTCACTTTAGATCAAACTCAAGCTGGACCACAGTGGCATTCTGTATGAATGATTTGACAGATTATCGAGTAATATTTTACGACATTTAGGGATGGATTTCTCAGAAGGATGAGGCATTTATTTTTTCTGAGGTTTTGCATTTTAAGGAGAGAATAGCCTTTCCACTGCTCGGATTTTGAAAGCAGACAAACTTTGAGAGAGAGAGTGGTTTGATTTTTATTTTCAAACTCTCCCTCTCCCCAGCAAAAATAATGTTGTTTTCTTTTGATGAATCTGCTTCACTTATTCACAATTTCATTAAATATTGGTGCAGCAAGCCTAGGAAATATCTTTTTACTGAAAGATATGTTTTTTCCATCTCAAGTGGTAAAGACCATATATCTCTCATATAGTAATAATATGTAAGTGTGTATAGTGTAATGTAGCACCTATTCATATAATTCCAAACTGAACATATACACACAGCTTTAGTATGACTGTAATGTAGATATATTGAACAATATTAACCTTCTTTATAGTGGGAACATACTTTTTATTATGCACATGAATTTACTATTAATAAAAACTGTTTGCACTTACACAGCACCTCACCCAAAAAAAAAAACCTCTGTGAGATTTTCTCAGTGAAATACATTTCTGTTTTGCAGAACTCAGGAGCTACCACTTTCAAGTGCAAAGCTTCAGTGCAGCTTTTTCAAAGTTATGTGTCAAATGAGGAAGCAGTTAAGGAAATAAACACTCAAGTTTGTAGTTTATTAAAAACTTTTATATTTGTTAAAGTAATCTCTCCACTTTGCAGAAGTAAGACTCCTACAGATATGAAAATAACTCCGTTAACTTGAGTACTGACATCTGTGGAGATGCAGTGACCTAGGTTGCAGTCACACAAGGAAAGCACTCCAATTTCCCGACAGGTTGTTATAACCTATATTGAAGTCTGTGCCCCTTCTGGTGGTAGCTGAATTAGCTGAAGGATACCTTGGGCTGTGCCAGGCTATCACTTGTAGGAGTCAGCTACAACAGACTCGAAAGCTAAGCTTTATTCACACTGGTATCCTCCTCATCAACCCATGGGTGGTTTTGTCAAGGAAGTGCCCTAGCAAAATGTAACTATATATAAAGATTTGGCTGTTTCTACAGTGCCTTCAGGGACCTAGATAAAGAAAGAATCTAAACCTCAATTCCTCCCGACTTAGCTCCACAAGCCTACATTGCTGAGCATGCAAACTGGTTCCAGCACATCTGTTGCCCAAATGGTGGAAAAACCAGCTAAACTCAGACTGCGTGCAAGTCCTGCCTGGTTACAAACACCAGCAACACCCTCAAAGAGCCACTTCATGGCTGACTTTTCCGATCCACATCAACCATTTGGCGAGTATCAATCACATACTTTTAGCTTAGAATATCCTCACTGAAAGCAAGGGAATCCCAAAACCCAAAGAAGTGTGGGGGTTTTTTCTCCCTGAATTTCCTTTTAGCACAGACTTGGCACGTTTGGAAACCTCACCTTTAGGGTAGGCTTAGATTCACTCTTGAAAGACACTGAGGTGGCAGCCATACTCATATAAGAGCAGCTGCATGTATCGTGATTTTAGTGGTTCTAATGCCACAGAAGTAGACTGAGCAATGGGCAAATGTTGGAACCTGGAACACTTCCAGAAATGACCTAGCCTTAAACACTTTTTTTACCCACAACTCTGCTAGTGCTTTGCAGTGAGTTTCTTTTGCTTTTACTACACCTATAACCACAGCCACAATCTGAACAGCTAATGGCATGATCCCAGTTATGGGGTCAGGTAAACAGGCACGTTGACACATCTTAAAATAATACATATGGCTTTTTTTTTTTTTTTTTACTCTGCTTCTGAGCTTGTGGGTCTCTGCTGTGACAAGCATAGCACTTGCTGCTAGCCAGCTAAGATACACTGCTTGATCATTGTCAACCACCAGGAGAGAAAAATGCTTTTATCAATATTATTTTATTGTTTATTTAGAGATGTGAGCTGCAGACCTACTCTAGGAAGAAAGGTACACCTATCCAGTGTACTGTCATACAAGAAAGGATGGGCCCTGAGGCTCAAGAGAGTTCACAGGTACACAACTATTGCTCCCCTCAACTTTCAGAGCACTGTATTTTTACTAGCAAGGCTCACAGCATGTTTGTCCTACAGTTGCTGAAAATCTTTTCTGTAGAATAATTGGGGCACATTAGCTGAAGGAAGAAAACAAAAAGAGGAAAGAAGTAAGCCATGTTATCATGTGAAACATATCTGTTCTTTCACTTGCATTTTTCTTATACTGATGACAAGTGAAAGAGATTAAATTGAAAGCCTCATTAAAATGTTGTTATTGTCCCGAGGTATATACGTATGTGGTTTGGAATTTTCACTCTTGCCATCCTTAGCAAAGTTTCAGTAATAATGAAAAGGAGAGGAAAACCCAACAAGTTCTGCCAGGCAAAGAGCCAGAGATCCAATTACAGCAAGTATGACAGGAAACAAGTAATAGATCTTAATTGGTGCCCAACGGGGGAAGGTCAGTCTCTTTGGAACAATGGGAGTGTTTCCTAGTAATTGACTGAATGCTCCTGTGAGAGCTTGCCAATGGCAGCAACACACTTGAAACAGTAGCAAGAGGGAAGGTTTCACATCCTGGAACACATGGAAAAGTTTTGCTGGTAGAGGTAGTACAGCAAAAGAACAGGGAAACACTTTAAGAAGGAACGCATCTTGGAAGATAGCTCTCAGCTCCAAGGATTGAAAGGTCAGATATATTTTCATTAGAGAAATGTATTTAAGTTTAAAAGTGAATATTGCCATGTCACTGGTGTTAGGCACACAAAGGTCTGAAGCAGCAATGACTTGTCGATTGTTACAATGAATCACTGAATGACTGAAATTCCTCTATCCCTCCACAATAACTCAGTGCTACCCTCCTAAACAGGCTCAAATGATTCATGCTTTCCTTTCTGCATTTTTTTTTTCCTTGTGAAAATTTGTTTATATCTTTAAGCAATACAAATGAAAGGTACAAACTTGCACCTTGGTGGATTGCAGTTTATGATTCCCTTTCAGAAAAAAATGGTACAAAAGGGGATCAGATCTTCCAGAACCACAAGAATTAGAAGCAAAAATGACAAAAATTAGGACTGACAATATTTCTTCTGAACTACCTATTAACGAAAAAAAAAAAAAAAAACCAAAACAAAACAAAAAACCATAAATGAGCAAAGGTCTCAAGGAGAAGCACAGAAACTGTCACATTTTCGTCTGCAGTGGATACTATCTGGGTTCATCTGCAATTGTTCTTTACTTTCTGGGAGTTGAGTAACATGACATTAGGGAGGACAAATGGATGTGTTTGCATTTCTCCCTTAACTGCCTAAAACTAAGCACAAACTGCTATCATTCAGATTTGCTATGCTATCACATTGATTATTTACCATCAGTAATAGTAATAAATGGGAAACAAGTTGTGCACCAGAACCCAAAGGAACAGATGCTGTTCAAACACAGAGAAAAAAAAATCTCTTCCTATAAATTCTTAACTTATAAATAGGACAGAAGAATCTTGGTCTTGACGCAGAAGGATGAGTCACAATAATATGATTTTATGTTCTCAGGGCGGCATAATGTCCAGGAACATCTGTAAGTCCATTGCCGTGCTCATTATTAAGGAATTATTTCTAATGGATTGTCTTCACCAGAAAGCTGCATCCAGAGCACACCACATGCTCAAGAGTAGAGTTCACAGAAATTGCCTACGAGGAAACAAAGACAGCCCAACAACCAGACCACACACATAAGGCTAAATCCTCTAAAACATATTCTGTCTGAAAAAGAAAACACAGCAAAATAATATACAAACTCTGAGCAATGTGCTGTGCAAAGGAGCTCTAAACCAGGGGAAGGTGATTTTTTTTTAACTATATCTGATGACGATACATCTTCTAATTCTGCATTAAGATTAGGCATCACAAATTGAGGTTCTGTTGGTAATTGTGGAGTTGCATGGAGAACATATTCCATGGCTTTCTGTCGGTCTTTTGCTCTGTGTGGAAAAACATACTGCTACAAATGCAAAAGCATCTCATCATTCCACAAGAGAGACAAAACCCTGAGAAATGTCTGCACATAGAGAATTTGTAATGCAAGGACCAGATCACAGTTCCCTTCTAATTCTCCTTATTACCTCTAATGAAGGAATTAGGTACATGGGACCGGAGACTGAAGAGATTTTATGTTTACACAGAGGCAAACAGAGACCTAAATGCATATGTGCAGTGGAGAATTCAGTGGTTTACTGCATTGAAGCTGTTCAGGGCAGACTTTTACCAACAACAGAATCAGTAAAGTGCTTAAAAATGTAATTTAAGTACCATTATTATGTTCCACTGTTTTCAGTAGAATTTATCTTGGTAAATCTCTAAAGAATTTTAAAAGGAAACATTTCCAAACAAAACGGTTTTAGCTTTTTGTACCCAAAATATTGTTATTCTAACATCAGTCTCTTTAAGACAGAAAAATCTTAGATGATCTCAGCAGAAAAAATAACATTTTGACTTGGAATAAGTGCTTTCAATCAACACGATTTTTTTTATTTCTCTAAATAACAAAATGCATTATGCATAATATCCTATATGCAATAGAAAACTGCAAAATTTGATTTTTGCTTGTCAAATACTGTGCTAATTTAAATGTTTCTTATCTTTTGAAAATATTTCACCACCTTTTTAACTGCACTGTCAGTTTAAGAAAAAGCAACAAAAGTGTGTTGGCTCATAAATTTATGGTAACAGTTGATCAAACTCAAAATACTGAGTATTTCTCTCAAATCCTCACATGTTCTTCTTCGCGAACGTGCACAGAAACACTACGAAGGTACAAGTGTGCCCTGAACACTCACCATGGTCTGATTTCACTCCCCTATCCATGAAAAAATGCTTAGAAAACAGTGGTCTAGGCCTTCATCCATTGAATCAGAACACACAGCAAGAACCCCTCTGATAGTTCCCTATGAACATATTTTGGTCTACTTGGTTAATGTCAATCTCAACACCACCCTCAGCACTGCCTCGAGCGATTGCCATTATCATTGCTCTGCTCTCTCAACAGCTTTCTCTCCTTTGTTCTCACTTATCCCTAAAACATTTACCTTTACAGAAACATGGACTACAATTCAGCACTTCTGAACACGGTCGAAGAGATTCCTCCACAGAAAAACTGACTCTGTGCAAATTTTTGGAGACCTGTGCCCATCTGAAAGCCAAGTCGTGGGAAAGAGAAAGAGAATGAATTTTGTGTGTTCCCACCCACAGCCTCCCTATGCCATTACTCTCAAAGCTGTAGTAAGCTTTGTATTTTCCTTCCTCCCCAAGTTATAAGGCCTTCCCAAATGTTTTAATTCCTTTCTTGACTACTATTGAGAAAGAGGTGGAGAAATGGGAATCAAAAGACATAATAGAAAAGATATGGATGAGAGTGTCTTATTTTCAGCAAGTTTTGACCCTTGAATTCTCTGTTTTGTGTTAAATCTGACTCTTTTTTCTTTTTTTTGTTATTATTACTCTGGCTCTGGAAAATCTCTTTGTCCCTGCAACAAGAAACCTAAGCCTTTCACTTCATAGCACTAAAAGGAAAAGGTCATTTATGGTTTTTGCAATATCTTTTTCATATCAGACACTTAACTATTCCCATTTTCTCCACAAAGCTTGGCTGCTTCCTCAAGGACCTCTTACTCTCAATTTGATATATGAGTCATCACTTGTTGATCTCTAATTTTCATGATATTTGCATACAAGTCAAATTCCACATTTTCTTAGCAGTTGATGGCTTTCTAATTACATCCATTAATCTTTGCCATCACTCCTCTCTCTCTGCATTTAGTAACACTTATCAATCAGAAGTTTAATAACCAAGAATATTTTTCCTGTTTATTTTCTTCACTTTCTTCTCCCTGTGCTCCAAGTACAGCTAGACAGAAGGCAAAACCCTCAAGTATCCTGTCCTTTCATCATTTACTTCTGCATAACAACATATCTAGATTGAGGAAGAAGTGAGCAGTTGCAATCGGCTGGCAAACATGCCCTACAGATTACACTATCTGCTAATTAACAGATAGTACTTCGCTGTAAGCCTAGCAGGGGAGGGTTGACTGGTCAATATTCAAACAACATTTGTTGTTTTTTACATTATCGTTTCCAACATGCCACAGAACAGCCATGGTATGGTCACGTCACAGTATCATGTTCTTTTTCCCTTGAAGGTGAACTTCTGAAGATATATTGCATGAAGATAATTTCCAAATTTCATGACCAGAGAAGTATATTCCTACCACAACACAACAGGGAAAGGAGAAAAAAGAGAGATTTTGTTATGCATCTTTAACAGCTCAAAATCCAAAAGGTAACTGAAAACAACCCTGCCATACATATTATTAGTCCAACTTTATGGGACACTGAACAAACTGATTTTCAACTGCTTGGGACCAGTTTTTCATAGGGAAAAAAAAAAAAAAACAACAGTATTACAGCAACTGGCTTTCTTCCTGGTTTAAACAGCCTGTCTTACAGAAATGGATAGAGCTACAAGTTTGAAAATAAGACTGGTCTGTTCTTGCACTGCCATCAATCCCAGCTGCCAGTATATGGTCTGCAACTAACAACATATTGCTCCTGTGCTCTCTAAGCTGCTGGCATATATCCTTCCTTGCCAAAAGGGATGTCATCTGTTCCAGAGCATTCGGTAAATCACAGAGGAATTAAAGAGGGATAAAAGAATTGAAGGACATTGAACAAGAGATTATCTTGCATACATTTTAATTGCCCAGTTTGTAGGAAACAGGGAACAGAATCAGAATAGGAAGAATGTTTTGAAACTCTAAAGTTGAATTCCATGGCTTATATCTCCTTGTGATTAATTTCAACACCAAGTGTGCCCTTGGAGACTTCTGTGAGATACAAAGGCATACTGTAGTGCTACTTTGAGTGGGGAAATGTCAAAACTGCCACTATTTTTGATAGGCTTACAAGAGCAGAAGTGGAATAAATGGGCTTTGATTTCACTTCATATCCAAGGAGAGATATGGATGTAGAGTAATGGCAAGGGCTTTGTGTGTAATGGCTATTGTGAGAGCTGTCATGTCCTGCAGCCACGAATCAGAAAGTTTGGTAGCAAATGCTGCCAGACACTTCAAAAGTGAAAATATTCACTTTGAAAGATGAGGCTCTGCCTTCAGTTTGTTAACATGGACCAAATGAACATTAATAATTGGTTTCCCCATGAAGTTCATATTAAAGACTAACACAGCACCAGTTCTACAGTCACTCCACCTGATACATCTTATTGTCTCCAGGGAAACTACCCAACTGCCAGATCATATCCAACAGACATGAGGAACAATCCATCTTTCTAAACTAATAATAAATTATCCCTGTTTTCATGTGGGATAGGAGGCAGAAAAGACAGTCTTCTGAAATGGAAATCAAGTCTATACTTCATTATCTGGCTCACAGCTAGAATCACTCTGAATCTAAAGGTGTTACAAGCAAAAGTGAAAACTGTAATTGCATTAACCCAAGGACATCCCAAGATTATCAGATTTTCCAGTTACCACCACCAGAGGCTTGTAAAGCAGTTGACTTAATCCATCATTATTGCTGAACTGCAGAAAATTAAAGACTTCTTAATTCTCAATGTGAGATGCCTCTCTTCCTGCGGGTAGTGAACTGTTTGCATTGCACAGTGTTATCCACTGAACCACCCCTGCAGTCCAAGATAATTCTCTTGTAGATTCAGGATTTCAACCCTTTTCTGATGAGGTGGAATCTTTAGCTCAAACTGCTGAATGAAACAGATTTAGGCCACCGTATTTAGAGGGGAAATAGAAGTGAAGAAGAATCCCTATGTTCCCCCACTGGAAGACCACTGGATTAAAGGCATGTATAGTACTATCTAACCCAAACTGCCTATCAGGTAAGTGAAAACAGAAGATAAATCCCACACTACATTCTCTCAACTCTCTCCCTCCAAAACAGTCTCTCTGAAGCAAATTATGAGCCTATAAAGAATCGTTACTTGTGGTCATAGCATAGGACACATTTCATGCACCATCCTATGCTATACAGTGTTTAATCCAAACACAAGTTTTCATTTGAATAAATTTATGTTTTGATCTTTTTCCCTTGAAGGTGAACTTCTGAAGATATATTGCATGAAGATAATTTCCAAATCTCATGACGAGACAAGTACAGAGAAGTACAAAACCTACAGTATAAAGTGGTTCCTCCCATTTAAAAGGTAGAAAAACACTCTTAGTAAACATCTCCTTGAGTCCACTACAACATTAAAAAACAAACAAAACAAAAAACAAAACCAAAAAAAACCAAACCAAACAAACAAACAATCAAAACAAACAAAAAAAAGCGCCAAACCCAAAAATCCACCAGCTACAAAACTCCAAACAATTTCAACCATTCACATATGCTTTTTTGGTCTCTTATGACTGTCTCTTCGAAGGCTGCACTCATGGCCTGCAGCTAACTAGGACCGTTCCTTCCAAATGAAAAGAGGAGAGCAAGAAAATAATTGGTTTTATCTCAGCAAGTGTGGACTGCAATTGCACAGTGTTCTGTTGGCATGACTGACAGAGGCTGGTTTCCTACTGTGTCTAATTTTCTACGGATGCCATCCCTTGACCACCACAGGATTGACTCAGTCTACAGTGAGGTGTGCTCAGAGCTCTGCTGAGCTCTAACCTCTCCGATATAAACTGATAGCCTTCACACTAAGATTTACAGAGGCTGCAAGGAGGACATTGCTGGAAATAACTGTTTTTCCTTGGCTGAAAAAATCAAGACCTGCCATCACATCATGGTTCTGAAAGCTTCCATGGTGAGGCAGGTCAGAAAGAGGATTTTTAGAAGTGTTCCCAACCTGATTTCAGCAACTGAGGGTAAGCAGACTCTTGAGAAACAGCAATGCCAGGTGGAACTGTTCACCCCTATGGACATTTTCCCCAACTCTCAGAAGAGTGGGTACAAAGGCAAGTGTAAGCACACAGGTCTAGGTCTTAACGCTTTGTACAAGAGGGCAGTTTACGTTTCAGAATCAGAACTTCCCTAAAGCAAACAAACTCACCTAATACCACAGGACGGGAAGTAACAATCAATCATTCCCATTACAGCTAATAAGGGTAAATTTTCTACTGTCTTGAGTAGAAGTTCAGAACAGAATAGAGATACAAGATAGATAGAAATAGAAGAAATAGAAGAAGCTTCTGCCAACTATTCTGTGCAGCACCACCAGCCAATGTTAGAAAGAACAGAAGGCTAGGCTGCCATTCCTTTAATTTCCTTTCATTTAGAACTCATTAATAGAAATAAATTTCAAGTAGTTGGGGATCTAGCCAGCATTGAAACCCATGCAATTTTATTTACATTAAATATCTGCTGTCTTGGTGCTACACACTCAACAGGACAATGCTTAAACACACTGTGATAAAGGTGATAAACACAAGTAGTGAATACCAAGGAAGAGCAAGGCATTTGTAATCCATTCATCTTTAAAGAGAGAAAAAAAAAAAGGTGACACTGTTCCACACAACAATTAAAATCTGAACAGTTGGAGGAATAAAGTGAAAAAAAATCAAGGCAGGCCTGCGGAAAGGGAGAGAAAAAATAAAACAAACAAACAAACAAACAAACAAATGAACACTACCACAAAAATTCAAACCCACAGGAAATATCGGAGGCACTAGTCCTATTAATAGCATAAAAGTCACTGGCAGATACTATCACCCAGCATTTATTAATTAACTGTAGATACACAGATACAAGGGTCTCGGAAGTACAAAGAACGAATGGGCTGCACAGACTGGCTCTTTGCAGAGAACACAGTGTGCTTCCCACAGGGATATAGCATCCAAATTAGCCAGCAGCACTTTTTGAGTCAAAGAAAACCTCCAATTAAACGAATTCTAGAGTCCCCACCACGACTCGCTCACTTTTTATGTCTGTATACCTATGATTTTCCATGCAATGAGTAAAAACAATCTATCTGAAAGGCTTTTACAGAGAAAGACTGTAAAGCTTAGTTCATATGAGTTTCTAGGAAAATGAATGACACACTTCTGTGAAAATGGAATTCTGAGGTATCAACTTGGATTTCTATTTTAGTTTAGCATTATCAGCATTATTCCCAAACAGTATTTCTTCATGGAGAAGCATTCAAATAATTTTATTTCTCATTACACGAACCTAGCAAATTGACCAATCTTGACATACTTAAGCCTAGGGATTTATTGCACATTGCACATATTTATTCTGGAGACTTGTTGACAAATACTCAAACAGGCTCTGTGTCTTTAGCAAGATCCATGTAGGTACATTTTTTACCTCCGATCTGTGTCATCAGTCATATGACCAGGTAGCACAGTAATTCAGTACAAGGAAAGAATACTAAAAAATGTTTCCACTTCTCTTTGCCAGGACTTATAAATCACTATGTTAGTAACCACTTTCTGTCATTTCTTCAGAAAATATTGTAATTCAGAAAAATGCCAAGCAACAGCAATAGGTCGTCAATTTAAATTGTAAATAATGGTTGACTTTGTTCTAATTTTTGTTTTCCAAGCACCGTTTTGCAATATGACATTGCCTGCAATGTCTGGTTAAAGGATTTAATTTTGTTCAATAAAGAGACAAGAATTGGAAGTCAAAAGCTTTTAGAAATAAATTGGCATTCATGGGTTGTGGGAAGCTCTGCAAATACTGGGTATTTATAGATGCAATTTTTTCTAGATGGAGAAGAGCAAATAAATTACAACAAACAATTTATTCAACACATGTTGTTGTTTGTTCTTTTCCAGAATGTGAAAATAATCAGAAATTCATGAACAAATCTAGCAATTATTTTGATAAGTCCAATTATATGCATTCTACCGTTCACTGTTCTAACTGTTCGGCTTTGCAAAAAACACACAAGACTTACATAAATGGTACACTTGCTTTTTTTTCATTAGGAGCAATCAGTCCTGAGTCAACTAGGTTCAAAATTTACCTTCTGTTTCAATGGAACTACTCTTAAAAGCTAAATATGTGTTAAAAGAATTATTTTTTTTTTCCAAAACAAGGCAACTTCAGTAAGTTAAGTACATGCTGACCCCCTCCTTATGGATCACTGCTGTAGCAAGGTCTCTCATCCAATAACTTCAAGATAAAAAATGATAAAAAGAAAAAATTTCTTTTCCACTACTGAAGAAGCCTTTTCTCTGTGCTAAGGAAGGCCTTGTGGAACAAAGGACATTGGAGGCTACGGGTGCAGTCAGAGAAATCACCACACATAACTAATATTTAGGGAAAACACACTGCTAGCATTTGCCCAGTACTAGCTGCAGCAGTGTATAAACCCTTCACACATACAGTACGAGTTTTATAAAATTCATAGAGTTTAGCATAGTTCAGTTCTACATTTTAGAAGTACTTCTGCAGCTATCCACCCAGCCCACATTAGTGATACAAGACGCAACTTTTAGTGACCAGAGTTTCTGAAAGTATTGTCAGAATTTTAGGGAAGGAGAAGGGTTTGGGTCTCAGGATCCATAAATTCTTCCTTGGTGGCAAAATTTTAAAAATGTTTTCTTCAGCTTTTCATTCCACAGCAGGTATAATAAAGACCTCGAGTTTTACTCTTTTTGCTTTCACTGTATAAGGATTCTTAGTGTGGAAACATAAGGTAGCTCTACACTTTCTTCCCTGTGCCCTCTTAGTCTCGGGGGACTACCAAGGTGCCTAAAGTTAAATGTTTATTAAAGGAATGGCCTGATGTTCTATAGAAACAGCATAAGCAGGGCCTCCAGAAGTTCTCCCTGCTGAAATAAACTTTGAAAAATTCAATCTTAGACCATTACATGGGTCCTCTCATGCCAGGTGTTGCAGCTTTCCTCTGGCACTGCCCCATACTGACTATCGGCCAACTTTACAGCAGTCTTCTGCCAGAAAAGATAGTTCCACACTTCTGCATGAGGGCTTTTTCCTTTCATCTATTTAGTTTTTGAGCTGGAAAGGGATTAATTTTCAGGTAGGTCAGTCCTGGATCCAGCTCACCAGATGGCTACACAAACAAGGGTGGCAGAGAAAGGAAGGGAGTGGGAGGGTGCAGGGTGAAGCCAGAGGTGGTGAAGGCTTTTCAGAGCCAGCTTGCACATCAGTGGGCTTAATAAGGTTGCTGAAGGACATTTAAGAGATCTGATAATTTCATTCTTCACCTCCTAGAGAAGAGCTTCATATCTTCTTAAGGGTCAGCTGCAATGAGATATCTCTCCACTAATTTGGGGCCATTTAATTGCAATTTAAACTGCTAAGCATTGTCCTCTCTGGTTCAGACAGCTCTCTCTTTCAGTCTGTCTTAAAGAACACATAATTTTTCAGTATAGTGAGGACAGCATTATAGTGACGTCAGCTGCCCAAATACAGCCAGTCTCCTTTAGAGGTGAGTCTTTACTAACACTTTCTGCCAATACAATTATTTTTGCCTGTAGTGACTCGCACTACACACAAGGACTATAAAACAAGGAGCAGAAAATGAAAAATTTTGTCAAAAATGTATCTCAAAGAAGGCATCCAGATTCCTTTCATTCATATGTCAGCATTATAAATTCATAGTAAATTGTTAGTCAGTAGGGTGTCTGAATGATTAAAACCTTCTGGGCTTCAAAGGCATTTTCTCTGCAGGAATTTGTCAAGTCCTGTTCAGTTCACTATTGGGAGCACTTAAAACACAAATAATGTTACATACAATCTGGTCACTATAGATGCATTTCTGCCATTTTAACGAGTCTCCCTCCCTTTCAGACAACAAAATCAACACCATCCAGAAAGTAACCAAACAACTTCATGCACACTGCCTGTGATGCCTATCCATTTAATAGCCATCTTTCCCTCAAGTATTACTGGTAGGTAGTACAGGTAGTACAATTTAGTTTAGATTTTGATAAAGCTACACATTTTTTCAAGGCAAGAGAGACAGAGAGATTCCTGCCACTTAAACAGTAACAGATATTGAGGAAATTGGAAGACATCTCCAGGACAGAAATAGCATCATAAAGCCAAAATGAGCCAACCACACCATCACCTACCTTACGTTTGTTTGTTGGGCAAACATACAAGTAGCTCAAAATAGTCTTCAGACCAACTTTATCATTCAGTTTCTCATATGTTGTCCCATAATCTGTTGACCTACAATTCAAGAGAGATTCTTATAAGTACAAACACTTAATCACAAAACCACAAGTCACTTGGCAGCTTTTCAATATAAGTCGTGCTTTAAATAGCAGAATGGCTCTCTAGAGCTTTTTCAATGATTCATGTAGTATATAATGATACTTAATTATATACACACAGCATCATGTGAGTGTTTATAATTTGCATTTAAATTAGATTAGGAAAAATTAAACCAACATCTTCCCAAAACATCTTAAACATGTACAATGAGAAATGCTACATTCTGCATATAGAAGATGATAATGATTGTCAGAAAAGCCAAATAGCAGACAGCAAGAGACTAAGGTTATCAATTCATCATATACTCCAAGCTTAGACTAATTTTGTTAGGTTGGCTTATTACAGTGTGTTCCAAAGTAGCTTCTCTGACACTGACTAGCAGAGAGGACGGACACCAGTGCTTTGTTCTTGCTTTAAAAGCCACCATTCAGTAGAGAAAATATAATATTTCTGAAATTAAGGTTGCCCATAAATACATTGTCTACATGTCTTGGGGAAGAACAAAAGAAGTGAACAAACAAGACTGTCCGGTGTTCCTGTAGGAGTTACTCTTGACATGTGACTGGAACCAGGATCAATCATCATCAGAGGTTTTGTTCATGATGCAGCTCATGCTTGCCTGAATTCTGTCCCACTATCCCATGGGTTTAGACAACCAGCCCAAACCAGTAGAGTTGGTGTCCATAAATTGCACAAAGGGACATGTATCTGGGTAACAGATGTTCAAAAGCATGACATATTCCTGTATCCCATTTGTAACACGTACAAATAGGTCCATATAGAACTTCACTTGCAAGCAGTAACAGGAATTTTCCCTTCTGCCAAGCACTCCAAAACCAGACATTCTAAAGTAAAATCTTGGAACCCATTATTTGCAGGTTCTCACCTATCAGGGTAATAGTGGCTAATTAAGACCATTAATGTTTTTTTTGTTTGTTTTTTTGCTTTTTTTTTGTGGAGTATGGAGGGTGTTACATTTCTGAATCAAGTACTATACCTACATTCATATCACAGCTTCTGGGGTTTCCGATTTTGCAATCAGTACATGAATAAAACAAGAAAGCAGCAGCTTAGGGTTTTATCCATGAAAGATGAATTGCACTAAAATGTGAATCTGCATTAAAGTTGAGTCGTTCTATTTAGGAACTTTATAGAAGCCTTTGCACGTATCTACCCACTCATATAACAATTGGCCTATGATTTATGTCCATAGATTTCTCCTTTTCTCCAACAAACACACGTCCTCCTGTGTGCATGTATGACCTTTAGTGTTTAGAACATTAACGTCAAATTCTCATCTGCTGACTGATCTTTCCCTTTATAAGGTCATCTCTTTCAGGAGCAGATATAAATTAACTGAGCTATTTCCTCAGTGGACTGAGGAGTAGGATGCTGTTATGGTTGTTTCTGTTATCAAATATTTCAGAGATGTTCCAGCACTTGGGTGAGGGGATCCACAGCAGGGTGCTGAACACAGCCTTGCCAAGGACTGCGGCTTCCCTTTGTTACCTCGCCCCACCTCACCACCCAGAACTGAAATACCCATTTCTCAGAAATGAGCATTTCTGCTGCTCTCTGCCTAAACCCCAAAACCTCTCCTTTGTGAAGTTTGAGCTTACAAAGACATGCAAAGATTGTAAGGACTGAATCTGACCTGCTGAGTTAGGAAAAATACATTAATGAAATAATGGTGCTTTTTCTTATACCAGTGACAGTGAATTCAAAATCTTTCATAAGGGGAAAGGAGCAGAGAAAATCTGAGACATAAAACTTCCTTTGAAATTGTTCAAGAAAGGCAGCCAGTACCCCTGCCACAACACAGGCAGACTTATGTCAACAGCCTATTGCAAATGGTAATCTCAGAATTGCCAGACACTTCTTACTTCAAATCTCTAGGCAATTGTTTTGCATTCATAGCTTTATTTACAGGTAACACTCTAGACAGATGGAAGTGTGTGCTTCTGCCAACATCCATAAAAGAAACTGAAAGATTTAAAGGCTTAGAAAAACATCATTTTTTTTTAGGTGAACAAATTTGCAAGCAATCGAAGGAGCCACTATTAGATCTTACTCCCATTATCGTGTTCTAAACTGACAATAGCCAGTCCTGCTACCTTCCCAGTTACCAGTTTTTTCCTTTGTACCACTTTACAATTACCCTTAATTTTAACTGGGGGGAAAATGTTGTATATACAAGAGCAGACAGGCATCCGTAAGTATTTTAACACAAAGCAATGGCAATATATACATCTACAGAACAGAGGAAAAAAATAATTATATCAAAGGAAACACTGCATATATGGGAAGATTCTACTGGGATCTAACTCAGGGGTATCACCAACCTGCAGTCATTTTATTGCTAATATATATACACACATATATATATATACATATGTATACAAGCAGGCACTGATTAGAAGACTAGATAATGAGCTGTTTGTCTTGTTGAATGGGTGTATAAAGCAGCATGAGACTCCTAATCCATGAAAACACATCAGCCACAGCATGGCCCAGGAAGCCAGCCTAACCTGGAAGTGTTGCAAAAGACAGATGCACTTCAGCAGGGTGTAGGCACTAATGACAGTGTAGGATCAACAAATTCAATCCCAGTTATCTGAAGGGGAAAGGATATGAAGCAACCAACATTTCCACACAGCCTCTGTGTGGAAGACTGCTCCTCTGAAGCTCTGCAGAGAGAAATCAGTCTTAGTCCATCTGAAAAACATGACTAGAGCAAGCAAATGCCTGGATAAATCATCAGAAAGGACTAAACCCAGGACCCGTAGAGCTGAAAACTCAAAAATTAAACCCTGCCTTCTAAATAGCTAGAGCTAATGAATTAACTATATGTAAATGAGTGAACAGTAAGCCCTATTTTATTGTGTCTTGTGTAGACATGTGTGTTGCAATGGTTTCTGCCGCTGTTTGGGGGGAGAAGGGGGATGTGAGCGTTACATCGTGGATGTCACTGAAATGCAGGTGACAGTAGAAGAATAATGTTCAGAAAATAAAAATACTTAGATTCAATTCTGAACTTCACACCTGTCCCACCATATTAGTTGTAAGTGCTATTATTAAATCCCAGATTTTACCAGTAGCTGCTTAAAAGCCAACTCCCTAGTTTTTCAGTAAAGCAGAAGACAACGCAAGAAGATAAACATTTTCATGATTACTAGCTCATTTCATGGTATAAGAAAGTACTAAAATTATGGGACTGAAGCTCTGACTTTCCCAGCTATAAATTAAAACAAAACTAGAAACATGTAGAATAATTTCTATTTTGCAAACTATTTGCAAGAAAGCTGACATTTAAATAACTTCATTATTATTCATTGACAGGGCTTTTCCCTCTCCTCCCGTCAGGGTAAGTGACATTTCTATTACAGTATTATAATAAACTCCTGCACATTTTAAATAAAGTCACTGAATTCCATTAGTCCACCTACTGTCACGACTATATCTCAATCCATTTCTACCAATATTTCACAGGTATAATAGGCATTCTGAATTAACCAGCAACATGAACCCTATGGAAATTTTCTTCTTTTTCAAGAAGCACAGGACTGACATTCAGAGTACTGTCAGTTTGAATATATAGATTAAATAAATTCCCTAGCAAGTTGCTGTTTTCTCCTTTGCTACAAATTTAAGGTTGCCTGTAGTTATTTTACACAAGATGCTGAAGACTTGAAGAATCAAACAGTTGATCATTTGGTCAAGAGGGAGTTTTTTGCATCAAGATCTTTCTGGAACACTCCATGAGAAAAAAAAGAAAAACATTACTTGCAGACTTTAAGCTGTCTCATGTCTCCTGCCTATTAGAGTACAACATTCATCGCATGTTAACAGATTAAGTTACTTGTTATAACACACATCATTAAGAAGCAATCACTTTAATTGGCACCATCTCCTTTTTTTTTTCCTTTTCCCACCAGTTACACCTGGTTTTCACATATTAACTTGGCTGCCTCCTCCACGTCCACCATGAGAACTCTGCATCTCATGTCCTTATTCCCCTCTTTGCTCCACAGTTCAATTTGCTACTCCAACTGTGGTCCAAGTGGCAGCCAGCCCTGGGAGGCAGGACCTGAGGCACCTCTAGGGTGGTCAGTGAGTAGCAGAGCAGGGCTGCCTGTCCTGACAAGGAGCCACGTGAAGAGATGGGCTCTGGCCTTTTTCTCCTTCTGCACATGAATTTACCCCTGGCACAGGCCAGGCACTTTTAAATTAAGCAATGGCTATTAGATCTTGTGTTCCAACCTCGCACATAACTGAGTTTGCCACCTGGTTTGCCTCCAAAGGGAATGGGCAGGTGAGCACAAGATTTGCCAGTTGCTATCATATTAATCTCTACAAGAGCAGATTTTTGGAAAGAAGCCTTTCAGATAGCAGAAGGCAGAACTACGGAGCCAGAGGCTGCACTTGCAAAAGGCCTTCAAATGAACAAGTTTTTGAATAAGGAGTAACTCAGACATTAAAAATGATCTTTCATGTCTGAATGTGAAAAATACTGGAACTGGTAATTCTGGCACAAATTTGTATTTCTATATGCAATATATTAAGCCTGTTTGTAAACTCTGCTGTAGGGTTGTTGACTTTTGCACTCTTTTTTTCTGGGGAGACTTTGAGGTTGAGGTGCTATTCCTTCATCCCTTAAACTGAAACTCTTTACTTTGGTTTTATAGCAAGGTAGTAAAGTTGCCGATTGATTTTTGCCATAATACCATGTTTCACAAAAGCTAGTAATGTCAAAGTCTTCTTCAACAGCTAGCCATTTATGTTCTCATGTTCCTCCTGTTAAGCCTGTCACAAGACATTGATAGATATCACTTCTGGTCTAATGCTTCTTTTGATTTAACTCCTTCCTGTGCAACCCTGGTACTTTTTCCAGAAAGTAATAATGCCTGGTCTCAGTTTCTGTGAGAAAATTTGTAGGGTTTTTTTAATCTCATTCTTTATTTTCATAGGAAGTTACTCCTGCTTTGCAAATTACCTTGCTTCACCAGGACACTTCTCACCACTGTCTTCTTAATTCATTGTGTAAATAATTCCCCAAGGCTTTTCACATTTCTAATGGGATCTGTTTGCTTAGCTAATGAAGTGTTTGATGAATGGAGTTTCACAATTCCACCTGGAAGGGCAATTGCAGGATGTAAACACAGTAAAGTTCTGTGTCCTTGGACAGAATTTCCACGTAAAAAAGAGTTTCATAAGAGTATTGTAAGAGTTTGGTTCAAGAGGGCAGTGGTCTGACAGCAGTGATCAGCTAAACAGTTGGTCAGCATTTCTTTAAATATCTGCAATAGCACCGCACGTGTCAGAACATTAAAGCACTTCAAATTTATCCAGGCAGGTTGAAATTAAATTTTTAGACATCTCTAGGGTAAAGAAAAATAAGATATTTCAAAACTCAAGGGACCCACATGTCTCACCCACTAAGTGAACACATTTCTGATTACTTTTCTCTCATGAGGCCCTCAGCAGGCTGGCAAATAGGACTGTTCCCACTGTCTAGGTGGGGAAACAGAGGGACAGACTAGATAACTAATCCTACATTTAAAGAAAGTCTGTGACAGAGCCAAATTCAAGTCCCCTCAGGCTCCACCATCTTCCCACTCCATCCTGACAGTTTTAAATTTTCTGGGGGTTTGTGTGTATAAATAAGGATTGGAAAAAGTCTTGCTATGAACAGCAAAAGGATAAAATACAAAATTAAAAACAGTTTAAATAGACATTTTAAAACAGATTTAAACCTCCATTTTGAAAATATTTTGCTTCCAGTCTGAGTTGTGACTGTAGGTTTTACTAGAAATTAAGTCATAAATTTCTATGAGTTTCATGAAATGTGGTTTTTTTCCCTCATGGGAAGAATTTTCTCATCACAAAATAAAATTTTCCACCTGCAGAAGCCACCAAAAAGACTTGGAGAGGGAGTAAAAAAATTACAAAGAAACAATAGGAAACTATTAAATTGACATTTCTCTGCATAATCAGTTAAAGTAATTCAATTTTCTTCTTTTCATTTTCAATCAACTTTTATTTGGAGTAATCTAAATGAACAGAAACCTACACACTCAAATTTCTTGTAATTTCTGGCTTAATATAGTTCAGCTGATTATTGCTATAAATAATTTAAAGACGTGACAAGCAGGAAAAGCAGCTCATATTTTATCATCCAATCCCCAGTCTGCATATTGCATTGGATAATTTTTCAAAATATCACCCAATTCAGAAAGAAAGAAAATAGGACAGTGAGAGGGCCAAGAGACATCATCGGTAGGTGACACAGATCAGCTGCTTGTTTCTCCTTCAAATAATGGTTGAAGAAAAATAAATTTACCATCCATGCTGTTCCAGTGGAGAGTTAGTAACTCAAGTTACCAACCCATGGAAGCAGAGAATATTTGTTCCTCTGTGAGGTTTAACAAGAATTTGGTCAATTGCTTCAGAAGTCATGGGATGATGATGGTGGGAATATTCCTACAGGAGACAAGACAGGTTGCATGGGATGAAAGGAAATGGTGCAATCAGAATGAGGTTATTTCTTACTCTTATCTATGTCAGAGAAAGGTGAAGGAAATGGTTAATTATGATGAACATGCAACAGTTCCCAGCTGGACAAGACAGAAGAGCAAATCCACTTATACTGTAATGCACAGCAATAGACAGTAGCAAGACTTATGACTGTTAAATGAAAGGATAGGGAAAAGAATTGTCCTAATAATCAGAGTAGTGCACAAATGAGATCCATTATCCTGGTTTTGGCTGGAATAGAGGTCATTTCTCTTTAGTAGCTGGTACAGTGTTCTATTTTGGATTCAGTATAAGAATAATGATGATAACACACAAACATTTTGGTTGTTGCAGAGTGGGGCTTGCCCTAAGTCAAGGACTGTTTGGTGTCAGTGAGGAAGTGCACAAAAAGCTGGGAGGAAGCACAGCCAGGACAGCTGGCCCAAACTGGCTGAAGGGATATTCCAACCATCATGACAGGTTTACAAAAACTGGGGGAGTTACCTGGAAGAGAGGCTAATCTCAATTTGGGAACAATTTGGTGTCTGTTGGCTGGTGGTGATCAGTTGTACTGTGCATCACTTGTTTTTCTTGGGGTTTATATCTCTCTCTCCCCTCCCTCCCTTAACTGTTATATTTACTTTTATTCAATAACTGTTCTTGTCTCAAGGGATGAGTTTGGGGTTTTTTTTTCTGATTCACCTCCCTATTCTACTGGAACGGGGAGTGAGTGAGTGAGCGAGCAGCTGCGTGGTATCTTGCTGCCAGCTGGGGTTAAACCACCACCAGGCTGGCAGGACTAAAAACTGNGTTTCATAAGAGTATTGTAAGAGTTTGGTTCAAGAGGGCAGTGGTCTGACAGCAGTGATCAGCTAAACAGTTGGTCAGCATTTCTTTAAATATCTGCAATAGCACCGCACGTGTCAGAACATTAAAGCACTTCAAATTTATCCAGGCAGGTTGAAATTAAATTTTTAGACATCTCTAGGGTAAAGAAAAATAAGATATTTCAAAACTCAAGGGACCCACATGTCTCACCCACTAAGTGAACACATTTCTGATTACTTTTCTCTCATGAGGCCCTCAGCAGGCTGGCAAATAGGACTGTTCCCACTGTCTAGGTGGGGAAACAGAGGGACAGACTAGATAACTAATCCTACATTTAAAGAAAGTCTGTGACAGAGCCAAATTCAAGTCCCCTCAGGCTCCACCATCTTCCCACTCCATCCTGACAGTTTTAAATTTTCTGGGGGTTTGTGTGTATAAATAAGGATTGGAAAAAGTCTTGCTATGAACAGCAAAAGGATAAAATACAAAATTAAAAACAGTTTAAATAGACATTTTAAAACAGATTTAAACCTCCATTTTGAAAATATTTTGCTTCCAGTCTGAGTTGTGACTGTAGGTTTTACTAGAAATTAAGTCATAAATTTCTATGAGTTTCATGAAATGTGGTTTTTTTCCCTCATGGGAAGAATTTTCTCATCACAAAATAAAATTTTCCACCTGCAGAAGCCACCAAAAAGACTTGGAGAGGGAGTAAAAAAATTACAAAGAAACAATAGGAAACTATTAAATTGACATTTCTCTGCATAATCAGTTAAAGTAATTCAATTTTCTTCTTTTCATTTTCAATCAACTTTTATTTGGAGTAATCTAAATGAACAGAAACCTACACACTCAAATTTCTTGTAATTTCTGGCTTAATATAGTTCAGCTGATTATTGCTATAAATAATTTAAAGACGTGACAAGCAGGAAAAGCAGCTCATATTTTATCATCCAATCCCCAGTCTGCATATTGCATTGGATAATTTTTCAAAATATCACCCAATTCAGAAAGAAAGAAAATAGGACAGTGAGAGGGCCAAGAGACATCATCGGTAGGTGACACAGATCAGCTGCTTGTTTCTCCTTCAAATAATGGTTGAAGAAAAATAAATTTACCATCCATGCTGTTCCAGTGGAGAGTTAGTAACTCAAGTTACCAACCCATGGAAGCAGAGAATATTTGTTCCTCTGTGAGGTTTAACAAGAATTTGGTCAATTGCTTCAGAAGTCATGGGATGATGATGGTGGGAATATTCCTACAGGAGACAAGACAGGTTGCATGGGATGAAAGGAAATGGTGCAATCAGAATGAGGTTATTTCTTACTCTTATCTATGTCAGAGAAAGGTGAAGGAAATGGTTAATTATGATGAACATGCAACAGTTCCCAGCTGGACAAGACAGAAGAGCAAATCCACTTATACTGTAATGCACAGCAATAGACAGTAGCAAGACTTATGACTGTTAAATGAAAGGATAGGGAAAAGAATTGTCCTAATAATCAGAGTAGTGCACAAATGAGATCCATTATCCTGGTTTTGGCTGGAATAGAGGTCATTTCTCTTTAGTAGCTGGTACAGTGTTCTATTTTGGATTCAGTATAAGAATAATGATGATAACACACAAACATTTTGGTTGTTGCAGAGTGGGGCTTGCCCTAAGTCAAGGACTGTTTGGTGTCAGTGAGGAAGTGCACAAAAAGCTGGGAGGAAGCACAGCCAGGACAGCTGGCCCAAACTGGCTGAAGGGATATTCCAACCATCATGACAGGTTTACAAAAACTGGGGGAGTTACCTGGAAGAGAGGCTAATCTCAATTTGGGAACAATTTGGTGTCTGTTGGCTGGTGGTGATCAGTTGTACTGTGCATCACTTGTTTTTCTTGGGGTTTATATCTCTCTCTCCCCTCCCTCCCTTAACTGTTATATTTACTTTTATTCAATAACTGTTCTTGTCTCAAGGGATGAGTTTGGGGTTTTTTTTTCTGATTCACCTCCCTATTCTACTGGAACGGGGAGTGAGTGAGTGAGCGAGCAGCTGCGTGGTATCTTGCTGCCAGCTGGGGTTAAACCACCACCAGGCTGGCAGGACTAAAAACTGGCATAAAGTCTCTGCAATTGCCCAAGCATGAGGCTTTAAGTCTTGTAAGTGCTTTTTTATCACCTGAAAGTTTGGACAAATCGTGCTGAATAGGCTTAAGTATTCTTGTCCTGAGATCAGAATGATCCACCTGAATTGATCTGCCCTGCCCTTGCTGTGATGCAAACCTTGTCTCTCTGTACTGCTGAAAGCTGGCTGATATCTGTTCTGCTAAAGCCTAGCATTCTTTGCAGAGATCAATCACACCTGTACAAGCCATGGGGAACAATCCTTAGAACAAACTAGTCCATGTTGCTCACTCAGATTCTTCTTGGAGACACCTGGTAAATTCACTGGAAAATAAAACCTAAGGAGGAAATAGCCTGTGGCACAGAAAATCAATAGTACAGAATCAAAAGTATAATGAGGCAAAGCTAAAACACCAATGTGGATGTATCTGTTGTAGCTCTGGTGACACATGTATTCATTCCATTGTGTAATTCCTTTTCAGATCCTCCTATCTTATCAAACTAGCCATGGAACAGCATAATTCAGAACAAACTTTCACGTGAAAAAATTTAGAGACATTTTGTGCTTGTAAGAGGTCATCAAACGATTTTTAAAATATCAGTTTCTGATGCCACTGCCTTTTTTAGCAGAAGTAACATTCTGCTGTATTGTGGAGAAAGGCTTTTTATCTTCCGGCTTCAGAGACATTGCTGCATAAAGGTTGGATACCCAAAGAAAAGAGCAACTTCAAATATTTTAGCCTGAGAAAAGATCAAATTTGGATTAGATGGGAATGATGCAGTTTTCCCCTCCTCCCTTTTGCTGATTCTCTAATTTTAGATGTCTGTCCCATCTTGTTTGATAGATAAACTCCCTCTAACTGCACTGTGCAATGGCTTCTCATGTCAGCAGGCTAAGAACAGAAGATTCTGGCAGTTGACAAAATCCATATTCAGATTTCCCACCCCTCTGCCTGCTGATCAGAGATCAGATCCTGGTCACACTCTCATGTAAATCTTACCTATTTACTGTGGAGATGCACCATGAGAAACATGGAACTGGATAGTATCAATAATCAATTTGCCCTTGCTTGGAAGCAACTGCTTCCAGGAAATCAGAAGGATCTTCACTGTCAGAATGCAAGACATGAAGATTTTTATTTCAAGTGTACAATTATCACGTTTTTGTGTGAAAAATAATGCACTGAGATTTGACTGGACTTTGTTCTGAAAGTGCTTCCAAGGCACTGTTTTACAGCAGTGGATTGTAAATCCAGGGGTTTGCTGTGGGTGACCCCATTTTGGGATTCAGCTACATTCTGTAACCTCTCTCTGCAGTGCTAAATGATCACTTGTATGATTAGCTGTGGGAAACAAAATAAGATGTCTAGGGCAGAGGACTGGAAAAATAACTGTGGACTGACTTATTTTGCCTGGCTAACAGAGTCCCAGCAAGATTGGCCTTTACAAATGAGGGCAAAGTAAGCAGAAAGAACTGGGTCTTCCCTCTCTTGAGCAGCAGAAAGGGTGACTTTCCAGAACTTTCCCCCTCAAATTTCACTTTCAGCTTCTCATCTCCCTGGGGCCTCAAAGACTCATCTCCAGTCCCTCGCTGACTGAAGCAGCAGAAGTCAAGAGCAGCATAGGGAGGTTGGCAATCACAATCCCTTTAGCTATTCTAATCCAGTGCTGGGTGAAAGCCAGCAGTGAGAAACAAAGGAACAGCCATCAAAGTAAGACCTCCTCTTGACCCTCTCAGTGAAAGGCTCAAGAGGCTGGCTCAAGTGGTGCTCTGGCTGAAACATTAGTGCCATCTCTCCTGCTCTTTCTATGAGCAATTTTGTGCCACAGCACCTGGATTCATGTGTGTAGGACCAGTAACTCCATCAATTTTTGGTGGTTAATTAATATATACCAAAAATATAATACCAAATACATACCATAAGCTGACAGGTTATTGATGCTCATTCCTCTGATGGTATGATCCAAACATTTTCTCTGTCCCCAAGTTCATAGTAGTGATTTTCAAAACTTTTCCATTTGCCATCACAACATTATTTTCAGTGAAAGACTCCAAAGAAAGGAATGAAAGTTTACGGACAACAGGTTTTTTTCCTTGCTACCTTAGGGAAATATTGGGGGATCACTGGAACATAAGTGGAAGAGCACTAGTCTGGAAGATCTCCTTGTCCACCTGACTTGTTTGTCAAAATAAACAAGCAGGGTAGGATGCAAATTTCTGCCCTCCCTTCATCAGGGTGGTAAACACCTGCAACACTGCAACTGAGAATGCAGCCATCCCCACGGGGCAAGCCTCACTCAAGGCTTATAGTTCTCAACAAAACAAATCTCAGCTTAGCTGTGATAGATATTAAAGTCATTCTTCCATATGCTTAAATCACAAGCTGCCTTTTAAATTAGGGTTGAGAATGACTAATGATTCTTCTTGCCATATGTTTACAGGACCATACTGACATCAGCACACGCTTAATGCCAAATTCTTGCTCATAAAGTGGTTCCTTGAGTGTTGATTCTTCCCATTTTCACCCCAGTCTGGTGTAAATCACACAAATAGCTAGGACTGGAGCCCAGCAATCATCACACTATTAACTTTCTAATTGATGGTAATGGCCAGAATAAATTTCAGGCACCCCAAGGGGTAGTTAATGGATTTTGTAGCTTGAGGGCAGCGCAACAGGAAGCTTTTCCATTAATCAGGGAGATGAGACAACCATACATGTCCTACACTTCCCACCCCATCATAACACTGAGGTCATTGCAGATTTGCTAAGAAAACCCTCACAGCAGGCTGAGCTCAGTTAGAAAGTCTGATACACTTGTTCAGCAGAGCTGCCTTAGCATCCAGTCAAATTAAACATCCAGAAAGCTGATTTAGCCCAACTTCAATTAAGAGTAAGGAGCAGTTTTACTGCATCATAAATGCATTGCAGGTCTTCTGCAGGGTATGTACTAAAAGCCAGAGAAAAGATTTTCTGGCTAGCACCATCAAAGCATTTGCAACACAATATGCAATCTTCATTCTATCCTGCCAGTGAAAATCAACAGTTAGAAAGCTTAAAAGATCCAGACAGCCCAAGACATTATTTTCAAAATCACTGTCCGACCCCTTTAGTTGTTATAATGGAGTAACTCCCAAGGACCAGTAGCGTTTTAAAACCAGCTAAAAATGTGCTTCATGCATTAATTCATACTAAAGTTAGCTGGAAGACGCAATTCCCATCCCTTAAGCAATTTTTTTTTTTTTTTTTGCCTTGCTTTAAAATATCATTATTTCCAAAAGCTGGATGGAGTAAGAATATAGGAAGGAAAGAGATTAAATTAAAAGAATAGTAATTCAGAGAGTTTCATTTCACTTGTACCAGTGTTATCATTATCCATTCAACTGAATATTTTATAACACACTCTGGCTGTCACCCTACAGGAAAAAAAGCTCCAATGAAACAAGGAGAAAAATCAAAATGAAACACACTTGCAGTTTCAGATTATTCCTACATTTTCTGCCAAGATTTCATTTTTAAAATATTGCAGAGGATTTGTCCGAATAATGTTGCATTTCCCAGAAGGAAATTGTTCCATTGGAAAGGTTTTCAATTCATTCTGAGTCCAAGCAGTGAACACACTAAGCTGTTGGTTTGACTCTTACCACACCACAGTACCTAAGAAAGAATTTGTTGCTGGATGTAAAAGCTGTGCTGCTGGGCTGCTGTACCCAAGAATCACTAATTAACACTTCAAAGCAGACAAATACAATGAGTGTTACTTTTTTCTTTTTAAAGCAATTTCAGTGATGCATCTCTACCATTTGTGTCAGCTTCAAATAACAGACACCACCCAGAGCCACGCAGCTTTATTTTTTCCCTCTTGGTTGGTAGAAGAATATTTATCACCATGTATCTCAAGGATCAGTGGGGTTATAAAGCTTGCTATTTATAGCTACACTCGGAGTATCGAGCAAGCGACAGTAATTTGTCCCTCTGACATCTAACCTTAGGTCAACTCCAGGAACAGAAGATGGATTTTTACAGGAAATGAAATGAAAGTACACAGCAGAAGATTAATACTGTTTTCTAGGCCTGCGGAGAATGCATGCTCCCAATCACTCTGCAGAAAAAATGGTCAGGAGCATGTGCTGTGTGTTAAGAATAGAGCAAGCTGTGGTCAAGGTGAGGTGTTCAAACAGTCCAGTAGCAAACTGATACACTGGCATTTCTGCATAGAGGAGCTGGAGGCTGACAGTCTGGAAATGAGCTCAGCTTTTCGAGTTCTTTGATTTTGAAAGTCATCTTTAAGTCAGCACCAGCTACAGATAAAATGGGATTTCCTTTTATGTTAGTGGCAAAAGATAAAAGTTAAAGCTTAGCTGTAAATTCCATATAAGAAATATGTTGCACAAGATCAGGTTACTATTTTGCCCTGCATTACAACAACATCTTTTAATTAAAGTTTCTGCTTGTGAGAAAATAATGACTGCAGATTGAAACGTCTTTAAAAGAGACCCTGACAGTAAAATCTTTACTAATGGGCCATATTCATCCACTACTCACAACCTACATTCAAGTCCCCTAAAAAAAAAAAATTGACCAGAAGACTTATTTTCCCCACAAGCCATCTCTTTTTAATTTATTTGGAATTAAAATGGTAAGGAAGGTCTTTCCAAAGATGTGGGTGTATAAAGACATTAATTATACAATCTAGTCATTAAAATAATGCTACCAACAGTAACTCAGCCAAGTACCTGAAAATTCTTTCCACCTTCTTATAACAGACCTGTCATCCTCAGCCACCACCAACACCCTTAAAAAAGGTGTGTCTTCTAACGTGGTCGGAAAATTTTAGCTTTGCCAACCAAATATCACACTTGACCCAAAAGCCACATAAGTCCCCAATGTCCCAAAACATCTGGAAAAAGCCATGCTAATTTCACCTGTGTGAAAGCCAAGGCTGGTAGAAAAAGTTATTAATTATAACAGGTTTGAATATGCACTTGCAATGACAAAGGTCATACAGCTACATAAAGATAATATCCTCAAAAAGGACCTTCATAAGTCCCTGGACATTTCTCTGGGAAATGGTTGCCAAGTCCTATCCTGCTGTGTGATAGAAAGTCACTGATAAACGACTGTAAGTGGAAGGTCTTCAATTCAGTTTTGATTTATTAGTGCCCAATTAGAACAGACACTTTAGGTAACACTTGCTACAGCAGCCAAACACTGGAGCTGTCATTCTGGATGCTGGGGAAGGGAAGGAGGCAAGGACAGGTGCAAGATTTTAAATGTGCAGTTCAGCTGGGGGGCAGACATTCACTGAGGACAGGTATGCCCCAAACCCCACTTTCAGCACTATCTACACACACACCTTCACCACCTATCAGGCTGCCAAAAACCTCATGATTTAATTCCTCCCAAAAATGCACTGAATTCCCCTTTTCAATAGATGAGAATTGGAGGACTGTAAATACATGAAAAAAGAGTCCATGATTTTTCACTGCTTCAGAATAAAGTTCCCTGTTCAGCTCATCTAATTTTTGGGTGAATAAGGCACCTTAACCTTCACATCATGTATGGGTTTTTCTGCCTTCATCCTCTTCCCCGTGTTTTAAAATTTATGGTTACCATTTAGGCTGATTTCAATTTCCATTAATAATATGTGCAACTGATGTACATTTAAGTGATTTTAATCATGTTGTAGTGACAGGTTTAGCTTAAAGCAGGGCTTCACTTAGAACTATCAAGTAAATTTCTCTTGAAAAGGTCAGTTTAACATTTAACAGGAGGGCCCATTCCAGACAAATTAGAATTTGCTCCACTTGCTTCAAGTGCAAACACTTTTCGAGCTGGCTTCAAGGGAGGCATGTCAATCAAAAGAGAAAAGTGTGAGGCACCCAAGAGAGAAGGTTCATGGATGCCTGCCCACACAGCCAGCCCAAGGACTGCTCAGACACGTGGGCAAAACTGAAATATTCCTCCCCACTGTTCAAGATCTGGGGCCAAACCATCCCACAGGAAGTAGGGAAAGCAGAGCTGGGGGAGTTTGAGCAAGCCCCTGACAAGTGAGACTTATTTCTAATTGCTACAGCAACAGGAATGCAGTGGGAACATCCTTCTGTGAGAGAGAGGCGGTACTGGGTGTGCATCCCATGAGGATTAGTTATTGTTCCTGTGCCTGTCAGAGGCATTTGGGCTTTCCAGGAGAGCGGCACAACAAGCAGAGAGGCAATATCTGTAGTGCTGTCTCAGTGGCACTCTCAGCAGTAGCCCAATTCCATGCACCCCGCAGCTGGTGACAGCTGGCATCACCACAAATAAAACTCAAGAAATAAACTTGTGTTTGTGACGCTTGAATCCTTGAACCAGAACCTCTAGAGAACACAATGACGTCAGACCTTGTGGTCCTCCACATTGTTGATGAGCCTTCCACTGTTAACAGTAAAGCAGAGCCTGTAATATCCTGTTACTGTGCCACCCATACAAGATTGCAACATGTCCTACTAGATCTTTTTCATTGAAAATAAATTTTCTCTAAGGGTGCTCTCCATTAGGTGACAGTCTCTGAACAAAATCAAAACATCCTCCAGGGTCCTGTCCAACCTTCCTAGTAGCTGGCTGAATGACATCATCCATTTAGTGACAGGTTTCACAGTGGTTTTTACTATCACGTTTTGCTAGTTTCTAAAACACAAAAGTCGTCATAACACAGAAATTCTGTTTGTCTAGACAGTCAAGTAAGTTTGTCCAGACAGCTAAGTAAGTTCATCGTGGTGTAAATTTCCCCTGACAACTCCCAAGTTCTCCAGGAGTCCTGGAGAAGCCTCAAAGACTATTTTTGACATTTGTGCTGTCACACTTCCTGAACAATCTTCATTAGCTCACAGGTTTGTGCTTCTGCCTAGAAAGAGTGGTTGGGGGGAAAAAGAAAAACAGGAAAAAGAACAAAAAACAAAGCCACAATAAAACAAAAAACAAAGTCACATACACACAAACACAGTGTTTGAAAGTTCAGGGATAAAACTGAAATTTAATTCAGTCATCTGCAGGGTCACTTGGAAATGTTTCAGACACATTTTCACTTTAGAAAATGCCAACCTGCCAAAGCAAAACTTTTCAGAAAAGCTCCTAGGTGGAATTTCCTTGCAGAACATTAGAAGGAACAGATTTTTCAGTTCTGAGGTGTGAAAGGTCCAGGCTTTGTGGGAAGAAAGGACAGCACTCAACAGAACTGTCTGCTCAAGTACTGCTGCATCTGTAGCTAAGCACTAAAACAACAGCTGGGGCTGTTACTGCAGCAACCACCAACACACCGAAATTAGTTTCAAGCAAATCTTCCCTTACAACACGGCAAACACTGAGATGCAGTCATTCTCAAACGATACAAAACTTCAATTTACAAGCATCCTCCATCAGAAGAGAGCTCTCTCAGCCACTGTACTACTAATTATTGTGGGTTGGTGCTCTCCTTCACCCCTTTGAACTCTGCTTGTGTGTAGGACAGAGAAAGATGTTTAATAATGCAACCACACTCATGATTATGGAGAAGTGTAATAGATTCACCAGCAATTTGACTAATCAAGCTGACAAAGTGATTGGGTTCAAAAAGGGAAGGATTCTCCCAGCAGCAGTTCATTAAAATAAAAATGAAATTCTGCACATTTCCAGTGTAACAAAATTTACTGGTTCAAAAGACGGAAGAAAAAGGAATAGCCTGGATAATCTCAACTATCAGCAAGAAAAATAAGGTGTAGCTAAGACTGGATTGGCTCTTTTAACTTCATTACAGACAGTAAACAAAATCTGCAAAGAGGAGGTTCTGCAAGGAAAGCCCTTGTACCTAGAACCAGTTAGGTCAGGTGATTGGAAACAGTGATTGAATATGACAAGTATTCTCTTAGCAAGGGAGACAACTGTGGCTCTGATGGAGGACCATGACAAACGTCAGAAGGTAAGCCAGAGTTTTCTTGTGAGAAATGTGTGTTTGCAAGAAAAAAGCAAAGCTACTTTGAAAATGGAAAGCTGACTCATCCACACACAGCACAGCAGTGGTCCCATAAAGTTATCAACTCTGTGTGAGGTTGCTGAGAGTCAAGAAACTCAGCCTGGGTGGCAGTGTGAGAATATATTAAAATAAGTGTCTTTTTGTGGGAATGTTTTATTTATGAGAGTAGAACAGAACTGTTGAAGAGAATGAAATAAAACTCCTTAGATTTTATTTATCATCTTACTTCATGTTAAAACTTAATGGGGAAAATCCTGAAGTTAATAGCAGTTAAAAAACTACATGTTTTATTGCATTTCTGAGCTGCTAACAGTTTTCATAAAGGATATTTCAAAATGGTGTAAAAGATGAGATAGATGGCAGAAGCTGCTCCTGAAGAAAATGGAGGAATCAAGAAAACATGGCTCAGGAAAAGCTACCTCTGAAATGGCCCTTAAGGACCATTAAGGGACATCAACAGAATCAGGTGCAGGAAGGGCTTTAACCTGCTGGTGAAGAAGCAATTGTGTCTGTGGAAAAAATGTGTTACTATCCAAACTAGTTCAAACCACTCAGAAAATCCATCAGTAAGGCATCCAAGAGGAACAAACAATCCCAAATCCTACAAACAGGTAGCCAAAAAAGAAGGTACTAGTGTTCCAAGACTGGCTTGCTCATTGATGCAGAACAGTAGAAGAGGGAACCTGAGGGTGGGAGAGAAACTGCACGCTCCAAAATTCCTTCTGGCAACACCAGACACTGAACCCCCTTGCTACCAAAAGAAAAAGGAAATTGCCCTGAACTCTTCTACCTTTGCATATGCCAGACACACTTTTCATCCCAGTGGGGTGCAGACACCAAAAGAAAAGAGTGTATGTTACCAAATTTCTTCAGACCTGTTGTAATGCATGGAAGAACACCTACTGTATTTAGGCCCAGGCTCAGGAACATAACTAAATTCTGCAGAACGGATGTAACCACCAATGCTAGGAGTTCTTATTGGCCAGGAAGTAGAAATAAGGCTAATCTTGGGACTGTGTTTCACAGTCCCACTTTCACATTCCAGACATTTACAGTTCTTTGGGAAATTGCTGTGTATTATGTCCTAATTCTTTGCTGATTTTCTATTTCCAAGGAAGGAGATATTTAACTGAAGCCACCATTCCCAAACATGATGTTGATCAACTATCAAAAAAAAAAATGGACAGCCAAGGTAAAATGCCTGTTGTCACATTTTGTGTCTGAGCATGAACTCACTGAGCTCAAATGTATTTTCTGAGGGCTGTGTAAAGGTGAGCAGGTAAAGGAATCTTATTCTTCAGGGAAACAGAGAGGGACAAGTGGACAACTCTAGTGATTGTACTGTCACTCCTGAAACATGAGGCCTCTATTGCCTCCATTAATTAAGGCTGTTGAGCTAGATCAGCGGCCGATCAGTCTTCAACCACTGGACTTGTGCATGATGATTAACTCCTAGCTCACCTTAACAAAACCTTGAAACAAAACATCTCCTTTGAGCACTCAGAGAGGGAGAAACCAGCTCAGCTAATTAGACCGAGTTGTCACAGCAGCTAATCAGCACACCTACATTCATCCCAGTGATTGGTACCAGCTGGGGAATTGTTTCAAAATTTACCAGGGAATTAAGAAAGCACACCTTTGGGACCTGCTAGAATAGAAGTCTGGCTGACAGAGCAAAAAAGATGCGGGAGATGAAGCAGCAGCTACAAGTGAAGTTTGCTTTAGAAAACCAGGAGTGAAGACAGGCAAAACACACAAGAAGTGATTCTTGTGGCAACTGATAGATCATCTGATCTGCAGCGCTGGTGGGCAACGGAGCAGGAGTCTACTTTAGGGGAAGCACTAGTAAGAAAGCATCATAAATTAATCCCAGTAAGTCAGCCTAGAGTGCAGCAAATGACAGCACTGGAACACAAACAGTAAGTAAATCACATCTACCCCTGCCTGGGGACTGGGTCTAGATCTCTGTTCTCTTCCTCCAGACAAACCCAGTCCTAGTCTATTATTTCAATTAATGGAACAGTCTTTTTATGCTGAATGAAGACATTATTACTTGTCTACTCTATGACTCTGACAGAAAGGCAACAGTAACAGTGGATCTTCCTTACTGTACCACTGAGCATTAACTCAGCTGATAGTGCTGACAAGTCCTGTCCGATTTAGAGGCTGGTAAGTTCAGCTCCTTGCGTGCAACTACC
Organism: Orthonyx spaldingii; assembly: GCA_013397795.1. NCBI lineage: Eukaryota > Metazoa > Chordata > Aves > Passeriformes > Orthonychidae > Orthonyx > Orthonyx spaldingii. The sequence goes on along the minus strand of VZTJ01003401.1, from coordinate 1,550,528 downwards.
TCATCTTTGCAGGACTCTGTCAGTAGAAGAGTTATGCTGACAGCCATGTTCCTTCAAAGAATCTAGGACTCTTGGCAGTTTATCCTATTTTTTTTTTTTTTTTTTTGGCATTTAGACATTACAGAGTGATATTTCAGATATAGCTGAGGTTCTGAACAGACTGTCCTGTGAGCTCTGTAAATCAGGAGCAGCAAGCTTGGGCCTTCTGGCAGGACTACTGACAGCTCACACTCTGAGCAGATGAGATTTGTCTGCCACAGGTCTCTGCCACAGCTGTACAGCACTGTTACAGCCACACACTGGGCACAGCTGGTGCATAAAAACCAGAGCAAACACCTGCACCCACTACACAGAACCACAGAGCAGGAGAGGCTGTGGCACCCTGCTGCAGAGAAACAGGAGCTAAGCTTGGTCAGGGAAGTCTAACAGCTACTGTGGGATGCCTGACAATTTTTTTCCTGTTTTGTCTCCCAGACAGGGCACGGTGACCCCAACAACACATAACAAGGACAAAAGCCTTAGCTGGCCATTGATCAAACTTATCCACACCTACCTATTTGATCCTCCAGCAAATTCTTCCTTAAAATATACCTCTGCCTTAACATCTCCAATTCCATGGATGATAATTTTCATACTGTTGAGGCAACTGAGTTTCATACTTCACAGAGCCCTCTAGGTTCACTAATCTCTGTTATTAACTTTAGCACCTATTCACACTGCAAATCTCTCCTAGGAATATTATGGCAGCACTAGAAGGTGTAAACTCCTCCAAGAATTAGGGCAGCAACCTGGGAGTCACTGCCTGATGTGCCAGCTACACTTCCTTCCCAGCTGCACTGGGCACACCTGGGTGCTGTATCCATCCAAATCACAGGATACTCAGCTGGAACAGTCTCAATGCAAGGACTGTGTTCATGGGTGGCATGTTACTGGTTGGTGCCCAAACAAACAGAAAGGAGTCATTTTATAGATACTGATTCAAAAGAACTTTGTGTTCTTATGGATGGTAAAGACAAAACAAATCAGAAAACAAATATTCCATCTTTTTTGATAGGTAATAAGCCTGACCCAAAGCTTACTGAAATCTGCACAATCCTTTCCACAGACTTAATGACAGTTTACAGGAGAGTCTGTGTAATTACCCTATGTAATTACATAAAAGCCTGCTAGAGGTTTAGCGATTGAGAAGACAAATGTCTATGACATCTGCATTCAGGAAAGTTCTGGACTCCCATGTGATGTTCCAGAAGAAAATACAAATATATTATTTAGCTTTCAGAGCAAGACTTAAAGCTTCTTGAAACTAACAAAGCAAATGTCAGAAGCAGGGAGGCCAGAGAAGCAACATTCTAGAAAGGAAAGGAAGGGACAAACCCACGTGGGAGGACAGGATGACAATGCCCAGTGGGATATTGTTAAGGCATGTACATGATCACTGTCAAGGGTAGGCCAAATACACATGTAAATTAAGGGTCTGAGGCATCTGAGATGTTGCTGATTCACTCAGCATCCTCTACCCCTTCCTGGACGAATTTGAGCTCATTAGGTGCAGCTGGAAGACATCAGCTTCTATGAGAAACAAATCTGGTGCCAAAATGAATGGAATTATGCAGCCAGATTTAGACCACGCAACTCGTGTACTTTCCCTATGTGCCAGATTAAGCTATGGACTCCTTGTGTTTTCCAAATTACGAAAAAGCCCACCATCAAAAACAGAGCCCTAAAATTACTAACACAGGTGTCAGTGCTCAGTCTGTAAGGGAGAGGGTGAATTTCTGCATAAGGACAGATAGGGTGAGTGTTGGTACGATGCCATGCCAGGCATTACCTGCAGCACTGAGAACAATGCTGGCAATAACTACATGATTCCCCTTTTCCCCAGCCTTCCAGCAGTGAAAAACTATTTTGCAGCCAGTAGAGGCTGACTCATCCTACCAGAGAGTGAACTTCCAGACCTTACAGAAGCTAATGCTGCCTTTCAGATTTCATTCTCAGAACAGAGAAGACAGCCTACTAGAATTTTAAGTTTACTCTGCTTTCTCCTTTTTGACCAAGATTTCTGCATGTACTTTTGGAGTGGCTGTTTCTCACAGGAAGTCAGATCTATCAAATAGGGAAGGAGAAGGTAGGTTCAATTCCCTACATCATGTTCAACCAGAAGAAGGCAGAAAAGCCACCAAATTCTTTCAGAAAATTCCACTAAGAAGCCAGTAATGCCCCATTGTAGGTTTAGGCCCACAAATTAAATAGGAATAACTGATGTTTTTCATCACATCCCAAGCAACTGGGTCTTAAGAGTCAAGGTTGTTTCCATTTCTCTGAAGAGAAAAATACTTCTGAGGTGGTAGAAACAATCTGGCTAGCCTGCACACAATACCAAGGTGAAGATAATCCAAAACTATCACCACTTTAGTCTTCAATACTTCCATTCTCTAGTTAGCACCATGATACAAACCTACAACAGCAGAAGTTTACTGAAGAGCCAGAATTTTTCTTAACTACTAAATGGAGCTTTCCAAAGTTTCCCTTTTTACTTCCTCTATTCAATAAAAGGATAAGGCAATGCTTAAAGAGCAATCAACAGAACTCAAGAACACTCTGTTCTCCAGCTGCTATAGGAAGCTCCTTGCCCTAAAGGCTGCACACAAGTGAAATTTTATGTCATTTACTGCTTTTTCACTTTCACTCTCCAGCATGCTGAGTGGCCAGTCATTTAGAAGATAAAAAAGAGCTGGGTGAGTTTGCCTTCACCACACAGTAAGACTTCAAAAATATAAAGAGGTATAGGAAAAAGAAAGTGGATGGCTAAAGCTGCAGAAAAACCTCTTCCTTCTCAAGCACTAATTCAGCTCTCTGCAGCTGACAGAGGCCAACAACTACCTGGTGCTTTTCAGCGGTCTGTCCATCCTCCGAGATACTAAAAGACTGTCTTCGTTCAAATGATGGATACATTCTCAGAACAAAAAATAAACCTCCCAAATACACCCACCAAGGGCTGATAGATACCTCCACTAAACGCTTCTGCTGTTTTACGAAGTTGTGGAGTCAGAAGTCAGTATTAGCTGAAAGGCGACATCAAAAAAGTAACACACATGGCTTGGCCTTATTCCTATACCCTTGTCATTTTTACCTGCTGCAGGGTCACAGCGAAGACACTGGATCAAGTGGATTTTTGGTTCAGTCCAAAACAGCCCTCTGTACAACTGCAAAGGATCTTCCTTGTTCAATGATCAACTCTTATAGACTTGATGGAATTACTTATAATAAAAAAGGCTAGAGGGCTAGTTATTATAACCGGACTAAACAGCCTCACCCATTCTCTCAGTTAAATGAGACACAATTGGATTATGGATTTAGTTTGGGGGTAAATTGCAATATGCAGCTCCTCGGCATAATAACTCTAGATCTTTCATTTTCTTCAATAGCAAACTGAAAACCATAAAAACCCTTTTTTTTTTTTTTTTTTTTTTTTTTTTTTTTTTTTTGTAGAGCACTGATCAGCATTTCAGGAGTTACTGTACATCAGAGATAATCCACAAATATAAATGAGGCTATTATATCTCTATACATGTTCTATTCATGCAATTTCAACAGAAATTCTAACAAGCCCTGTTTACTCTGAGAGTTTTATTACATCTTCTCTCTAAACCAATTGACTCAGCATGTTTCTTCTGAAACAAAAAGTAGCAACTGAATGTAGGAGAAGCCAGCTGCCAAGTCCAGTGCTTTTGTAATTACGTTAATAGAGGGCTTGAGGAATGAATTTATACTTATTACAATACTCACCATTATTTTCTAATGCGACATAGTGTAGCTGTAAAATCCACTCAATCTAGCTGTATTTTCACTCACCTTCTCTGTTTATTTTGCATTTAAATGATGCTAAAAAGCTAAGTGGTAATAGTAGCCATCAAAGTAATATCATTAGTAAGAAGAAAAGCCTAACAAGAAGGGTGATGCTGCTTTTGTATCACTGGCCAGAAGTAATTTCTGGAGCTTTTGGAAAGTGGTGTTGTTTGACTCAGGTCAGTGAATTAACACCAGCTTCTACAAGCAGAAGGGCTGACTCCTCACGCAACCCTTCTCACCTTAACCATGTCTAATCTTCTTTGCTTCAAAAATCAGATTTCCTCCTCCATTTCTCATCAGTATTTGTCATCCGTTACCTATCCTGAGTTATCATTTGGCTGTCTTATTCCACCATTCACACCTTCTTCCCTTTGTTATACCTTCCAAGTCACTATTACAATAAATAGACAGCAAATATGGTTCAGTTGCAATTTTATGCATTTGCTATATCCATGACCTTAGGAGGATGTTTCTGGTCTGTTTAATTTTATGTCTATTCTTTAATTCAAATCAACATTTCTGTTAGTCACTTTAATTTTTGCCCAGAAATCCCATCTTGGGAAGGGTTTTATTGAAAATTGTATGCAGTCTTAAAAATCTTTACATGCCAAGTCAGTATCTTAAACATTTCAAAGTTCTAATTTCTTTAAAAATTCAACTCCTGGCTCTTTAACTTACACAGTCATTGATCAGATCAACGCATTTCAGTCTTTTCACAATGGGACATGAAGTCCAGTTTGTTGCCTATTCTGGCTCCTACACACTGTCCAGTCTTTCTCCATGCTGTAAGTAGACATTACATAGTCCTGTAAGTTCAGCCTTCAGCCCTTGTCCTACTATTATTCTTTATTGAACTAAAATACATTTTTTCAAGTGATCTCAGCTTGCTAAGCCATCCATTTGCCCACTGTGACTACCTCAGGTCTCGTTTTGATTCATTACCCCGCCTGTCTCAAAGCTTGGAAATTATACCAGATTTACTACCAGACTAATGGCAGAGACCCTATATCACTGCACCTACAAATAACCTTCCTGAATGTCATTAGAAATACCTTGCCAGGATAGGATTCCTTGCACGTGACTTTTGGTTCTCATGAATGTGCTGATTCTTGACTATGCCTAACCAAATATTTCACCATCAAACAGCCACAAACCCATACCGTGACAGAACACAAATTTCCAAACCCCAGCCAGTATCCTGTTCTCTGAATCATGCAGCTCTCTCATATCACAGTAAGTTCATTCATCCTCCTACTCAGCCAGATCACAAACTGGGCTGATTAACGCACAAAGAAACACTAAATAAGAAATAGAATCCCTGTCCTGAATCCAGGGCCCTTTTGCTCCAATCAAACAAATACTGTGTTGAGGAAGAAAAATCAGAAGATTGAAAATAACTCCTCCAAGTCTCTCCTAAGGCAGCATTTGGCTTCCAAATGCTGTTGTGCATCATCTTAATAAAGCACTTAGGGAAATAAATCATAGGCTATTAAAACACTTGTGACATCACAGTTGCTTCTTTGAGTAACATCCACATCTTGAATTTACAATACGTGTGTGCTGAGTAGCTGGTCAACTGTAAAGAAAAAATAAAAAAAAAACATATTGGCTTCTTCCTTCTTTGGCTCCTTTACCAGAGATAAAGTCGACTGGGATTGTGATGTGCTTTTCTTACAAAAGAGTTAGCATTGTGAAAGCTGTTAACATACGGGGAGAGATTACAAAGAATAAGACCATTTACCTCTGAAAAGGGAACACTTAGAAGGAAAATTTACTGAGGTCTTGGAGTTTCTTTCTTACTAGCTTCACCGTGACTAGCCTCTAAATTTTATTCTGCCTCATAACAAGAGAGCGCATCATCACTTGAGCATTGGCAGGGAAGCGAAGAGAAATTATATTTCCACAATGCCTGTAGTCAGTGCACACTGCTCACAGGCAAAGGAGGTCAGAGTCCCTGCACGCCACTGATGTGCTCACTGGAAAGGGCCAACAGCCTATAACTGAGAAAAATTACATTTTTAACTAGATAATAATGTCGTATGGCAAGTCATCAAAACTCATGTTTTGGGGCATAAGCTGATCCCAGCAGCAGGGCAAGAAAGAAAAGTTATCCCAACGGTAGTAGGTTTCTTATTGAAAGTTTAACACTGGTAATAGCTGTCATTTATTGGGCACTGCTGGAGGCAGGCTAGGAAAAAAAGCAGACCCCCTCTTGAAAACTCTAGCAAGGAAAACTCATTTTGAGGTAAAACCGTGCAGAAACTTCACATTCTTACCTATTCCACAGAATGGTGTTGCTTTCACTTGGGCAGTCCTACCATGGAGTAAGGAGGAAAAGAAAGGCTCTAGTTCTGCCTCACTCACCTTACAGAAAACACAAGAACAGAGGAGCTGAAAAGTTACAAACACAATTACAGAAAAAAGCTTGTTTCATCTCTTCATAAAGAAAATAAAAGTTTCATATTGCTGCTACCTCTAGTGCTTTTCCCAGCAACGCCACACAGTCCGTGGTCATAAAATATCTTCTGTGGTGATTTTCCTTCCTTGGAAGGAGCTTAAGGAACTGTTTTAGTTCTGATTTCTTACCCTTTTGCAAGGATTAACCTCTGTTCAGGCAAAATCCAAACTAACAACATTGCACATTGACCCAACATGACAATCCACCCTGCCTGCAATGGCATACAGGAGTTTCTCATGGTTCTGTTAGGTAGTGGAAGAGAATATATCAGACATTTGTCTTGGTAAAGCATAGACCAAATCTCTGTTAGGCTTCAGCCACGGACAGAGACTGCAGGCTTACACAGCTGTGTATCCACTCTCATTCTTCCAAGACTGGATTTTACTAGCCAGTTTAATCCAAAATTCTCAACTTGTGCTCCGATGGGCAGGTAACATAACCCCATTACCCACACAAGCAGTGGTGAAGAAGCTTGCCTAAAGCTGGATGTAGGAAAGCCAAGACTCAGAGCTGTCCTCATTCCACAGCTCTAAACAGTGGAGAAATAAAGGAGACTAAAAATGTGTGGTTTCCAGCCTCCTAGACTGATCTTTTGGAGCTGACAATGTAAACACTCGAACTATCAGTAAGAAAACAGTGATTTGTTGGTAAAGCAGACTGGGAGCTTAAAGCTGCCTAAAAATTCCTTTTATCTTGCTGTATTACAGAAGAGTAAATTAGACAGTTGTTCTGGCCTCTTATTTCCCTTTCAGGTTATTTGAAAAAGGTTTTCTATTCAAATATAAAAAGACAATGCTGGCCTGGTTTTGACTGCATCCCTTTTCCCCCAGAGGTTACAGGGCCCATCAGATTGGCAGCTGAGTGCTGTGCAGATTATAAAGCCTGCAGCTTAACAAAAATCTCTGAGCAGCTCAAGACAGGCAGTCAGGGCCGGTTGGGGAAGACTGGCAGCTCTTAATAAGTGACAAGGAAGCTGCCCTTTCTTCAGTGTCTGTGTCCTTTCCACCCAGCTTTGTTTCTCCCTGATATATGGGAAAACCTTAGTTCCCAATTAACTCTGAGGGGTGTCTCCTTTGTTCCTGTTCTTCCATAAAAGAGAGCATCTTTATAACATTATGAAAGAGAAAAAATCCTCCAATTTTATCAGAAGTAAGCACTAACTGAAGTTCAGTAACAGAACAGAAAGATTGTTTGTTTTTTTTCTAATGCCTGGACAGTGTAATCATTTAAGCCAATGGCCAACATTTAGCTAGTTTTCAGGAAATCCAGTCTCAAGGTTCTTGGCCTGACCAGAGCTGTAACCTGAACCTTAGTCTTTGGTATGACAAAGAGGTACCTACATGCTCAGTTCATGGAGGAACCCACTGCATTTTTACTCCACTTCCGTCCTATCCTGATTTGTCTTCCCAGCTAAGATACTTCAAGCAATTAAGAAAAAAATCTCACAGGAACTAAGCGTGAAGAATCTGTGTTTGGGCTTTCCCATCTGTACAGAAATTGAAGCTATTCAATTCTCTCAGTTTCACTATGTGAAAACCAAGAAATGGGGCTTTCTCCTACTACAGAAAAGCTGAGATTCCAAGCAACCACCCAATTCCAGCAGCTCAGGCTTGAAGGAAAACCAGAAAAAAATTAATGGGAACACCTACACAGATATGTACATAGCCATAAAATACAGTAGGAAAAGTACATTAGTAGAACGAACAACATTCTTTCTGCAGGAAATTTGCCTTGGAGAAAGACCAGATATCAGTCTCTATCTCCTCATGAAGTCATTTAATGCACAATACATGTGGTGTTTCTGAATTTCTATTCCTTTTCAACTCAGCATCTCTCATAGATACTCCCATCTATCTAGACTGCAAGATCATTGAAAAGAGATTTTATCTTCACACCCAACTACACAGCACACACTAAAATGCATGCTGTGGAAATTCATACAACTTCCTTGTAGAAGAAACTCATTTGGGGGATAGAGGAAAATAATGGGTGAAACCAAAAGACAGTTTTTTACCTCCCACTGGCAAAGCACGGTATCAGTTTAGAGCACATTACATGTGATGCTCTTAATCAAGGGGACACATCTTCCTCTGCCATTTAATGCATCTCATCAGTGAAATTACTTGGTGTAATAGCAGTGGGAAGCTGCCAGACAGGAGAGAAAAGTTCCTGAATTCCCCCATACCTCCTCCTACATAAGGGGAACTCGAGCTGCAAATTAATTCCTTGCTCACCTGGAATCGAGTCTCCCTCAGGTTATCCCTGTCACACAAGCACAAACTTTCACAGTGCTGAGTACACAGAGGCCCTCAATGGTACAGCCTCACGACAAGAGGCAAAATAACCCTTCTTTGCCCTAGCTGGTCCAGGAACCTGCACAATATTCACCAACAATTCTGTCCACACACAGACATGAGTCTCACCCAGTAGCTTCAGCCTTCCTAAAGAACTCTGTGCCTTCCTACTGAACAGCTCATGCCTTCATGTCGTACTTTGCACACACACACACCTCCACAGTGACAGGAGCCACTGCCAGGATCACACTCAAAAGCTAGCTTTGCTATCATTATTGGAGACACAAGTTGATTCATTGTGAGTTTTATTTGTTCTTTCCATTTTGCCCAATTATTATTTGGTAGGTTAGCGAAATCAGAAAAAAAAAAGGACACTTCCAAGCAAGCCACTATGTTTCAGTGTAAATGGTAGCCAGTTTATGCTGCACAACAAACATACCACTGATACATATTTAAATATGCCTTTTTGCAGCACAGTGTTTCCAAGTGTTTCTCTAAGTCCTCCAAGAAAGACCTAATGATATATGCCTGGATCTTTCTGCAGTAACAATAAACTTTAACTGTTTGCCTAGATAGTTTCTGAGGTGCAGATGCAAAAATATTTGGGACTTGGATCTGAAAACCTTAGAGTTCAGACCTCAAGCTAACATGATGCATTCAACTGAAGTAGCTCTCTGTCAACCCAAGCTCAGCCCGAAATACACTCTCTCCTTTTGGTGATTAGTAGTGGATATATCCCTCTGAAGAGAGGAGTACAATTACACCCAGCTCTGCAGAAGGACGAATGGTTGCATAGATAGGAAAGGAGTGGAACACAAAGGGTGTTTTGCTTTCTGTTTATGAACTGGTAAGTACTGTGTGGTTTGTCCTTCCCCCTGGACATCAGCTCCAGTCTGGCTTGTCTGCAGTTATTACACAGCCACAGCAGAGGGATGAACGCCATGGACCAGAACCAGGGATAGTTCTGTTTTACCGACATCATTTAAGCAAACAGGTACAGCCTAGGAAACAGATATGGAAGTTCATCTTCTAATTTGCAGAGCAAGAATGACAAAGTACATTGAAACACTGTATGCCTATATAGTGGCATGAATGTGTTGCATTTGTTATTTACAGTATATTGCTAATATAAGTCACATTAATATTCATTATCTTGATTTACATGTTTCTTTCATGCAGAAAATGGATTTGGATTATTTCTGATTTACTTGATAACACTCCTACATTTCATGACTGGCTGCAACAGAGAACACATTTTTAATAGGCTTAATAAATTTACATCATCATTAGTGGTTAATATTTTATCCTCACAGACCAGGGAGTGAGAAGCACATCACTAAATCCTCAACCGAATCTGATCCTTCATAATATCAGGGTATGATTCTTCAAGCTAAGTCAAGGCAGAACTTACATGAGATTGTTTAGACAAACACACATGATATGCCACAAAATGTAGTGGTTTTCCTAGCCCGTAGGCTTTAGGGAACGTAAAACTGGTTATTTTCAGTAAAATTTAAGTTTCCTGCTAAACTAAGCATCTGCTGTGCATTGTTACCTAGGTAGGTCATTTGGGGGGGTTTTGGGTGCACTTTTTGGTTGCCAGTTCCTCCTCCCCACCCTTTATCTTTATTGGAGCTGGTTTCGATAACAAGAACAACATCCAAGGAAACTTTGGCAACCAAGTGGAAGAGTTGACTGTGCTAGAAGTTTTTATTACTGTTAGTCACCAGGGTAAAATGAGCCCTCTGAGGTACAAAAATTGATAGCTATAGAAGCTATTAGGTCCCTAGGGGTCCTGAACAGAGTGTCCCCACACACAGGAAAAAGGCTGCACTGAGCTCCACACACAGGGCATAAAAATGCATGTTCTAAGCCCACTTGCAGTGCAAGCAGATCTCCCACTGTGATCAAACCATAAAAAGATACTGCTTCCTACACGAACAGCTGAGTGTGCAAACCCATTCTGCCCTTCCCCCAGACACCTTCCAGCATCTATACACAGACCAGCCAGAGGTTCCTACATTTGCAGGAGAGAAAATGAAAAAAGGACTAAACCAAAAGACACAAGGAAATGTCATTGTTATGATTTCACTAAAGGCCCATGGGAGAAAATGTAGCAGCATTTATCAAGCTCTGATACTCATTTAAGAAAAGTGACTTGCACTGAGCAACTGGAACACCATATTTATGGATAAAAGCATTTCAAGTAGTCCTTTTCAAGTCCCTTTTCCCACACAACTGCCGGCTAAAATGCGCTTAATGAGACTTTTCTTCCCCTCACTTTTTCAGTTCCTCTCATATGGATTTGCTTCTCCTACCTGCTTCAGCTAAAAGTCCCTAATCTGCTGTTGCAGAGCACACTGTGTCACTAAACCACACATTATAACCTTATTAGTGTGGCTCAGCAGGTGGAAGATAAATGTGAGTTGAAAAGAGTCAATCTGCAAAACAGAAGTAAAGAACCAGCATAAAAGGTCCATGAGAACGATGAATGCAATAACAGACACAACCTAGAAATTCCCCTAAAGGCAGTAAACAAATACATGCAAACTTCCAAGTCTCCTGTTGCAAAAACTCTCTAGTCCAGAGAAGAAAATCTCCACAAACTCATCGACAGTTTTGGGTGGTTATAGTTCTGGTCTGCAGAGAAGGCAAGGAGCCAGGAAATTGCATGCAGAAACATCGACATAGGAGGCTTCAAAACACCTATAGTATTCATAACCACAGGGCTGGGGCCAACTGACTCTTCTCTGGATTGCAACCCAAATTCCCTTCTTGGAAGGACAGAGTTGCAGGATAATGTGCAGTGGTGGTGGTTGAAGGACTGGATAAGTAAACTGATGGAGGGGTTAAAACAGCAGTTCAAGGTTAAACAGAAAGTAAGTAACAGATCCACTTTAAGCTTTCCAAGAATTTAAAAAAATAGCAACTATAAACAACTCCTGCTTTACATATGGAAAATTAAATCTAGATCTACATGAGACATAAGTATTTTTCAGCATCCTTGGGAATTCTTTATGGTATATGTGCTGAAGCCTCCTTAATGCAAAACCAGAAAAAGTGAAGGGCAGGCTGGAAGTGATAATCACTCCTGAACTGGGGAGCTCAGAGTTCAGACAAAATGTTGGAGTGTCAAGATTATCATCAATAGCTTCCAAAACTAACACAGCAACAGACTATGATCTAAAATGCTCTCACACTAAGTAAACTTCACATCTTTCTAATTTCTGGCTGAAAAGGAAAGTTTAATTACTGTTCTTTTTATACAATGTTCCAGGAAATTATTCATTTCTGACCAAATACAGAGCAGTAAAAGGCAAAGAGGTGAACGGCAGCACTCATGGCTTGACAGCTTCTCAAGGTTCTGAGGGAAAGTGCCGCACATGTACTTCTTTCCAGAGCATCATATTTACACAAACAGGAAAAGATTAGTCCTCCCACAGCTGTCTACAGCTCATGGATCCCATGCACACTATTCTGACATTTTTATTTATTTGAAATGTAAGCTTATCTTACTCCAGTGGTAAAAAACATCTTCTCCTAACTCTCACAACTTAATCCTCTTTTTGATCTGAGAGATATCTATAAGAGGAAGAGAAATAAATCCAATACACTCAGTTAATTGCTCAGTGACAGATAATCTTTCCTCCTCCATTTTCTTTCTCTTCTATAAAAAGAATAACAAAAAGTAAATAAAAAATTCTCTACTAAAACTGTGGAAAAAAACTACTGAGAGGATAACAGCATGATTAAAGTCAGGCCCAGTCTGATGCAAAATTTCATTTACCATGTAGAGGAGCAGCAGCTCATTTGCCATACAAAGTTCAGTGCACACAGACCCTTAACAGTCTAGAAGATCATAAAGATTCTCCCTGTCTCTTTTCTCTTACTATATTTCATCCCTTCATGTCTGTCACCAGTGATCTTTTAATTCATCAGTAGTTTTAGAAGGATGACGTCCATCCTTTAGTGTTGCAGCCAACTGTAGTTAAAGTGGCTGAAAAATAGCAAAGAAATGTAATCCTAGCAGGAAGTACTGTGTTTATAAAGAGGACAGATTCATATCCTGTAGGCAATGGCATAGTTGGGTTATAGGTGGTTACAGTCCCATCAGTAAGACTGCTTAAATCACCCAAATACACTTTGGAATGCCAGATGTGCTTATAACAGGCTATTGCATAAATGACTCGTGTCGGTGACAGGCTTGTACAGCCCCTCATCACTCATCAACCTTTTGAGAGTGCACTCAGCACAGGAAGAAAGAGTGGTATTTCTTTGCCACATATTGAAGACAGATTCCTCCTCAGTTGTGGGTACCTGCAGAACTACCTTTCCCCTATCCTTGAGAAACAGAACGCCTGACACCAGAAAGCAAACCAGACATAAGATCATGTTTTCTTCCATTCCCCAGTATGAAACCCAGGGGCATGAAATAAATTGTGAGATATGTTTCACGCCTTCTCGCAAACCTATTTTTTTTCTATCCTTCTCAAACAAGCAGGGAGATTTAAATTAACATGTCACTTAAGCAGCCAGGAGGAGCAACAGCTAATAACCTCTGTCAGGTACATTGAATAATAAGGTACACCCATCTCACCATTTCTTTCCATTGCATTAAGAAGAGAGAAGCTGTCCTAGGATCTTCATAGGCATATTTATCAGTGACCTGAAGGCATGCCTGCATGGTGAGGGGGGATCTAACAGCAGAGCCAGACTCAGGACAGAGCACCACGAAGGACTTGTTTAAGGTCACAGGACAGAGGGAAAACCAAGGAAGTGCACTGGCAGCTTCCAGAGCAGCCATAAGCACTGAAGAGCCAATCACAAATTATGGAGCCCTGGAAAGACAAGTGGGTTGATTCTGATTCTCCAGCATTTCCCAATTCAAAGCATTCACCCAGGAATTCTGGATAGTTGGCCACAAAAATGCAATCAAGTTCTGACGAGTGACATGTGCCAAGTGAAGCTGAGGGGTTCAAAGTAAGACATGTGGTTCCTCAAATAATTTATGGAATTCCTTGTTCTAAGATATCACAGGTACTAAAAATTTTAACACACTCCAAAAGATATGGAGAAGGTCAGCTCATGGAATATTAATCCTCTGGTATATACTAAAACAAAAAAAAGTATTCAGTTCCTCATAGAACTTACACTGAAGGTTGAGGATAACTTCAAACTTAAGAATGAATGCTAGTGCAATACTAGAGGGAAGTGTCAGATAAGATAATCATTTTCATATGGTCTTGGTGCCAGCCTGTTTGGGGACATCATGTGGCAGTTGCACATACCCTCAGCTTTGAGCCTCCCTGGGACCTGCAAAGCAGCTGCACAGTTCCTTATATCTCTTTCCAAGTCTTGTTTTCTCCTCGTGTCCTTCTCCTGCTCTGCTTGCCAGAGGTACCAGAGATGTAAACAACTAATGAATGTTTCCCCCAATTAGTATTTTGACATCTGGTAGTTTTAGAAGCAGACCTGAAGAGAGCAGGCATAGAAATGGGGAAGAATAAACAGGAAAAGCAGTGTGATCTTCTCCCTGTTCCTTGCCACTGGCTGATGTACTCTTGGGGAAAATCATATAAGAATCAAGAAACACTTTCCCCATCTGTAAAATCCAAGAATTAGAATCAGGCTACTTTTATGGAATACTGAGATTATCAGTGTGTAATTATTAGTGCTAAATAGACTGAGAATTATTTTTCGTAACATACTCAGATTTTTACTTTTTCTCTGTTTCTGTTAAGAGAAACTGGAGGAAACAATCATGCTATTTTTCTGTTGTTAACCACATTCTGACATTAGGACTGTCTGCGGTCAGGAACAGTGCCCTGCACTCACTCTAGGACTGCCAAACTGCTGAGGTCCCAGCTATCTGTTACATTCTTCAGAGACATCCACGCAGTCCCTCCCTCTTTAATCAGGGAAAAATTTTATGCCATTGTGAAATGCGACAGAAACCAGAAACAGAAAAGAGTGTAAGGTCATCAGCACAATTTTGTGCTGCATTCATACATTTCATCAGGAAGTGTGCTTTCCACTCTGATGTGGCTGTCCTAGTTTCAGTCAGAAAAGAGTATCTCAACACAATCCTGTATCACATAAGCAGATCTTCAGCACTGTCAGCAATGGGGAAGGAGGTGTCTTCACATGCTGAAATGCCATATCTTCCACAATGACTGACAGAAGAGAGATGAGTATTTCTCAGGGTGAAATGAATTGGGGTAGTCAGAGAAAATGAAAATATTTTTCATATTTATGAATATTCTTTTTTAAAACCATTGAACAATCTAGCATAAACCCCTTTTAGAAAAAGATTGCCAAAGCCACAGTCCTGAAAGACACTTTATGTGTGCACACACCATAGTAAAGACAAAGGAATAGAAAGTCATGGCAGCAAGGTGTATGAAATGAAAAGATTGATTAACCCCCCACACAAGGAAGAAAAACCATTTATTCAACCCCACAAAATACTAATACTTTTGAGTACTCCTGTTACTGCTCAAGATAAATCCTAGAAGTTCTGCGTTTCTTTAGGGTTTAGTCTGTTTGTTTGTTCTTGTTTTATTTTTTCAGGTCAGCCGGTGAAGCAATAGCCCGAGTTCAGAATATACTTCATGTCAAATCCCTCCTCTGTCACTCTACTAAAACATGCTCAGCTCCTGAGTAAAAATGTTATTTGTTCTACTTCTAACCCAAAATTCTCCCTTGGAAAAGAAAACCCTTCTCCTATATAAGTTTATTAAAAGAAGTTCATTCTACAAAGAAGTTTTAGTTTCAAATACCCATGGTTTTCTTCTATCCTTCCAGCAGCCTATCCACCTTCATCAGTGACCTGAATACAAAACTCCTAAACTTCCCACCAAGGTTTCACAGATGAAGCCATGACAAAACCTCCCTTTCAGATCATGAAAGTGGTACTTGGAACGCATGAAAGAGGAAAGACCTCTTAGATTAATTTTTCAGAGAAATAAAAACAGGCACCATCTGCTCGCATTGAATCCAAATAACTGCCTTAAGAAATTGTTCACGGCCCAACTCTTTTCTTTGGTTCACATAGTGCATGATATGCTTTTAAATCATTAAAGTATCAAAACATTCCCTATAAATTGGTCCAGCAGTCAAGTTCACACAAGTGGAAATCAATTATCTAGTACTAATCCCATCAGTTCTAATCAAGAGACGTTGAATACGCACTCATAGGTATTCCCCCAGTCTCAGCAGCGCTGGCTTTTCATAAGGATCGTTTGGGCAGACCAGACCTGAGATCCTTCATTATAAACAAGGACTTCAGGCTGTTCAGTTCTCCCAAAAGTAAACCAATTCATTGATTTCAATCTGAATAAGATGGGAAAGGGGAAATCAAAAGACAGCATAACTGTGAAGTACCTTATCTAGCTGAAACAAGACAATCAGACTTCAGCCTTTTTGTCCTTGAGTATGAAAGGAGTGAGAGAGGGTTTAGCTAGAAACCTTCCAGCACTTTTAAAGAAATCCAATTAAATTCAATAAAAGAATTGTATCAGACTTTTCCTATTTAAGTAAGGTGGTAATTATTAACTCAATTTATCTCCATACCTCCAAAGAGAGCTCTCTGTGATGCTTCCCAGGTTGTAGTCATACAGCTTTGTCAGAATTAGAATCACCTAAAGGCAAAAGAAGAAATCATGGTTAGTCTCAAACAATTACAATCTCACAGAACTGAAATGACCCCAGGGAGGGTTCAGGATTCCTTTAATGGGTGCTTAACATAATTGAATGAATTGTTAAAAGCGTTTGACTAAACTGACATGGAAAGAATTTGCAAAGATATATGTTGAGCCAATCGGACCTTTTTTTGTTCGGTTCCTCTGCATGATATCGCCAACAGATTCTTCCCTTAACCCCAGCAGGCAGAGCACAGTGGGAATGAGTTCAGATCTAGACAAAGTTTCAGGATACAAGATAAGATCTTGTGTGCAGTAGAAATAGTGACTATTTTCTCCTCTGTTTCACAGACACTGAAGCTGCTGATCCTCTTCATAGCTGTGGTGCACAGATAACCCACTGGCCTGTCTCCAGACAAACACCTTCTGGTTGCAGCAGATGATTTGACACAAGCAAATGATCACCAGTTTTCACTTGGGAGACTCAGGCTGGACATCAGGAAAAAAATCTCAATAAGGATAGTAGTTCAACACTGGGACAGACTACCGAGAACATTTGCAAAGCCTCTATCCTTGGAGTTTTTTAACACCTGGCTAGACAAAGTCATGGCTGACCTGATCTACAGCTGGTGATAACACCACTTTGAGTAAGAGATTGAACTGTGGACCTCAAATATCTCTAACAACCAATGTTTCTATAACTTCAGTGAAAAGTTTTAGGTTTAGCCAGAATGGTAGTGTTTCCAAGTTCATGACATTTATTAGCACTTTTGATGAACAGCTTTTCCCTCCTGCCAAAACAGACACTTCTGGAATAAAATTATCTTACCAGGGGGAGGAAAGCAATTTTAGCAGAAAGAATTTCCAGCAAAAGATTTCAGCCAGCTCTTTTATTAGTGTCTTCAAAAAATAATTTCTGACTTTCAAGATGATGGGCTTCTTTAACAAGACCTACATTTGGGACAAACTACCAGGCCATTACTATTGCTATTAATTTATTTTGCATGTCTCCCTGCCAGGTCACTACATATCTTATTCTCCTCCCTATCCCATTAAAACCACAGTAAATTAGAGACCCAGCTCTTATCTGACAAAACCTCTGATCTATACACCTCTTATTATTTTCAGACTGGGTTCCTAAGAAATGAGGCTCACAAACACACAATTCCCCTGGTCCCTTGATAAAATTGCCAACTTCAACCAATTTGGCAGAGCAGCAAAGGACTGTAGGAAGTTCAGTGCCCATCAGCCCAATGCCAGCAGGCACCAGCATGGCACAGGAATTGCCACATGGGGAGGAGCAGACACCACCACTGCCTTTTCCGAAGACAAAACCCCTTCTACCTCTCACACACTGACAGCCCTGAAACAGCCACAATGGGAATTGTCTCCTTCTGATATGCTCAGCACATGAGACAGCACAAAGACCTGATGTGGGAGCTAAGGGAGAACAGATGTTGCGAGAGGAAGGTACAGGGGGCAAAGCACACACCCCTGACAAGATATCTCTTTCTACAGCACAACTCCTAAATCACCCCTAGCATGGAGAAGGGCTGCCCAAAGCATTTCCTATCTGCACGAACACAAGTCATGTGCGGCTCATGGGGACACTCACACAACAACCATGATCCCCCTCTGCTCCCCAAAACCTCAGTGCTGCCTGGGAGGAGCTTTCCTCTCTCCTGGCAGGTCTGTCTTTGAAGAGGGAGCCAAGGTGGGAAGCTCCAGCCAAGGCAGAAGGCAGATCTGGGGATGGGTACGTGTTCTTTACCAAGGCTCATGTGAATCAGGGCTTTTTAAGTCCTCAATTCCAATCTCCACCCTCCCAGGAACGCTTATCAATGACAGCAGGGCAGCTGTCTGCTCCAGATACAGAGATGTGTCACTGCCACCCGTCACAGCACCCCCTGAACAGGTCTGCAAATCCTCTACTTACCAAATAAATAAAAATCAAGGGAAGAAGACAAAGAAGGGGGAAGGCGGGTGCACATAAAGCCTTTCTGAATACCAACCCAATGAGAGGTAGCAGTGAACTCCACTCCTGTTTGGGGACATCATGTGGCAGTTGCACATACCCTCAGCTTTGAGCCTCCCTGGGACCTGCAAAGCAGCTGCACAGTTCCTTATATCTCTTTCCAAGTCTTGTTTTCTCCTCGTGTCCTTCTCCTGCTCTGCTTGCCAGAGGTACCAGAGATGTAAACAACTAATGAATGTTTCCCCCAATTAGTATTTTGACATCTGGTAGTTTTAGAAGCAGACCTGAAGAGAGCAGGCATAGAAATGGGGAAGAATAAACAGGAAAAGCAGTGTGATCTTCTCCCTGTTCCTTGCCACTGGCTGATGTACTCTTGGGGAAAATCATATAAGAATCAAGAAACACTTTCCCCATCTGTAAAATCCAAGAATTAGAATCAGGTTAATGTTATGGAATATTGAGAATAGCAGTGTGTAATTACTGGTGCTAAATGTACTGAGAATTATTTTTCATAACATACTCAGATTTTTACTTTTTCCCAAGTGAGGATAATTTACAAATCTTGAAACAGCCATGAAAGAAAACTCCACTGAGAATTTTAATCTCATCATTTGAGGGGAGAAAAATTGTAATTGACATCCCAAAAAGAATATGAAATGAAAAAAAAATTAAAGTGCAATAGGAGAAATCAAAATATTTCCCCTCCAGAGGGCTGAAATGTCTCTTTTCTTCTTTTTTCTTCCTCAAGAAATTTCAGTAAAACCCACACAATCTTCAAGTTCTGTAGTTCTTTTGGAACTGATGGGGGAAGAAAGCCAGCTACATTCCATGACAAGCCTTTTTGATACAGCTCTAACAATTCTTCTGCAGAGGCATCCCTGGACCCATCCAAACATGCATGTCAGGTACTGACTAGCTATATCATGAACCCTAAGTAATATTGCTATATGCTGACTTCTTAGTAAATTTAGGATAAAATCTTAGCATTTAACATTCCCAAGATAAATATTTGTATTTGACACCACGCTGTGGTGTACACATGCATCAGCTTCTGGATTAACACCTTAGATATCTGCACTTGATGCAGATATTACAAAAACACATAAGAGCTTTTCTATTAGAAGCTTTTTAATTTTTGAGAATCTGTATCAGCTACCAAATATCTTTAAGATTACCCATGGTTTCAGCAGTCTCCTTGTGTCATTTACTATGGTTCAAATATCAGTAACAGATCTGCTCAAACATATATGTGCAAAACAAACAAATCATTTGGCAGAAAATTAGTTATTTCTGCTCTAGAGGTCACTATTCTTTTTTCCCTTTTTAATGATATTGAATAACCTACGCAAGGCCATGATTTTGGAGATATTTACTTTTTCAGAAATCATTTTTCTCCTTTGCTGTTCTCATTTCTTTGTTGTTTAGCCTGCAAAGGTTAGTTCATGTTTAAGATTGTTTCTTTTTCTTTTTTTTCCCCATCCTCTGTGGCTGTCACTGTGTAATACTGAGGAACCTAATGAACAGAGACATGCATATTATGTTGTTCTAAATGTCAGAATGGGGGCTGTGAAGAAGCACGGTAATGAAAGAAAAATAGTGTCTCGCCTTTTCTTTATTTCTTGCTTTGTTTTTGCTTTCTGAGACTGGGTGTTTTTCTCCTTTTTTTACCACTTACCAATCAATGAAAGCTAACAAGAGCAAGAAGCGAAAAACAAGCAAACTAGAAATAGAATGAAAAGGAGCTAGAAACCCAGTCTTATTCCAGCTCTGCTGTGAATACAGATAACCCTTCCTCTTGCATAGAAATACAAGGCTTCAGAAAGTCTGTTATTCATTAGGATCAGCACTTGAAATGGATTATTCTGCCATAGCAGGTGGGAAAGAGAAGGAGAAACAAAACTTTATCACTTCTACACTGACAGCTCAGAGCAAAAAATAATTGATCCTGGGTTTATCACACCCCCAATGAGGGCACCAAAAAAAGGGACAGAACACTAAAAATGGGTTTATTTACTCATACAAAGTGGAAAAGCCCCAGCAGGCAAGAAACAGACACCTGGGAAGACAGACTGACAAAAGAGGTGCTTAAACCTGGCTCACCATCTCCCAAAGGAAATCAGTCCCCAGTGACTATTCTAGCAAGCACAAGGCATTTGCACCTTGGACACTATCAGGTTTTTCTTAAACCATAATAGCATTTTCAAAGAAAACATACTTTGTTAATCAATCCTGACCTGTAACTGCTTTTTTAAGACTTGGAATGTGAAGGACCATCTACCAGTTTCAAAACATAAATCAGTGTCTGGGCAGAAGAGACTGCTCTGTGAACTTTCCAGGTTACGCCCCACGAGGATATTTGCTATCATATGAGAAATTCTAGGGCAAACATGGCTAAATTTTTCCCAGACCTACCTTGCCTTATGACCAACTGATCCACACTGTCTCACTATATCCTCCCTTGTACTTCTGACCCAGGTTTACAACTGGATTAGATCTTTGTCTCGACCCTGTTTACAACTACCCTGTAAATACTTCTAGCAAGGCTCCCTCAGGATATCGGCCAGAGTTTGTCCTTTACTGCAGCCCAAGTTCCAAATGCAATTAAATGGTTACATTTAAACTGACTTTTCTACCCTGGTAAAAAATATTTCTCTCATCAAACAGCACTGAACTAGCTGGCCATGCAGGTCGTGAAAGTCTGCACACTGCTACTGATCAGGTTCATAACTCACTGGGAAGAAAGCAACAGGCTGCACTCTGTGCCTGTGTAACTCATCTGGGGTCATGATGTGTATCCTCAAAGCAAAACAGCCCACGCTGCCACAGCTACACAGAAACCAGCACTGGGGACCTCTCAGCACTCTGGGTCAGGCAGCAGTAACACTCTACAGTACTCATTGACCATGGCAAATTTACTCCTGGGAATGCTACATGAGTACTGTGTCCAAAGACGTCCCTACTCATTCAAGCTCAGCTGAGCAAGGACAAGGACTACAACAATGACTGTGTTCAAGGTTTGATCGCCATTATTAAAGACCTACTACACAACATGGTCTGTGATAATCCAATTCAAGTTCATTTACACCAACAGACCTCTTATCTTCAATACATTTTATCAGAGGTATTCCCACCACCACCCCCAGGTCCTCTCAGCAAGTGCTTTCTACCTTACACTGCACAACAGGGTACTAAATTCATAACAAACACTTCTATGGCTTTGTAGTGATAGAAATTTTTTTCAAACAGACCACCACCATCAAATTTCTAAAGGTGTTCACTGTAGCTTCTTGGGCCCTGAATTCTACAATGTTACCTCTAGACTGACCTAACCCTGTGCCAGCAAGATGACTTCTACAGGGAGTGCTTGAATTCTACAAGATTCAAATGCTGATTTCAAATCACATTAGGTTTTGCCTATGTGAGGGCAAAACCAGATGTTTTCAGTCTAATGTTTTCAGACTTTCATGCTTTACATGTATTTTTGCATGCATTTCAGTCAAGGCTGCAGCTGTCCTGGGATAATCCACAGCACTAAAAACCATGTAGTTATGGGTCTACTATCCTGACTTGCAAATCATGAACTCTCAGCATTAGTTGTGCACAGATTGCTCATCAATATTTTGATGAAGTCATTTGGAAGTGGTATATTTGATAAAATATTTCCAGTATTTGATTGCTAGCCACTTACAGAAGCTTTCTGAATAGTTTCTTGTGAGGACTGTTGATATGGTAATCTGACATCTCCTTTTGACCACTGAAATCCCAGGAGAGGGGAAAAAAAAAAAAAAAAAAAAAAAGAGGAAGGTTCCCCTGCATCCTACCACCCTTGCAATCCAAGGAAAACCTTCAGGATGCTATTCTGTCCTGACTCCTTATCCAGAACCATGGATTTTAACATCTCAAGCTGCTATCTTCTATGCCTTGGGAGCATATTAATTTCCAGCATAAGAGAGCTGAGCTGGGTCTTCATTAATTCCACCTTTAGTTCTTTGTTAGAACTAGTAATGTGATAGAAAGCATCTACTTTCAGTCACATGCAGCTACGCACTCTGCACTGTGACCTGATCTTCAGGATGTGCCACAGCTTGAGGAAAGAGCAGCTGCAAGAGTCTTCCTCTCCTGTGGTGCTTTCCACTCATGCAAGGAGTATGCAACACATGCAGATCTTCTGGGACTCAACACACCCCATGTGCAGTTTGGCTGCTCTGCTGTCACGAGCTGAAAAGATTTAGTCATAGGCACTGCCTCACACAGAGACAGGCAGTCTGCAATATGTAACTAATTCTTTAATAAATCATTGTAATACTTTACATGCAGCTATGTAAAAAATGGTAGCTAGATTTAATGGTATAACTATATTTGCAAGACTCCCCTGATGAAACAGTCACGCTGCCTTCTAATTGGGAAGAGAGAAACAAATATCCAAGCACAATCAAGACAGTTTAAGTACACCTCAATGTGCAGTGATCCATGAATCCCTTATTAAACTCTAGAGATCTTTTCCATCGCCTACTTAACAGGAACGTAAGTCAATAACAAAGAAGCACTAAATTAAGTTTTCACAAGCTTGCTGGTCTGCTATAATTGAGCAGGAAGCTAAAGGACTTGAGGTTTTTCTATGCATTATGCGTCAATAAACCATCATTCTCAGGCTGTCGTGTTTGAGAGTTTGCACATTCAAAAACTGGAAATAATTTGGCACCTATCTGTTCCCTTCTTCACCTCTACTTTCCCAATATCACTCAGAACCCTGGGACTGTAAATAAGGGGGAACACAACCAGAACACAGGAATATTCTCAATGAACTGTTCAGTGAGACAGCTATATGGGGAAATGTTTCCAAGTTCACATATAAGCCTGAATAATTCACAACTGTGAATTTTACAAGCTGCTCATGAATAAAAAAAAAAAAAAACCAAAAAAAAACAAAACAAAAAAAAAAAAACAAATTTGAGAGAACTCATTATTTGGGGCAAATTACTTATACAAATCTTGTTCTTCATATTATTTTTAGCAATGTTATACCGGCCAGCAGTATCAGGAACTCTACCAAGCACTCAAGTAGCAAGAACTATGGAGTCGTGAAGACTTCTGTGATTTGCTTTCCACATGGACTGCAGATCAACAAACTAAACCACCAACTCTCCATTTCACCGATCTCTGTTACAAAGAACCCATAGGGTAAAATCCCTTCATTCTTCTGTATCCATCAATGAACAGAGAAAAGGCCCCATATTGCCCACCACCCCATCTGGGGTTGAAGTGAAAGTTTAGAGAGAAAGCATTAAAAATTGTTCATGTAAAGGGTGGCTCTTCCACTTAATAACTTCCAGAAGTCAGCAGATTACACTCTTCCTAACTCAAAAACTACTGTGACTATTGAGCCTAATGATAAATGGATCAGAGAGAGCAATCAAGGATGATCAAACATGTGGAATGACCTTTTTTTGGTGAGAAATTACTCCAACTATTACTCCAAGAAAGAGACCAAGGAGATATGAAAGACATCTGTAAAGTCACAAGTGTACTGAATTTATTATTCACTAGTTTTCAACACATAGGATCAAGCAAAACTGTGAGGTTCAAAATATTACATATGCATGAGTAGGCAAGTTCCCTCCCACTGCATTTTGTGGATACCAAAAATTTACTATAAGCTCAAGGGGAGACAGAATTTCAGGGAAAAAAAAAAATATGCATTGAGGTCAATTAAATAAAATTATATATATCAATGTCTGTGCAAGCTTTTCCAAGTATACAATTTTAGCCACTTCTAGAGAGAGAATATGGCCAATTCTTTTGCTCTTATAGCTACCATAGGTAGTTTTAGGACTCATGAAATTATAAAATTTATTTATAGTTATTCCTATTTTTGGCACCTATAAAAACCACCTGTAGGCCAGAAATTCAATGTTTGCCAAACACGTATACCAGTATTTCCTTGCTTAATCTTGTATAATTCAATCAGTAAAGCAAGATGTATGGCAGTTTCTGTTATACTCAGCTTACAGTGGTCCCTGGCATGGTGACAACTTTTAGAGTAGACAACAGCACAAATTATTATAAAGAGAGGCAAAATGCAGCATCTTCCTCCCTCAAACATTTTAAAGATGGTCCCAGTCTTCATGCTTGTCATTAGGATGAAACAGAAATTTGTTACAGTCTGAAAAGAATTTAAAATACTACCACCACCAAAGCAGAGAGAAGGAAACTGTAACAGCTAAAGCCCAAAGGTCAAGACACTGAGTTACTGCTTCTTCTGCCTTTGAAAAGGATCCAAACCTAGGCTTATCACATTGTAGAAAAAAACCTTGGCCACTGACATGCTGATTAACTTATAAAGTGGAATTAATTCCCTGCTCTGAGTCCTTTTTTTCCACATTGAAATCCCTTTTCACAAACTCCCTTTTCATTAAGAATCTGCTTCATGGAAATATTTCTGAGCAGCTCCAAACATGATTAACTAAACCAGAAAACCAAACACAAACCCAATAAATTAAAAGGAGCAAAAGGAAAATCTAAGGATTAAATTATTGTAGGAAAAAAAAATCAGAGATACTCCGGTTTCTAAGCAAATGTAATAAACCAAATTTCTTTCAGTAGCAGAAGGATGGGAAGGAAGGATGGGAAGGAGGACAAAAACAATGGAGTAGACATCCTGTCATCTTGAGATGTTTTAATACAAAGGCAAATAATTGTGAAAGAGACAGGGTTTCATTTCAGAAGACAAAAGCTGGTATAGAGAGAATCGATTACACACTATAATTGCATTGATGCTTAAAAGCCATTAGCATGAGAGCTCTGTGCATATTTCAAGAGGGAAATGTAGTCTTCTGTTTATTCATTTCACTGAATACCCATATAGGCCTTTAGGGGATTATTTCAGAATTAAGACCAGAGGAGGGTAAAGCCCTAAACTACGTGGAAAGAAAATTCTTCTCTTAGACCCCATTATACTCACTGCCAATCAGCAGCTTGTGCTTAAACATGCAGTCACTGCCAGTGATTTGGAGTGGACACCCAGAAAGGGTGGAAGGGTCAAGCAGAGAAAAGCACTTTGCTGTTCTGTGCCTGGCCTGCTCCTGGCTTGCTATTGATACGCTCAGAAACATTCCAGAGGCTCCGAGCTTTGCCAAGGGACAAAGATTTCAAGTGCTGAGAAACCATTTCTGAAGGAAATTTGGAAAGCCAGCATATCTACAAGTAAGATCTTGCTTCTGAGGAGTTTCTCTGACACCTGATCTCATGTGCAAACTAGGACTGCAGCATAGCCAGTGGCTAAAACACAGTAGCACGTAACACTCAGAAAAAGAGAGAGTATGCAAGAAGAGACTTTATGAAAAGATGCCAGTCAGCCACTAGGATCTTACTTTATAAGCTCTATTTATGGTGGTGCCTTTCTGGTTAAGACCCAAAAATTCCTAAAGGATTTAGAAATACCCATGAACTCCAAACACAGTTTTTCCGCAAACCAGTAATCCAAGCCTCTACTTGAGCACCATTCACCCAACTCTATCTGAAGAAAGCATGAAGAGGAAAAATAGCCCAAAAGGCAGCCAAGGTGAGAAAGGCTGAAGATAGTCATCCTTGGGAAAAGAACCATGTGCTGGGGGAACTTGGAGGTAAAGGATATATGCAATCAAAAACCTGGGATTTCTATGGTATATGCAAGACCAAGATTGTTTATTCTGGAGCTCACTACAGAACATAAAAGTGAAAAATTAGCATGCAATGAATAATTTATTTAGCACTTTGCTATTGTTTCAACAAATCACTTTCATGAAAGCAATGTGTATTCAAGCAATAAATCACTGTTTAGCACTCTGGCACAGGCAAAAGATAATACTTGACAGTGTTATTGAGTGATGTTGCATGGCCACAAGGCAACTACAACAGAGATAAGGATGATATCCTTGAATAATAGACTGCCTCCTGCCCACTCCAGGGAAGAAATTGGATCTTTAAGGCAACATTTTTATCCTGGGGCAGCAGGGGTAGTGAAACTTAAGACTACAAGGTGCCTTTTGTCTTTAAGTCCCAACAGTGCCCTGAAAACATTAATTGATCGCTCCTTTCAAGAGCTCTGTGATGTAAGTTGGTTTTATTACAAACATCAACCATGCAGAGTTCAAGAGAGTTTGGTACGGGAGGCAGGGTGGGAATACTTATTCTGATGAGCCCCTTGGTCTTTACTCTTGAAATCATTCTTCTCTGTCCTCTAACAGAGGAAGAGGTGGCTTCACAAGGTCCTGACCTGCTGTAATGTTAAGGCACAACTTCCACCCTGTATAGCTCTGAAAGGACATGGACCAAAGCTTTCTATTCCCCTTCTTGTAATCCTAGTGGATTTTGCATCCACCCATAACATAGATTTTTTGAATAATTTTCAGTCAGTGATGAACAACACTACATTAAAAGACACAAGGTATGTTTTCCATAAACTGAGAAAACAAGCAAATCTGGTGTAAAGATGATTTTTACTCTGCAGTCTTTTGCTGCACTGTGTTGGGGACATCTATTCTCCCAAACACCTGTTCATCCAAAAACACTCGTTGCCACTCCCTATGCATCTTACACTAAGAAATGATAAAAAAATACATCACTCCATTGACAAACTTGGTAGGTCTCATCTTATGGCAAGTCCCTGTTAATAGTGTTAAATTAGAAATTAATTTGGCTCAGGCCTAAGATTCAGAAAGTGCTTTATGAGCTCTCTGGCTGCCAACACTACCTTGGTTACTTATTACTCCTCAATAGTGATAAGAAGAGAAGATGAAAAATCAAGTTCTTGTGTTCTCAGCTTCTCCCAAACCAGCAGAAATCTCAGGGCCAAATTCAACACAATACTTGCTTTGTGTGTTAATCACATGAACATCACAAAACAGGAGTTTAGTGCACTTGGTTTGCCATGAACAAATAAGACAAACCATTCATTCAGCTTGGACTCACTGGTCTCTGCAGGCCAGGAAACAGGAGGAATTAGATTAACACAGGGCTTTCTAGTGTCTCCTTGTTCTAGAAAGAGCCAGGGAAGAAGGTACGGACAACTAATTTTAACTAATTAGATGTCTTTATTACTGAAAATTAGATCACTCCAAAACTGCAGAGGAGTGAGCCCAGTCTCAAACGGAGGCATTTCAACCATCACTGAGTATGTTTTGTCACTTGACAAATTATAATATATGCCTGATTAGACAAGGAAAGTTCCTCAGTTCCCTGCATTCTTCCACCCACTCCAGCTGCAACAAAATATGCCATCAGCAGCTGTTGTATGAAGCTGGAAGGCACCCTGAGACCAATTGTAATGCAAAGGTCATATTTTCCAAGCTGTTTATAGACAGTAATTTGTCAAGCTGTAATGTCACATGTTGTCAATAATTCAAGGTGGGAAATTTAAACAGTTAATAGTTCATCAATTCTTCACTTTCTCACCTTACCTCTTTCTCCCCAAGGAGCTGTTAAACCATGCTTCATCTGAGCATACTCCTTGAATCTCAGACTCAAAGGTTTCATTTGTTTATGGAAAGCAACTTAGGATGGTAAGATGTAAGTAATCCCATAACAGGCACCCAGGGATCATAACAGATATAAAATGCACATTTCAGACTTGGGATATAAATTGCTGTTAAAGGTCTATTCTCTGCAGGGCTCTATATTCTATAAAACAGGTTGATGCTGTCAGAATGAAAACTGTTGCATTTTAGCAAAGAGAAGAGGATTTAGTCAAAACAACTTGTTAAATGAAGTAAGATATATTGAAAGTAAGTTCCTTCCCCCAGTTCTTTTGGGGGATAAAAACAAACAAATCAAACAGACACATAAAACCCTGCCATCAAAACATGAATTATAGGTTGTTTCTTTTTTACTTCATACTGCCCCCATCCAATCTACAACCATCAGCTAAAGATGAACCAGCTCCCATGGGTGTCATCAACTCTGACAGCCAGCCAGGGCAGAACTGGAAACAAGCACAAGCATCAATATAACAACAGTGTAAGGGGTTTGCACCCTGGAAGGCTGTACCCATCTGTTGCTGCATTCCCACCTGGGATCCCCATGACATTTGTTTTGGCAAAACAACACTTTGGGAAACTGAGAACATCTATGGACCTGTAGCACTGATGCAAACTTCCTCAGGAAGGAGATGACACAAACCTTCAAGCTGCATGTTCACATTCCCACAGAAAAACTGAAATTGTGGCTATTATGTCAAAGTATGACCAACAGAAGTTAATTATTCCATCTTGTAATCAGTCATACTATTTATAACTAGTATATGTAAGACAATACATTTAGCAGGACTGTGGCCAAAATGACAGTCTCCTCAAGTATATTAAAAAAAAAAAAATAAAAAAAAAATTATTCTTTAGAAAGGCCCTCGTTGCTCTCTACATCTTTCCTTCTCCTTCAAACTTGAGTCTTATATTTCCTTTGCTACAGTTTTTAAGTATGTTAGCTGCCTCCTACTTATAAAAAAAAGAAATGCACATGTCTGTCTGCTGCAGAGGGTTCATCTCAAAGTTAAGGGGCAGGACAGTAACTTGGACTTTGCCTCTCCTCTTTCCCCTGATACACATTTTATTAACAACCTACCTCAAAAGGAGGGGAAAGTCAAAGCATATTACAAGGCAATGCACAAAAATCTTATTAACCCACTAAGAGATGTGTGACTAAGATCCTATTACCTGAAGGATAAAAAATCTAAGCTGCCTTCTGCCTATATCCTCATGGCTTTGGCAGAATTTATGGGAAAGGCACGTTCCAAGTGACTTGTGAACTTAATTTTTCCTCCTCCTCCTCCTCCTTCTTCACTGTCAAGTGAGATGTAGGAGGAGATATTGTTATTTTTCTATATATAAACTACCTAAGTTTGGGTTTTTCCTCTGATGTTTTGGGAGTGAAAAAGCCAAGTCAGTTCCTGACTTCCTCTCTCAACACAGGGCAAAAAAACAAAGGACAAAAGGCTACGGAGTAGAAGCCCATTACCAAAACTGCCACACCCAAACCACTGACCATTTTTTGTAACATCTGACCTATGCTGTCATCCAGGTTCAATAGCGATGATTAAAATCATCCTGTGGAAGCAGATGTCCTTTAGACTTCAGACATTATAAGAAAACAGCAATGGTTTGGTCATTCCCTCTACTGAGAGTACCTTTGATACCCCAAAACTCTATTACATTAAACAAAAGCATACCAACACATGGGAGCAAGAAGGATTTCTTCATCAGGTATCATCTTAACTCCAGAACTAACCCACATATCTCAATCTCCCTGATGGTTTTGCCATATACCCCTTATTAAACTTCATAAAAATTAAAAGCAATATATCGACTGTCATTTTCAAAATTCCTATAACTTCAGAAAAAGTTCTATTAGTGCTGGCAACAAAACTAACCACCTTTCCTGAAGTGTGTAGCACTGAAAAATGGCCCATTCCTCTCAAGACATCACAGAGAAATGTATTCTTTCATCAGCTGTATCAAGGCAACGGTGGAAGCTGAAGGAAACATATTTTGGGTTCTTCTCAGAATTTCAGACTCTCATAAAAATCCCTTAGACTGAAAACTTGGGGTTTCAGTATTTCTGGGTATTCTTCCACAGCTTGTTAACGTTACACAAATAACATCCTACATATACGGGAGTACTGATTCCCAAACTTTATGGGCAAGAGTCATCCCTGAAAGTCTCACATGGGATTCAAACACTTAAATTTCTGGCAAGTCACAGGTGATCTGGGAGCACTGGAGAACATTGGCTTAGAGACTTAATTTCAGAAGCACTCAAAAGCTTGAAAATTATTTCTCCACTGTCAGGTACACTTTTCCTACAACAAAAACCCCACTTCATTTCTGAGTACAAACCTGCAGCAAAATAAGCATCTCTCCCACTTACACATTTCTGCCTTTTCAGCATTGCATTCCCAAATTTTAGTCCATATTTTTCACTTACCAACGGCAAACCAATCTGCCCTTGCCCACGACTAAGAAGGGGTTTAGAGACCTGAATTTTGCCCCAAAGCTGGACATCGTTTCCATACCTCTCTCACCCGCATGCCATTACCCCCAAAACACACCAGAAAAACAGCATGGATTAATTTATTGTAGCAGAGACTCCCCCTAAATTATTTCTAAAGGAAACTTTCAGCCCTGTCACCAGTTCACTGACCCATCTAAATTTGTCTTACGCTTACAGTCAGCCATTTATCAAGACAGGTATGAAATTAAGCTTTATATACCATTCCCTTTGACTTACGTTTTACATTTGACACATGTGCCTCCAGGGGAGCACATACAGTATTTTCCCCACCATCTCTTCTCCTTGCTCAACACCTGTCCTGAAGGAGAATGATATTTCTGTATTTCTGCCTTTAAGCCACAGAAGCAACTGAATAAATAGGCCTTACATAAGAAAAATATTCCCATAATTTCACCTACCACCTTTATCCTCAGCTGCTAGTTCCATTCAGATCAGTAAAGAAAGTAGATTATTAGCCTTTACCCTTGCCTTGCCATTAATCAAGTAGCTCAGTGTTGTACCATAAGCACCACCAGCAGTTTATATTCCCCAAAGAATTGAAGAGGGAAGAAATAACCTGGTATCACTCGATGTATTTCCAGTGGAGCACCAATAATTTCAATCAGTTTGGGATACCATTCAGAGAAGACAAGATATTCTCAGGAATTCTTAAAATGGGAATAGTGCACTCTGAGGACCAGATCTCAAGCCAGAGGAAATCAGCAGAACATGAGGAATTTTTGCCTCCAACTTCCTTCAATGAAAGATTTACCTCACTAGGAAACAAACACAGCTGGGAAACGCAAATGAAAAATGACGTAGGCAAGTGCTGCAACTCTTGCCCCTACTTGCACTAAGCTCAGGCAACCTGAAAAATAGGTTTATAAGCTGCAGGAAGGGTTCTCCAAGGACCTTCCCTTATTGTTTTTCCACTGCAGAGATGGTTCCATTCATATATTTGAGGGCTACCACCCAAACTGAAGCAAATAAATTCTGTGAGTACTGAAGTTAGTAAAATTAAATTTGTCAGGAAAACTACTGAAAGCCACTCCCTAATTTGCAAAGGACAACCCTGATGCTATTTGCACCACGCTTACAAAAAACCACATATCTGAGAGTGAAGGGTCTCTGGGGAAGCAATGCTGCATGTTGCCCTTCACTGTGAAAAAGCTCCCTCAATTTTATCACTGGCCTTGCAACATCTGTTGTACTAAAGATGTGCCTGATGCTACAAGAGGGGCTTATGTGCAATTTTATGAAATAACAAAAACTTGCTTTCCCATTTTTGTTAAAAATTTAGATACTATTTTTAAAAAAGCATATACACTTTCCATCTGGAAAGAGTCTCATGAACCTATAAGCTGTCATTAAGCTTTTTCTTCAACAGTGAAGATGTAATACCAAGACACAGCATTACCAGACAGTGGCTTCTCTTTTTAATGGGGTGAGTTACAACCAGTGTGAAAAGGTATCAGCTCTACAGATTTAGTTGTGACAACTAAAAACAAAATTCAGTTCTAAGTAATGAGCTTCCTATCATTTTAAAAGGGTTTATCATCGTACAAATGCATCTAAAGATTAAAGACTCTTCAGCTGAAACTCACATGACATTAAACCAGTAAAATCTTTCCATAAAAACTGTCCTATCCTTTTTAAGCCAGTTTCTTCTTCAATAGGAAAAAGAATGTTAAGCATTTTAGAAGATGATTAAAGCAAAACCAAGCTGAAAAATTAAAATGTCACATTGTTTCCCCAAGAAAGAACTCGGGTCCTCTGGCTTTAATTTCTTACACAGAGAAAATGTGTTACTTAATGTTATCTCCATGTTAAATTTGAAAAGGTGCCGCAAATATCAGCACAAATTGAACCAGAACACTTTGCTGGAAAAGAAACACATGAAGAGGCAGTAAGTCTGGTACACCAATACCAATCTTGCTTGAAAAAGGCAGACAACCTGAAGTCAGAGACAGATCTCAAGTATTTGTTGTCCTCCCAGCTTTTCCTATTCCTTCCTCCCTCTATATGCAGAAAGCAAAGTGATTGCTCATGTCAAACCAGTGCAGTGACAAGAAACTCCACGCCTGGCAAAGAGAAAGGCACAAAGTGAATGCAGTCTTTGCCATCAGCTGCACAAAGCACAGCTCAGCCCAGCTGGATGCAGCAGCACTGAAACAGAGGACAGCATGAGCAGAAGCCTGATGCTGAATTTTATTTTAGGTTGTCTCAAGGAAATCTGTACAGCTGCACCCAGAAAGCCCCCAGAGCCCATCCAAAAAGATGGTGTGCTCTGCAGAGGATCAGTTCCTGTAAGAACTGCCAGGTAAGAGATGCAACACGCTGATGTTTGTCCTCGTGTTTGTTCGATGGGAAACATTTGATTGTCCAAAAGAGGGCAACAAAGATGGTGAAGGGCCTTGAGGGGAAGCTGTATGAGGAGCAGCTGAGGGCACCTGGTCTGTTCAGCCTGGAGGAGACTGAGGGGAGACCTCACTGCAATCACAACTTCGTCATGAGGGGAAGAGGAGGGGCAGACATTGATCTCTGCTCTGCGGTGACAGTGACAGGACCTGAAGGAATGGCCCAAAGCTATGTCAGGGGAGGTTTAGGCTAGACATTAGAAAAAGGCTCTTCCCCCAGAGGGTGGTTGGTCACTGGAAGAGGCTCCCCAAGGAACTGGTCACAGCACCAAGCCTGACAGAGCTCAAGAAGAGTTTGGACAATGCTCTCAGGGACAGTGTGTGACTCAGGGATGTCCTGTGCAAGGCCGGGAGTTGGACTTAATGATCCTTGTGGGTCCCTTCCAACTCAGCATATTCAGAGATTGTGACTTAAATTCCAACATCATTCACAAGTGAGAAGTTACACAAGCTGGGGCTACTCAAAAAAATACCTTTCTCTCTTAATTGCAAGATTGTGTGCAAAAACTTAGGAGGTAATAGAGCAGCTCCTGGTCAAACAGCACTGATTGTTTAAGACAAAACTTCTCTGATACTCAGTCTTCTTTTCCAGACCCACTGTGCTCACTATCCTTAGATTTCTGAAACTGCCACTGCCACAGCAAAGAGTTCATCTGCACCAAAGGATGAGCTAATTTGGAAATGGCCACTAGGTAAATAAAGCACAACTGCAGCTTGTGCGGATGAGGAAATCATGGTCATCATTTCCACACCCAATTACCCAGCTTGCACTGGCAATTACACTAATTCCCTGCACAAATTAGACACAGCACTACATGAGCACATTGTTTATGCTGTAATCTGTATTTCCAATTATTACTGGTTTGGTTTTTTTTTTTAACTGACCCTAAAGCTTTTAGTGGCTGATATTGAGATGCTGGCAAGCAGGAAGAGTAGTAGACAATGCTTTTTTCTAGACATGTACATTCAATTCATAGAGACACTTCTGTTTTGCTGAATAACAAATTCACTTTCTTCTTTTTCACTTCCTGAGGAACAAAGTTCTGCTTTCTGCCTTTAACTACTTTGGACAAAAAAAAAGTAGTGTATATATAGCAAGGGGATGAAGGGGATGTAGCATGAAGGTGACAAGCAGTTTGCATTAGTATAGGAACAAATTACTGCTTCAATTCTAGATGAGTAGCAAAGCTGACTAATACAGTCCCTCCTTCCATAATGTACAACCAACAATTCACAGTAAAGATTGTCTGGGGTTTGGGTGGGGTTTTTTTGGAAGGGATGGGTGGGAAGGTCAAGATAATATGAAACAAAAATCTGTGTTTGGTATCAAGCGAGTCTCACCACTTACAGAAAACAGAAAAATGTTATTCACTGTGCTTTGTAATTCTAAAACTCTTTTCTGTCTTACTTGGTAGAAAAGAAAACAGAATAAAATGGAGTAAAAAAATGTACCACCAAATGCATACAATAGACAGGAGAAAAGCTTTCAAAAATCAAGTGCTCTATCTTCTGAATTTTGGTGGAAAAAATAGTAGTGAAAAAACCACACACTGTTTTTCTCCATTTACCTTAAGGTCTAATCCAGGGTGTCAGGTATGTTCATCTTTCTGCTTAGCTGCCTATACTAACCTGGGATGTGACCCTGCATGGACAGAGGTCCCCAAGGAAGCACTGAACATCTACACTGATTGTGGTGGTCAAACTTGGTCAAGGGAGAGCAAGGCTGCTTCTGGCACTGCAAATCCCTGTGTTGTCAACACAGCCAAATGTGTTTGGAGAGTACCTTACCAGCACAATATACAGACATACCTACATATGCAAAAGACTTTTAATACAGACTTACAGCCTCACTTATATGAGTACACTATCAGCAGTCTCTAGATTGAGGGCAACTGCTTTGCAATTAAAATACTTTCTACTTACCAAACAAAATGCCATTTTTTTAAATTTTTATTCTTCTTATGTAAATAGACTATTATGACTTCAGGTTCTTAAATTGCTTTTAAATGCTGGTGATTTAGCTAGAATAGAAATAAGCAATCTAAACACCCTTCAAGTGCACTGTTCAATCTCAACTGAACTTGTCTATTTTTACATTAAAAAGGCACAGTCTCATTCACTATTCCCAAAGAAAATCAAATTGAATTATTCAATAGATTTAAAAAAAAATCCTCTCTAAACAGCTGTTTTCTCCACTTATCCATTTGCTTTAGAACTATTACATCCTTCCCTCCTCCACCTCCAGACAAAACCCCAAACCAACTAAACAGGAAAACACACAGCAAAATCCCCTGCATCAAGGGGTTCACAATCAGTTCTACTGCGAGCTGTCTAACTCTTAGCATTTCAAACAGTCATCTGTTCCAAGGTGGCGTTAGTTATTCCAGCCACCACAGCAACACAGATCCAGTCCCACAGCAGGATTTCAGTCCCTCATTCTCACTAGTGAATTTGGCAACTAAAAATGTTCGTGGCTGGAGAACTGAGGTTTTCCACCTCTGCCTAATGCATTAAATCAGAAATGACATTATTCTCCTTTGCTTTCCACTTAGAGAACAAATCATCTCATTTTACGCAGGGTGCTAAAGAAATAGAGGAAACTAGATGAAAAAAAAATAGGTTCACCTTTCATTCTGACTGTAAGATCATGTAATTTTTTTTTTTCTGTCCAAATCTAGCTTCTGCAAGCTTGTCATTTGTACTTATGAGTCAGATTCTATTGGCAGCTGTTCTCTCTTTCTTAGAGAATGAAGGAATGAGGTCCCAGAAATCTGTTTTGAAAAGAAAAAAGAAAATCTAGCCAAGCAGTCTTTCCTCTCTCTCTTTTTTGAAGGAATATCGTTTAGGTACCCATAAAAAAAAGGATGGAGATGCCCATGTAAAAACATAAAGTGAGTAAGAACTCGGCATATCACATCTCCTAGGTGACTTTGAACTCTTCAAGCATCATGCAAAAGATAAGGCAAGATGAAGAGTTTCTAAGTACTGGTGTTCAAGGAAAACTGGGGCAGCAACATCAAACAGAAAATTAAACTGTATTTGTAGACTGTTTCTTTGTGTTTCATGCCATGATATTTTCACTGGCTAGGACACTGACATTTATTAGCTCTTGGCTTGTAAAGAGGACACAAGACTTATCACAGCGCTAAAATCAGATATCAAAAGTAATTTTTCTCCCTGGTTTAGACTGAAATGCCCTCAGAATCTATACAGCAGTGCCAGAACCCCTCTTTTTCGCAAAAGCAAGTTTTGAGAATGCAGCTGAATGCAGTAGGAAGCAAGTTATCTTCAGACCTGCAGCATCGTTCATCATTAGATTAACACAAGAATGCCAAATTTGGGCAGCCATATAGTTGAAAAAGCCAAGCAATGGAAATAAAAATCAACAATACAAAATCAATTGCCAGCACCATAAGCTTGCATTTCAAATCCTCAGTTTCTATCATCCTCTCTAAATAGGATGTTGTCATTACCTGAGCCTCATCATTTGCACATTAAGTTGGATAAGATGAATTATTTCCCTTAGTTAGAAAAGTATTACAAGTCCCATCAGGGAGATTCTGCTGAATCCTTAGTTTGAAATGAAGCAGTGGTTAAAAATCAAGCCTATGGCTCTCTGAAGAGACCTTGTACTTAACAGCCTTGAAGAGGCACGTCCGTAGCACTGATATGGCCAAACAAGTGTTCACACTCACATTAGCAGTCTTAGCTTGGGCTCTGCTCCCCGAGCTGTGCTTTTACACTCACTGAGCAGCAGGGAGTCTCGTATAACCTTTAGTTATTTCACTAAAAGGTGCGTGGAAGTTGTGCTGTTTTGTGGTGCTGCCCGCCATGAAAAAATGCAGGAGTGGATATCATAGAATTGCCCAGTCAGCCCAGTGCTTGCAAGACAGGCATGCATCTGCCATCTGCTTCTGGTTTTATTTTAGACCCCACAGTGTAAGGTAGCACATTATCTAACTGCCCCGAGTCACCAAGCATAACTGATGTGCCCATAACAAGGAGCTCAGAAGCTTCACTGTGAACTGCAAATCTCAGACCAGATGTTCCAACCCCCACTGCATCACAGACAAATCATTCACAGGTCTCACACCAGAAACATTTCTGTAATTACATAGCTCTGTTGAACAGGTGTCTCTTAGTAACCAGGTTTTTATTTGCTGCGCAGCTGTTTCTTTGCAACCTCACACCTTCCCTACTGATGTTATTCTTCTTGTGCTTGCCAGAAGAGAAGCAACAGTTTGCAAGTGGTTTATCCAAAAAGTCCAGAAGTTTTACATAAGCATTGAAATAGACAATTTCCAGAAATTTTAATATAGTGCTATGTAAATAAACTAGTTCAAAATCTCATACAATTTCAGAAATGTTTCCTCTGAACTGAGACTTTGCAGCCACTCTACAGAACCCAACTGCATGGGCAAAAATTTTGGTATTAGCTAAACCTTTTCCCTTTAAAATGCTGTGAAAACACAAATAATCTTTTTTTTTTTTTCAGTTCTTGATACTTACAGGTTCATATCTATCATAGAATGAGATTGATGTCTTTAATAATTCAGCAAATTTCATTCTAGTGTACATGTTTAGTAAATGATGTTATAAACTCTAATTGAAGTAAACTATTTATAAACTAAACACAAATTCCTTCAAATTGTTTATTTGGAGCAAGAATAAAATATCTGGACTATTTATTTAAAGCAAGCAGCCAAGTCTCAGTGTGGTGCTGTGCTGAAGGAGCAGTCATACAACCAAGCCCTGCTGTGCTTTCAGGAAACCCCAAGAAAGATTTTTTTTGTTGCAGCCAGAAAAGGAAGACAGGTCCATAGAACAGTAGGAGCCTAAAGCAAGCACGTGAGGCAACATCCAGGAAGAAAAGTATAACAAGTCATGAACATTTTAAAAAAAATAGTTATAAACAAATGAATTGGTTTAGAGATAAAACTGGTTTTCTCCCAATACAGCATCAATCTGGGGCATCAAATCACAATCAGCATTTATTTCAACGCCTTTTATTAAGAGGTAAGTATGGATGGGCCAATTATCTCCAGACCTTGTCAACTTCTGGGAGACTTCTCACACACAACATCTCAGCAATTATTTTTCAGTCTCCTGTTCTGGCAACTATCTTCTTCTGCACACGTACAAGTACTTACAGAAATCATTCACACAAACTCACAGAAAGGACTTGAGTCTGCAGGCAAAAATATGTTCCTCTAAACGACAGCGCTTCTCAGTTAACAGCACAGCAGCAGCAGAGGTGAGAGCTAACATCTTGAGAGGGGGATAAGTGACACGATCTCAAGTGTTCCCCAGGAGGAAAGCGGCAAAGCTGAGCTGACTGGATTTGGCACATCACACAATACAACATGCTCAAAGCCAAAAGGACCATTCAGATTCTCCAAGTCCAAAATATCTCCTCACTCCTAGCCAGAAACTGCTGTGGTGTGAAGGTGAGAAGCTGGAGGTGAGGGTATGAGACAACCACAGCACAGTACCAGGATGGGAGCACCACACAAACACATTTGTTCACCTGGTCACCTCTGGCACTTCTAAGCTAGCGCTGCCCAAGAGGTGTATTTTAAACAACTCTGAGCTGGATCAGTACAAGCTGGTAAATTTGTCACTGACAGTGTTTTTTGACCAAACAAGGAGTGACAAGAAGTTAGGTAATTTTTCCATTTTCAGTTGAACCATTTGCTCCTTTTGGATTCAATAAAGTACCAAAAATACAGGAGGGATTCCATGTAAATGGCGTAAATTTAATGGGGTTTTGCAATAAAAATTACTTCTTTGGCTTGAAAGCTCTTTTGGTTTTGCTAATTAACAAGTTGATAATGAATACTTCATGCTGAGACTGGTGGTCCAATTCAAAGAAAAGAATTTAAATGGGTAGCAAGCATTTTGAGGGAAGGACATTACAGACTTTTAAGGTCCCTAATGGTCATTTTCAGTCAAACCATACAAAGCTCTTCTCCCTGCTCTTTGCCTTTAAAGTGACTAAACAAAAACATCAGTTATCCATGCAGCTGCACCTCTAGGTAGAGCTCCCACTGATTTGAAAAAAACAAATGACAACAAACAAAAACATATGTACAAAAAGAAACAAACAAAAACCCCAAACAAACAAACAATAAAAAAAACCCAATGCACCAAAAAACCCAGACAACTTCTATATGTTCCCATGGGCCATGTCCCAGCAATTCTCTCAATCATTTCAAGCAGAAATTTTAAATACTAATTAGAAGTACACAACAGGCTTATTTATGGAATGTAGCATCCCTTAAAAAGAACTCAGAGGATGAGAGTCTGGCTCTAACTGTGGGCTTAACAACTTAGTTGTAGGTACCACAGTTTGAAAAGACTGCCCATAATATATAGATAACACAAAACGTATGTGAAAGCACTTCAGGTTGCTCGAGCAGAAAGAAGCACTTGATTTATCTATCAGTGACACATTTGCAACCACACTGGATGCCGCATAAAACATTACCCTGGGCACATGTAATGTGCAAGTTTATTTCCCTGAATTCTGTACAACTTTACTTTATGGCAAACACTAGAGGAAAACTTTGAAAGGAAAAAAAAAAAAAAGAGACAAATCAAACCCTCCCCCCAAAAAAAACAAATAAAAAAGCTTGCCAGATTTCCTCAGCCTTGACACTACAAGGTGTAGTTTGAATGTTCAAAATCTGTAAGGTCACTTTATCAAGGAGAGAAAGAGGGGAAAAGCAGTAACTGGTGTGTGAAAGCATTAGATCACTGCAGGATTACAATAAAGCTATCTCTGAGATATAGCACAGCACTGCCAGAAGTAATTAGAACTCTATCTGGAAGATGTATATTACCAGCAAGAGATCTGTGATTACTTTAGGTTGGGCTAATGAAAGACCTGTGCTTATCCCTGTTCCAATTCATTTCTACTCGTTCCTATTTGGCTTTATCAGCATCGGGATTAACATCAGTAATAGGGCCATGTGCATATTTACACATCATAATTAAGTGCTGGGTGAAGACGGAAGGGAGCTCTTTGAGATAATTTATTAAAATGCAGCCACACTGCTAATCAGAGTCAAAATTTAGGGAGAAGTTATTACAAAATAAAAACCCACTCCAGGATGACAAAACAAGAGTTCTCTGGAGCCCTCCTTGGGTGGATGGATTACTCAGGATTTACTGACAGCGTCAAAGGGACTCTGGAAAAGGCTGGAGTACTCATCTAAAAATCTGTGTTACAGTTAAGGCAGACTCAAAAGCTGTGTTTCAAGCAGAGGAGTGATTCATCCATAAGATGTTACCCATCATATCAAAAGGTGAAGATCTTGGCCATTATGGCCTGGATTCAGCAAAGCACTTAAGCACATCCTTTACAATTAACATCTCCTTGATATCATCCCAATCCAACAAACTGCATAAAAATATTCTTAATTCCAAGGGGAATTTCCCTTGCATTGAGCCTCTGCTTAACCTGACCTGCTGCTAAATCTCAGTTTTGCTGGTTTCAGTGTACAAACTGCAGGTTGGCTGTCAGTGGGCGCTTCACACTGAGAATTTTAGTTAACATGGTGGAGCAGCTCATTCACTGCAATATGTTCTTCACCAAGCTCTCTCACTTGAGCAGATCTGCATTAATTTGCTTTCTAGCAAACATTTGGAAGGCTGAAAATTTTATTGGGTACTGCTGGATTTATGTAATTGATAGAAACTGGTCTGGTAGAGATTACAGATCACACAGAAATCTATAAAAAAAATCCTCTGGTCATTACATATGTGTTAAGCATTTGTTCTCTATCTATTGATGTGATTTATAACATTTTCCACTTACTATCACACTGGAAAATAAGCATTTGAGGCTCAATCAGGATTTCAGTTTCTTCCCAGAAGTTACAGTGATTGGATTTTTCACAAGTCCACAAGATTTCAGGTGAGCTATGTTCAGTGTCCTAAAGAATTCTTTTCTCCAAGGGCTATCCTTGAGGTCCAGTATTTTTACCGCTCTCATTAAAAATACCATAAGCTTTCTGACTTGTTATTTACTTTTTTGCCTTCCACAGAGCAGTTACATTTCAGTAGCAAAGCCAGTACAAGCTGCATTCATGCTTTAAAATTTTTAGCAATTAATTGCATTTATATAAGTGCCAAGAAATTTTATTCTTAAGACTGTATTTTACTACCCTTACTGGTGGAGCCAACCTTTGCTTACCACATGCACAGACATAAGCCAAAACCCAGAAATAACTGTACTCAGCAACACAGCTACAAACCTCATCAGGAAAACCAAGTTCATTATAAACATTAATTAATTTCAGCCACATGCCCTCCTCAGTGAAGTGGGTAATTACTATCCCCACTTAGCACAAGTGGAAAAAGTAAAGGAGAATGATTTGCCCAGGTCAAACAAGGTGTATGGCACAGAACAGAGTGCTCATAACTCCAGCTAGCAAGCCATCCTTTTCTTCGTATAACCTACATAATTAAATTCTTTCAGTCCAGTATGCAAATTACCGGAAGTCAATATGATGAAAGCAAGGCTACAGTTTCTTCCTCAAATATAAATAACACGTCCATCTTCTCACTTGCCTACTTTTAGTATTCACATGAATATTCACATCAGAGTTTCTCCCTCAGAATGCTCTGGAGAAAGAAAAAAAGAGTAATGACCTACTTAAAAAAAAAAATCTAATGACCTACTGCAACTTGGAGTCATTTATTGGCTGTAAGGTGATTAACTGTGTAGGTATAGCCTGAAAGGCAAAAAGCAAGTTTGTGGACTGGGTCCAAAGAGAGCACCAGGTTCTGATGATAAAGAGAGATCTGCCCGCAGTAAGTAGGTTTGAACTGGCAACTTGACAGGAGCTTAAGAGATTCACCTAATTTACATATATATTTGGATTTTTTCTTTTCTGAGGGGGGAGGGAGGGACAGGGTACATCATAAATAAGCCCAACTTCCTTGCTACAGCAATAGAAGCACTTTGTTAGCTGATTTCATCAGCAATATAAGCCTGCAGCTAATTGTTTCTCTCTGTATCCTGGGCTTAAGGGAAATAAGTTTGCTGATGGGTTAATTGAGTAGGAAAACTAACTCCCATAAACACATAAAATGGTTTGGGTTGGAAGGGCCTTTAAAGATCACCTACTTCCATACCATGCTTCCCACCCTGCTCCCTTCACTGCGGTGCTTCCCTTCAGCCTGTCTCAACTCCCTCCTGGGTTAAAGTAGAGGGCACTAATTTTTTTTTTATATGGCTGGGGGGAATAAAAACTGCCCACAGAGCTCTCCAGAATCAGTTGAAGAAGGCAGAGCCTGCAGTGCTGACTCTGCCACCAAGCTTTTTCCATCAGCCTCAGGAGCCTCACACCATACTATTTTATCACTACTTTCCATTTCCTTACCTCAGCAATTCTGTCAGATGTGACCGAGGAATGTGGTGGTCAAGCCATCTCAGCTCATCAGTCCACCACTAATGCCTTCATGTGTAAAGACATCTCTTGTTTACACAATATATCCTTGACACTATTTCTATTTATATTAAATTAAAATTAATCAGCCAGGTATTTGCCACAGCAATCCACGTAACTCAGCTTGGCAGCATGATATTATCAGTAGCTAAGCAATATTAGGCTTGTATGATTAGGATCTCCTGGGAACTCCTTCCACGAGAGGACTGCAGGTGTTGTAGTCATAAAACATTATGCTCCCTTCTAAGCATCTGTTTGACAGCCCTTTCCAAGGACAGCATAGAACAATGGAATGGCAGCTCAAACCTGATTTATTAGTGTGGACATCACAGGTAGGCAAGTCCTTAAGTTATCAACTCATCCTCCAGCAAGAAATCCTACAGTTCATTAACCCTTTCAGTAGGTGTCACAGCGCAGGCACGCTCATTGCCTGCTGTCAGACATCAGACTATCTGTAGGTCACCACCAGGGAGGGTTTCATTAAGTTGGCTTTCTCCTTCCTCATTCTGCCCCCCAAGACGTTGAATTCTTCAAACCTTTGATGCAAATTATTCCCATGTGTTTACTAACATTTTAGTTCTTAACACGTGTAGGAGCAACCGTGCTTTGGCTGTTGTCAGATCAGTTGCTCATGCTGGGCTGCTGGGTATCAGCTGGCAAGGGCTGACCACATCATCTTCTGGTGACCAGCTTGTTTTCTAGAAATAAATATCTGTAAACATCTCTGAACACATGCCAGAAAATTCAGATAAACCACGTTTCAG
This sequence comes from Orthonyx spaldingii, assembly GCA_013397795.1. Lineage (NCBI taxonomy): Eukaryota > Metazoa > Chordata > Aves > Passeriformes > Orthonychidae > Orthonyx > Orthonyx spaldingii. The sequence goes on along the minus strand of VZTJ01003401.1, from coordinate 1,507,658 downwards.
CACAAAACCAAACAAAAAGACACCAATGCATAACAATAAATTCTTTAAAAGCTAAGTTTTCTGTCTCTACTGATGTCTTAAAGATTAGGATGGTAAATTCAAACCCTGTTAAGGATCGCATCAAAACAGGCAGGACACAGAGTAACAGTCTTTGCACCCAGACAAGCAGATTGTCTCAGTTACAGGAAAGGTTGCCTAAAGGAACAGCTTCTGCCAGAAGAGAGAGCAGCTGTTGCACTGTAAATAGAATCAACTTCAGCATTAGATTACAACCGATGTGACAGGGTTTTGTTTTCCCTTTACATTCTCTGTTAGCCAAAGAACATTTCTGTGCTTAGGTTTCATCCCATCTAAAGGCAGGCTATTAACCAGGATGGTTTCCCAGGAAAAGGGCAAAGCACACACACAAACAATAAAAAAAAAATTTAAAAGAAAAATTCTACTACTAGTTTCAGTGCAATGAATAACCCAAGGCAACCTATGCATTAATCATTTTCATAGAGATATGCTTGACTCTTTACCTGCAAAGTTACTAACTTTTCTAGACACTTGTGCACATGTGTACATGCATGCAAAAACATTTATATAAATCTATACTTGTATGTGAAAAAAAACTTGCTAAACCAATGCAAACCCCATGGACATTATTCCTGTGTTTTTCATGTATTTTACTGAGGCAGAATGTTCGTGGAAAAAAAAATAATTTACCCATCTGAAATAATTCACTTTCCTGCCAGCATCCCAGTGATAATTTTTTCTTCAGTTTTGAAGATAAAACTTTTTGTTTTGCTGGTGTGGAGAGATTTATAACAATTTGTTGAAACTTTAATTAACTTGAGAAACTGTCGGAGTTGCCAGATAAAAGCCATTCTTGGTGAAAAAGCCAGGAAAATAGGAATACTTTCTTCCAGCTTGAAAGTCTGCTGCTTCATTTTTTTAATTAGTCATATTGCAGAAGGTTGGATTAGTCATGGAATCACCTAAAAGCTGCTATAAAAACCCTTGCAATTTTACTACTGAAATTACGCATAGGTTCTAAGATTTAAAGAATTTGACATTCATATCCCATATATTATGACGCTGAGTAAAACTCAAGACAATACCTGCTACCTTTAAGAGGCTCCTATACCTGAAAAAAGACTTGTTTGAGAAAAAAGAATCGTTAATTTATGCTAAACTTAGTCAGGGAAGAAGGATGTTGAAAGTAAATTTTCAGTAAGATCTGAAGAAGAGAGAAAAAGGCCAAACTATGTGTTTATGAAGAACAAGTGGTTCACAGTCATTATTAGGCATTAAAAAAAAAAAATCCAGGGGATGACTTCATTGCTTTCACAAAGATCTGATTCAATCACATTCAGCAGAAGTGCAGAGTGTTTCTACTGCTGCTTGTGCCACTCTAAGTGTACAGGGGAATGGGCTGAGGCTGCACTCTGACCTGAGACAGATTTGTCTAAAATCTTCCCCAGTTTTGCTGTTGTTACAACTGGACTGAGCCAGTGTGTTACAGTGCTACTAAAATAACACTTTAGAGAATCAAATCGAGCATAGGATATAAATCACTATGCTTAAACACAAGTACTTTTATTCTCACTGTTAGAGCCCCAGATCAATTCACCAGATCTTTCAGACCCCCAGCAGGAATTGTCACAGCCACTTTTTCTGTAGTTTAATTGTTACACACACAGGATTTCAATAAATCATCCCTAAACCTGAGCTGCCAAGAAAGAAAAAAAAATGTGTCAATGCACAGTTTTGTGCCCAGGAAAGGTCAATACAAGGAACCAAAGGCCCTGTGGACCTTCAGCCATCATGAACCACGCTGGGAACCCTTTATTACTTCTAGAGTACCTGCACCATACTGGTCTTCCTCAGCCATAATAAGCAGAGATCAGAGGGATGATGAACATTAAGGTGTCTTCTTCATTATGGGCTCCAGCATTCTCTCAAGTATTTCCTGCAGCAATTCTCAAGACAGCATCCTCTGCTGTCATGACCCTTTGTGATATTATGGCTCTAAATATGCATTCCAAAAATAAACCTGCTAGGACCAACAGGATCTCTGTGTGAGTGGCTGTGGGGGCGACAGTTAAGGAATGGCAACAGGATCACCAGAAAATAAAAGGTTTCCATTCTGGAGTCTCAACCTATCCACCACTGACTGTAACTTGTAAAAGCAATACAAACCAGTAAACTCAGTACCAGTGGGACACATTCCTTTAAAATATTAAAATAGCAATGCTGCAAGTACTACAGAGTAGAAGAGGATGTGAAACTACCTGCAAACTGCATTTAAACTGGAAAAGTGACTTGTGTTTGTCCTTATTACTGTGAGGGAGAAAAAGTAATATAATCAATGTAGCACATCCAAAGCAACTACATTTTATCATCCCAGGCTTCATCCTTGCAGCCATAGAAGGATTTATGCTGATTGATTGAAAGCATTACCTAGAGTTTGTGCTATGCTTTATTTATTTATTTGCAAGGAAGGAGGCTCAGCACTCATTAGGTATTTATTACATTGACCAGTTATATCAAGACTTTTGAAGTGCTATAAAACTGGCTAATCTGGTGAGCAGAATTTATATTCATGTTTAGAGTGGTTACAAATGAATTGATCAAGTCCAAGGAAGCTTTCAATAGACGAGGTTTTGCATCCCAATACTTAGAGATGCTAAGGCTCTTCTAAACATTACCTTAAGGATATTAAATGGGAACTTCCCTGTGTGAATATAAGCTGCTCAGCAAGTTTGGTTTTCCCCACAGAGGGCTGCAAATTTGGAATAGTAGAATCCCAGTATACTCCAGTGTAGTGTAACTGGTACATCTCTAACCCACGGATGGTAGGAGTAGATTTGATTTTACAATTATGATGGGAAAATCATCACTACAGCCACTGGGCATACCTGCAAGAGCAAGTGTGACCAGCTTCAGACATGTTGTGGTATTGAGGAACATGTCCATAAGAACACAGTGCAACTGCAAGAGCAGGACAGAGCAAAGGCACCATGTATGTCCAGCTCCCAGCTGGGATAGAACATGTCAAAAAAGGCATGGCAGTACTTCACTTGGTGTTTCCTTCCAGTACTCTGTGGTGTAAGGACAGCCAGCAGAATATTTTTATTTACAAAATAACAGGGCAGTACTTTTTCTTCCAGTACTGGATGGAACCAAGCCATCTTGTGTTGTGCGTCAGGAATTGTTACCTTTCAGATCAGATGTAAAGCCAAGCCAATGCCCTAAACACAAGAATCATTAAAGGTCCATCCTACTGCATTTTTTCATTAATGTTAATCCTGATGCCCTGGCCATATTCCCACTGAGATAATTGCTTTTGCCTCTGCAAACTCCTCTCTTTGTTTCAATAGGGCCTAAGAAGACAAAAATCATCCCTATGCAACACCACCAGCATGTTTATCTCATTCTTCCCCCAGGTTCTCTGCTTGCTGTATTGGGAACATGGTGTGCTCGTGTCTCTTTCAGCAGCAGCATTACACTGTGTCATTTCAGCAGGGGATGGTGCAATGCCACATGCAGAGTGAAAAGAGGGGTTTTGTCAACACTAGACTGAATATCCTCTTAGTGCTAAGAATTTCCTAAGTAAGCTGAAGCGAACACACATTATTCAATGTTAAGTCAGAATCTCTCTAAGCATAAGAAGCAAAAAACCCCAACCCTGAGACCAATGTGGCTTTTATCACACAGAGCACAGAAGGCACATCCTTGCTGAGGAGTGAGTGGCACTTGAGCGTGCAGACACCACACTGCACCATACATGATTCTGGCACCAAACCCCAGCTTCAAGACTCAGGGAGATGATATGCTTACATACCTTCAGTCTCATTTTTAATTGAAATTATTTTATGTTCAGGAAGGTTGCTATTCACTAAGGGTATGCTTCACCTCTTGGAATTTAAGCTAAACTTCAGGAATTTAACCTGGTCACACTGACACTTACTCTGGACAATGGTGAGGCACTCCTAGAGGGAAAAATCTTTAAAAAAACATTTAAGACATTTTCTGGCTCATCCTTTGCAAGTTGCATCATCTCCTAGCAGGAGCTCAGGCACTAGCTCTTACAGTAGAGCAGTTTCTTCTTGCCTAACTTTAAACACAGAAGAGGTGTTTTAATTTAAAAAGGTATTTGTCCAGAGCAAGTGTAGCAGAGACTAATCTCTTCATTCTCCAGAGCTGACAGCACAGTCCCTCCAACAAACATTAGAGATGTGGGGAGATGTGGGAACTGTTTAAAGAAACCCTTAGCCAGCTGCATGCAGCTCACTGCATGAAACAATATTCCTATAACCATGTGATATATCATTAGGTACACAGGGTTGATCATCCTTTCCTTGACATTATCATTTAATGGAACAAGGTAATAGTCATCAAGTTACTATATAAAATCCCAAAATATTCAAAACAGAGGGGAGGGACAAGGGGGTAAACCTACAAACTGACCTGTTAATAGGGTGTTGGTTTCACTTCAGGTTCCAATGATCCCTGGGCACAGGGGATTCACTTTTACCCCTTTAGGTTGGCACAGGTCAGAGCCCATGTCCTTGTTCTCGAGTCACCAGGCTGCAGGTGCCAAATACTTTTCAGTTTCTGGGCAAGCAGCAGGTCTACAATCTGCACATGGCATATTCAAGACTGCTTAATGCATAATGAAGTACCTTCTTTTTGCAACCTCATCTCTCCTTTAGGTAAAGCATGGACAATTTTAAGGAGCAATTGTAAGATTTTTTTTTTTCCTTTCACTGCTGAGCTAGCACAGCCAATATATCATCACTCCCATTTTCCTCCTTCCCATCATTGCTTGTCAGTCACAATTAGAATTGCTGCTCGGCTCCTGGATTGCTGCTTATGAACAAAGGCAACTTTGAAAAACAAAAAAAGTCAACTTCAAACCATCAGATCTCTCCTTTCATCCCTAGCCAACAGCAAACAACACTAAAACACAACAAAAACCAGATGTTCATGCGTTCAACAGAACTGATCAGAACATGTCACTGTCTTAATCCAAGTATTAAAAATGCAACAATCAAAATGAGGTATTAACAAGGGACAGAAGGACTTAGAGAGTACCCAGTGATGTTCCTATCATTGCCCAGAAATTACTCTCACAGTTATTGTGTTTTTTGGAAGTTTTGTAACAGATCATTAATTTGACACAGAGAAGAAACTTTCACTCAAACACAGTCCTAGTTTTTGAGTGGTACTGATCTAGCTATACAATTTGTCAAAATTTTATAAAAATTTATCAAAACAAATTCTTTACTATATTCCAGAAGATGAAAAACACTCTGCAGATAGAATGCTGGATATAATTCAGTCGGTAAAGATATTCATGTTCATCAGAAATCAAAGGTAGTAAATGAGGTTCAGCTTCGCACAGGATGTGTAGAAAAACATCGCTTGTCTAATGGGAATTGAGTAGCTATCACTCCACCTAAAAGCACTTATAATTTGAACACAACATGACAACTTGCTTTTCATCACTTCCCATGAGCGTTCTGGCTGATGAGACTCTACAGGATTTGCAGCAGTGACTGATGGTAATACCTGGCCATGGATTAAAGTTGGCATTGGAGAGGCACGTAGTTTAGAAATAAGGCCCAAAGCTGGACTAGAGATACTAGAGCCTAAATTCTTAAACCAAAGCAGGACAAAGCTCTACTGCTGATGGTGCCTCTGTATTTCCACAGCAGGGGCATTAATTTCAGTAGCTGGTTGTGGTGGATGTTGAGTATAAGGTCACAATCCAAGATTCAGCAGGTAGGTTGTTGTTCTCCTCCCCCTTCATCCTCACCAAAACACAAGTTCATCCAGGTCCTAGATGTGGTCTCCCACTTCAGAGAAAAATTTAGGAAAGAAATTGTCAGGAAAAAATTTTCCTCCCATCCCAATAAACTGGTACTAACACCTGAAGGATATAAAACCCATGACTACACATTAGTAGTAACTGGCACACCTACATCTAAATTTAAGATTACGAATATTTGATATCTCAGTTCAAAATAAGGGGAATGCTCAAAAAATGCCAATGGAAAAGGGAAAGAAAATCCATCCACAAGTTCCCTGAGAGCAAATGGTGTCACAGGGACTAAAATTTTGGGAAAACTTCTGTGTTGATGGGCAAACATCAGAGGCCAGAGATGCTCTGTATGCATGTCATTACCTGCAACACCATTTCATAGCAGCTGACATGTCTACAGCAAGGACTTCCAGCTGCCAATGTTTACTGAGCTGAAAAAGGTCAAAGAAATAGAACTGACCTTTTCATGTGGGCCTGCTGGGTAAACATGAGGCATTTCTAGGTTTGAAAATGGATTAAAGGGGGCAGAGAGGGAGGAAGGCTCTTACAAGAGCCTCCATGGGTAAAATCCAGCAGTGCCCCCACTCCATCTAGCAAGATCTCAGCAGCCATTTGGGCTTCACTTTGTTAAGTTTCAGAGTAAGGGCTTTTGGCCAAGTGTCACATCTGACAGCAGGAGTGGATCTATACAAAGACTGGAAAGCTCTCCTGCTCAGTCACCTAGGAAGGAAGACCCAAAATGAGGCTGCAGGTGCATCCTGCTCCTTACTGCTATCACCTCTTGAGAGACACAGAAACAGTGGCATTAATTTTGCATCAAATCTTGATTTCCCCGTGGTCCTTCCTTTAGGGAAAAGGCAGCACTTTGTCTCTTGAGGCCAGGGACAGAAACTGCCTTATCTTTGCATAGCCAGGATTTCGTCAGTAAGTTCCTCTCACCCCACAACTCTTCAGCAGTAAGAATTACTCAGGTACTCGCTCTCATTTCAGCACACAGCAGTGTGTTACCTCTTCTGTTAGTGCTACTAAGACCTCTTTAAGTGTCAATAGAACAGGATTGCAGAGAGTTGTATTTTCCAGGCACACTGAACATGCCTGATCCAACATCAGCATGCTCTCTGCTTTTCCACAGGAAATACTAAGCACCTTCAAAAAAGCTCAAATAAAGGCAAGCAATGTCCAACCCTAGGTATTTTTTAAAAAAATCTCAGACCAAGAGCTGACATCCAGGTTTTCAAGAAATGAGCATTCACAGCATTAAAGACTGCATGCAGGATAAGAGCAACTGCTGGGTGATGTCCTCCTTTGGAGATCCTGACGACAGTTAGATATTGGGGGGAAAGCACAGCACCAGGAAAGCCTGGCCTTTGGATACAAAACAGTTTTTCTCTGTACTTGCAGAACTTGGTCTCACTACTTCCAGACTGTGGAGGACATGCACAGGGTAGAATTAAGGTCCTTACACAAACCCAGGAGCAGCAATAGCTCCTGTGAAGTGGCAGGTTCAGTGCTGAGCAAACACAAACCCTGCACTTTTGAAACCATAGCAAAATTTGTATGAGTACAGCTACTCAACTTGCTCTGGTCATATCAGCACGAAGCTGCTCTTGTAAAACCACAAATAAAAATGGACAATAGCCAACAATATGAAAGCTTCATAATTCCTTTTTTTTTCTTTTTTTAAGATAGCAAAGCACTGACTCAAAAAGCATATTCATCATAACTGTATCATTCTTTCATATCATGTTAAAATTCAACATTTTTTGTGACTTAAAAGCCTGCTGAGGCAAGTGACTATCACCAAGTCAAATGGACATGAAAATAAACAAGCAGGAAAAGAAATACAGACTGACCAGTAACACATTTTGAACAGTCCTGCCATTTGAAAAGAACATGTCATTTCACAGCCAGAGCAGTATTTCCCTTTGTGTGGTTTTTTTTATTTCACTTTTTTCCTAGAACATTCAAGTGCGTCTTTAATGTATTATTCAAACAGAAGCAATGATTAATTAATCAAAACTCTGTTGTATAGGGAGAAGAAAACTGGGCTCTTGTGCAACACCCGGCCAGATGCTCCAACTTAAAGGGAATCATAAGGGAGGATGTGTCAGCAATAGTACTTAATTATGCAGTAAAAAAAGATGGAATTTCAGAGACAGCTTTTAGGGTTTTAGAAGCATCTCCCTTCAGTGTTTCTCTTCACCATATATAAGCTACGTGCCCCTTTCCATATCCCATCTACCAGAGACACTGCAGCAAAGAGTGCTTGATCCAATCTCATGGAAATCGGCTTTCATGGAACCACGAGCAGCTGGATTCAAAACTCATCAATGAATTGTCCCTAAAATAGGCTGCTTTAAATGACAAGTGCCCCTTGTGTGTATTTAAATACCTTTTAGGTAAGGAAGACAGACCATGTAACAAACCAGGAATCAAATCTGGAGTTAAGAAGGCTCTTCTCTGCTTTTGGCTTTGTTGAGCTACATAAGTCTGCTCAGTTCTTCGTGTTTCTGTTTCCTTTCCCACACCTTTTTAAAGCTGAGAATTCAGCCCTCAAAAAAAAAAAAGGAAATTTAAAATTATTTTAAATTGTTTCAAATGCTTAAAACCCTCTTAATATATTATCCTAATCCCATCTAGGACAGGTTTGAGCAGGGCTGTTTCAAAAAGGGAACAAATTCCTTTCCAGGTTTGTCATGGGTAGGAGAAGAATCAAAACCTGCAATACCTACAAAGAAAATGCAAACTGGGTATTAAGAGAAAATTTCCTTACAGCAATAGCAATGACGTAAGAGAACAGGTTACAGAAATTTTCTGTGGGGTTTCTATTCTCAGTATCCCAGACCTTCTGAAGCATAGGCTGGATACACTTCTGTCCAAAGTAGTTCAGATTGAGTTGCTCTTGCCATAGGGCAGAAATGAGATATATGAGCTCTCACGATGACTTCCAGCTCTACTTTTCTATAATTCCACACTTTTTAAGATCAAAAATTTAAAAGTTTTAAATTAGCATATCTTTTTTAAAGGACTGAGCTCTTCACTGTTTCCATTCATGAAAATATTTGTATTTGTATTAATTCAACTATACATAAGAAATAGGTTCTTCAATTTTTTTTAATGTTTTGCACAACATAACATTTTTGCCTCTGGTTAATGCTCCAAATAAGAAGCTACAGGAAAACTTCAGCCCAAATAACTGATTTTCTTTTTCCTGTCATTTAAAACACAAGTTAAGATTTTAAGAGATTAAAAAGAACGTAACAAAAATAGGGAATTAAATAACTGTTTACTACTCATCAGTCCTAGAGCTCAAAGACCACTAATTTGGCTCCAAGCAGTGTTATTTCTCTTGAGAATCACTACCTGAAGCCCTTAAGCTAGC
>VZTJ01003401.1:1451982-1498442 GCA_013397795.1 Orthonyx spaldingii | reverse complement strand
AAAAAAAAAAAAAATCTGGTCCAAGCACATGCAAAATCTGAAGATAGAAAATTTATCATTTTGAAGATTCCTATTTACTTACAATTCTTTATTGTCCCCTCAACTCCATATTTTTTTCCCTAACCTACTGCATCCTTCTCAAGGTCGCACCTTTCCACTTTCACAATCAGAGGCATTATCAAACTGCAATATCATGACATGGTAATGATGGACACAGCAAGGGGAGAAGACTCAAGGAAGAGTTACCCATGAGGAGCAGACCACCACAGCAACGCTTCCTTAGCCGTACAGTTAAACTTTCTGATTTAACCACCTAAATGGGCAACATGGTTTTTGCTTTCCCCAAGAAAACATATCTCTATGCAGAACACAACCACACAAAAATAAATGTAAAATAAACACTCAAAAATACACATATGAGCAAAGGTGACTGCTTGCTGGATACTTTTTCCAGGTGAGAAGTATCTGGCAGATGCAGCTGTCCGTCCTGAATTTAAAGAGATCGCTCTGCTTAGGTCCCTTAGAACAACAGCTGGTAAAATCTGTCTGTAAAAAAGTGAAGCCAATTACTCATTGTTTGTTCTTTCTCTGAAAGCTGACAACTGCTAAGAGCAAAGCACGGTGATACACAGGCATCTAAACCCACTCTGCCTGAATTAGCCAGTATGTCCAAACGGCCTCAGGTGAAACAGAGGTGACTGAGGAGGCCCCTGGAAGGCAGCTAGTCCTTCTGCATGACTGTACTCTTCAGCTAATTAGTCCTTTCAAGAAACAGGAATAATTAGTGTAATCTGAGTACCTTGCTACAAAGGGCACATTACCTCCAGGTACCTCTGCCTGGTGCTGCAGTAGGCAGACCTTGAGAGCTGGACAGCTGTGCTTCTACTAGAGTCATGTCTATAATATATTGATGCTGGCAAATTGCTAAATCCTCCTCAAAAAATTAATGTTCATGCTTATTGCTATTCCTTCTCCATTTGCTCTCTGTTGTTATAGATTAATTTTTTTTTAAGACCTATGCCATTAGGGCTTTGGCTAGTTTCATTTTTAACATTTATGCTGACATGGGTAATGCAAAATGGGTTGTTAATGGGTATACAATGATGCAAAATGGGTTGTTACATCATCTTTCTTTTGATCAGAGGAGGTTAATTTTACTTAATACTAGTTGTGACAAAAGCTAACCTATAGGTTTGCCTATAAACTGATCTTTTTCAGGCCAGTGAATCAGGAATGTGGTTAGCAAGTGCCAGCAAGACTGGTCCTCTGGTTGCTTGTGAACACTAACATGTCTTAATCCAGCTAGTCTGAATTTTTCAAGTTTTTCAGAAGTTGGGCATCTCCCTTAAACACCTCCCCTTAACTCTCCTAGAGATACAAGCTCCATCAAGTATGTATGTGATTGTGTCCTTTCTTCCAAGCATCCTCTCTGCTGCCCAAAACATAGTGCACCATTAGCATCAGAGTCCAGAGAACCCTCAGCCTAACAAGGACAGTCCCAAGAAGCAGCTTGAGCTGATTTTCTTTCCCCTAGGCAGTATGTACAGCTCTTTTTACATTTGCTTAAGCATCTCTGTGGGGTGTAGGACCAGGAGGTATAGGTCTGACTCTCCTTTGTGAGCAGCTCAGGGAGGACAAAAAACCAACTCACCAACATGTTTTCCCCTTTCCAATAGAGCAGAGCAGTTAAAAAGAGTCAGAAAAGTCATTACAAATCCAAGCCTTGCACATCAGATGTGGTGATGAAGATGGTCAGAGTGTCAAGAAGACAGAGTGGCAATGCTACAGATTCCTTAAGAAATTCAGTCTGTGATTCTTTAAGGAAGATGAAAAAAAAAGGAACTCTTGCTTTTTCCTTCACTGGCAAAAAACAAAGCTATTTAATTTTAGCACAAGAATCATCTCATGTCTTTCATCTAAGGTGAGGGAAAGGAAGGTTGGAAAATCACAAATCTACTGTCCACAGGCAAAACCATAGCTGTGTCACTACTCATCACCAAGGAGTGGAGACAGGTGACAGTTCTGGAGTTGAATCCACCTCCACCATGACAGATACATCCCCAGCCTGATGGCATCCTCAGGCTTGCTCTGTTGGCCAATGTGGTCCTAAAACTGCCAGAACAGACAGCAAGGGGTAGCTTTGCTCCAGTGCACCCTTGACTCCCTGTGTACACATCAATCAGTGAGGAATGACTTTGCACTTGAATTCAGATTTCTGTTGGAACTCCTGCTTTGGACACAAAGCCACATCACTGTCTCCAGCACGGATACTGCAGGGGTCCATCTCTGTATATCCAGGTGCAAGGGTCACAGCTGTACAGCCATGCTGCCAGGTGTCTACCATGGCCAGTTACCAACCACTGATTGATTCTCTTAATTCAAGTGCCTGATCCCTCCTCTTATAGCTCCTCTTCCCCTTGATGTGTCACATCCCAGCCAGCCGATTATCCTTCATCCTGAGGATCTAGGATCCAGCTGCATCCAATCTTGCACCTATTCTTCATCTCCATTTTCACTGTCAAAGTACTTTGAGATAGCCCTTTACAGAGATCAAGACCGAATTTTTAAAACCATATCACTTGTGAGCTCTTCCTCTGGGTCCTTCCTTCCAAGAAGCCCATCTGACTTCAGTATCTAATTTCTGAATAGGGGAGGGTACCAAGTTCCCTGGATCTGCTCCTGTTAATACAGCCCAGGACACTGTAAGCCATCCTCACTGCCACGCACGTGCTTGGCTCACCTGCAGCCCACTGTCTGCCTAGACCCCCAAGGTGCTCCCTCTGCAGACCTGCTCCCCACTCAGGCTGTTCCCAGCCCACATTGCTGCACCCCAGTCCCAGAACTGTTTAGGTCGCTCTGAATGGCAGCCCTGCCCTTGAGCTATTTACTGAGTAGGACCCCAAATCTAGTATCATTTGGGAAATGTTATCTCCAACATTATCTCCTTTTTCTTTTTTTTGTCACAGCCCACTTCTGTTTTCCCCTACACACAGCTACTGAAAACTCCACCCTGATCACAGTTTCCTGTACTGTCTGACCATATGAAAGAAGCCATTCACTGTTAAAACGTGTCACTCGCATCCTCCAGGACCCTGAGCGAAATAAACTACAAAGCTCACTAACACTTCTGCCTTCATGAGGCAGAAAACCAGCATTTTATACATTGCCTTTAAGAGTCCCTTTCTCTCCGTGCACCATCCAAACTGAGCTGACAAAGAAGATTGGATGTAGCCTCACTCAAGGTTTTTTTGAGCATTCCCCTCAGTTTGTGGTGGGTAAAAGCACAGCCAGGCTGTGCCACATCAGAAAGTGGCTTTGACTGTCTGAAGCTTCTGGGGAGGTTTGTCAAAATTGCCCTCACTTTGGTTCATTAGCCTTTTGCCCTTATCTTCAGTGCACCTGACTGCTTCACCCTTTCAGCATTTAATTATTCCCTTTTCCAATGAAGCTGAAGGCTAGGGTTTGGCCTTGGGCCCCTTTGTCTGCTCCACATGAGCTCATTAAAAAGTTGGTGCTCTATGGATGTAAGAAGAAAGAGACAACAGAAAACAAAGATAAAGAGGTGCTAAGAGATAAAACTGAAAATGATAAAAACACTCAGTTTATGCAATGAACAAGATCAGTGTTTATTTCTAACCCTTCCAGGGTAACACTTTTTTGTTCACCTATCTTGAAATGGTTAATCGTGGACACCAGTAACATTCTGCTACTCAGCAGCATTTCATGGGCTTCCTGAAAGTTTCTCAAATAAAATAAAATCAAAGGTAGGAGGATTTCTGTTAGACTCCCTTATAATAAAAGCCTGAGTTTTTCTCTGTTTTCCATCTATGCCTTCTCTAAAAGGGCAACAGGAAGCACACGGATAGCTCTGAAAGACCAACACTGAGATTTCTCAACAAATGCTTGTCTGTCACAGAGAAACCGACTTCCTGAGCATAAATTATTCATGTTCAAGGATAAAAGTATCAGAGTGGATAACCCAGAAGATTAGGACATTTCTTGCATGGCATTTTTCTCCTTCTGCAGGGCAGACTGTTTCTGTTATTTGTAGCTAAGATTTGCCAAGAAAGTTAAATTCAGCCAAGACACCTAAAAGTCTTTTTGGATCACTATTTTGCTTCTCTCCCCACTAATGTTCATCATACAAAAAGCTTCTTTGATATTTCCACATCATTTACTCAGATCAGAGACACAAAATAGAGAAATCAGGGGTTTCAGATTATCAAACACCACAGATTCTAAATTGTGACTTCCACCAAATGGGAGATGGGCACCTGAACTCAGAACCTTCTTCAATGCCAGTCATATGAGCCATGATGGAACTATCTTTGGGTTTATGTTTTAGGGAACAGGGTGGCTGTTTTTCATCATCTGCAGCGCATCATTGAGTAGCCTGAGAAGTTCTTAATGCTCTGTAATTTACACTATTACCCAACAATGAAAGTTATAATAGCTCAAAGTTACACATACGGGGGAAAGTAAGAAATAACTGGAATTGAAGTAAATTAAAAGACATCATTTGAGGAAACAGTAAGTCACAGATTCTCCCTTTCTCTGAATTACCTCATACAATTTTAGAAGCAATAGCAGAATTCACTGTTTTACCTATGTTCCTATTTAAGATGCAAATCCACTGAAGTAGCCACAGAGGTGAATTAGTTTCCACCCTCAGTTTGGGGTCAAATTCACCCATTTCTGCATTTTCTATAAACCTAGCAATTTAGAACTCTGCTCTAAACCCTGCCTATTACACATTGCCAGCTATCAGCAGCAAGCCTCTGGGCTGCTTTTTTTCAGTGTTTCTCATTTTGTATTTTGATGCACGATTCATACAATATTTGATTTACCCCTTCATTAACTTGCCTCAAGTAGAGAAGGTTGAATGCTACTAGGTCAAAAACATTTGAAAAATTTCCTTATTTTTGGTTGATCTATTCAGTGAATCAATATTCTTCCTACTCAACCAGTTCTACTCTCAAAGGAAGTCAGATGTTCATGGCCCTGACCTTAAATATTGGCCCTTAGCACATCACTTAAAATGATAGACAGTAATTACTGAATTGGTGGACAGAATTGTCAGTTGAGGAAAAAAAAAAAAACAGGGAAAGACAAAGATGATTGGAAAGAAAACACAGACTGAGATCAGGATAACAGGATCCCACAAAAAGAGTGATACATTGTAGCTTTTCTCTGATAACAAATGCACTGCAGCTAATATTTTTTAAGAAAACCTATGTGTTTCAAGCTGAAAATTCTAATTATAAAGACCTTTGATTCAATTCCTTGTATGTCAGACATTATCCTTTCCCCCTTCAACTCTTTCCGTCAAACCCTTAGAATCATGTGACCAAAAGGCTGCTGCTATCTGGTATGAATTCAGACCCTGTATTCCAAGAGTATCCTTTGAAGTGTCTAACACTATTGCCTCATTTGAGATGAACAGAACTGATTTAACCTTTTTATTAAAAAAAAATAAACAACAACAACAACAAAAAAACACAGGAAAAAACCCCAGGTGCTAGAGTGATCATCTAAGTCCTTCAGTATCACAGGAGCCACATTTGCACAGTTCAAGACCCATAGATTTAGGATTCATAAGTCTTCAGTGATTCTGGTTACCCACCTCATTAACTCCGGAAAAGAATGAGGCTTGCATAGGGCAGATGCTCTTACTTCCTCAAAGTCACATGGCTTCAAGATATTTCCTTCTCTGCTTCCAGTCTTTTAAAAAATTAAATTACAGCTAAAAAATTTCAAATCATAATGGACAAGCATTCTCCCCCAGCATTTCTCTGTCTGGTAAACATTTTGTTGGCACAATGTATTTTGCAAAAGAGACACTCTAATCCAGCCTACAAAACAAAAGCTGTACCTCAGTACTGACAAAAAGTGCAATACTGCTACAGGCATTGTAATATACAGTAATTCTTCTCTGTTCCTACCTCTGAGACCAACAAAACTAATCCGTGTAAAAATAAAGCATATTCCAGGTATATTTCCTCCTCGTCTCCAACTGAGTATGCAATGGAATGCCTCTCACACAATCCATGTGGTTTCCTCTTGGCCTGGCGTCTTACTGCCACCTCAGCAAACAAGGCTTTGGAGCAGTGGTTAAACCAGGAGAGGCTTCAGAGACGTCTGTTAAAAACACACATGAAAACAAATCCCATTAACAACTTAAGAGAAAAGAAATTTTTCAATGAGAAATGACAAACATCAACTTTCCTGTTTTGATGGTACCTAGAAAGAGAACAGGTACAATTTCTCAAAACAATGTGCCCTTTTCCAAGACCTTTTCTGCACATTCAAGAGAATTTCTTTGCAAAAGCAATTACTCCGAGGTGACTAGAACTGGACAAGTAGTGCTATTCCTGGTCCAAGAAGAGCGTGGAAAACTATCAGTTTCAATATTCATGTGAAAAGACATACATTTCTGAGCATAACATCAACGTGTCTAATTTTGCCATAACTATGTTTTCTAGGAGCAGGGAAAAGAAGATAATCTTCCATACACCAGAGAAAATCTGAAGGTTCAAAAAATTCTATGAGTTGCAATAGCACGTAGGTTATGATGAGTTTTTCACTAAACTTTTAGCTGTGACAATACAAGTGACACTGTGGGCCTCGATTCACATGGGCATTACCACCTTGTTCACTTTTTCCTTACCACCCACAGCCAGATTTGCACAGGACACATTCTGGCAATGAACACAAACATATGAAGTCCCCAAACTCTTCCTGACCCTTACTGCAGAAGGAGAATTTAGCGATGGGGAATTTAATTTGTTCTTCAAAGTACTCAAAGTGAATTGAGGTTGACATGCAGGGAAAAAGATGCTTTGCTTAAAACAGTTCCCCTGCCACTACTGAAAGCTCTTCTATGGTACTTATCTCTGTGCTTTGGGGCTAAGGAGAAGGAGCAATGCTGGAGACAAGAGCACTCAGTTGGCACATCAAGCATTTCCAGGCAAAACACTTGTCACGTGTCTTCCCCACGGTGACCTCCACCCACAATTTCATCTGAGTAGTTTTTCAGACAGTTTGCAATGCATTCACCAAGTGGCCATGTGTCCTTCACCTAAAAATTGTTGCCATGTGATTAACATAAAATAATCACTCCAAGTTCTTTTGAGTGGACAGGTGTGTCCTGTGGTATGTCTCCAGAGCCTTGGTTACAGAAACACAACTCCACAGTCTCCTCTACATATCATATTTCATTATAATTCTGCTTATAAATCAATATAACCAAAAGCAAGAAACTCCCCATGGATGTCATTACAACTCAGCATAACGATAGATTTTACTTGTATAACTCAATCTACACTATGCTACTGTAGAACAGATGCCTTCTTATTACTCTATTTAGAAATAAAAGAACCTTAATTTGATATATTTACTAGTACAGAATGGTATTTTTTACCCAATGCCAGTTTTAATTTACCATGTAAGTCCTAATTAGAAGATACAGTATTTTTATTTCAGGCAGCAACTACTGGGCTTATTTAAATAAACAAAAATATTTAAAGAGAAGTTTTCATTGATAAGTTCATTTTTACAAGTATACATTTACATGCTCCAGATACCAATTATAAAGTATTAAGAGCATAATCAGCAGGGTTATCACAGCAAGTTTGTGGCTTTTTTTAAGTCTTTGACACTTGTGGCAAGGCTCAGGACAGCTTTAGTTTATCAGCTGAGAGAATTTTTTTATTCAATATCAAACAAGTCTATCAGAGGTCAGCTCAAGCATAGATTTGCTTTTAAAAAATTAGCTGAACTGCTTAGTCATAACAAGTACCAGGTCTACTTTAAGTATCTTAAATATTTACCTTTATGTGGCAGTGTTATGAGATGATGGAAAAGTACTGTCCTTAGCCTGAAGATGTATAGCCTGCTTCTGGACTGCTGTCAACCTCAGTAATGAGAGTCAGAGCAGAAAACCTCAGTAATGTGGTAGATCTTTGATGACCCCTCTCTTCCAGCTCCACACCCAAGTGGGTTATTTAAGTTGGACTGAAATACAGAAAGATCTCCTAAGATCTCGATAAGATGGTGATTGAATAGCCCTTTCTCTTCCTGATCAAACAGGGAAGTCAAACTCTGTCTTTTAAGCAGTTGATTTTCCTCAGCTATCTACCACATGAATAAAAGCCTTTGAAACAGTTGGTCCAAAAGGAAGTACATCTCACCTGTCAAGAGAGATGTGGTAAGAATAGGTCTGCAGACTGCACTGGCTTTTAAGTGTTCATGAGCTCTTTGTGCAAGTATGAAAACATTATCATCGGCTTCCGGATCAAACTGCTGCACAGAAAGATACTATCTGCATGAGAGAAATTGTACCTGCAGATTTTAAGAAAGCAGCCCTCCTGACCCTTTAAATTCAGGAACAAGGAGGAAAAAAAGAGCATGTAAAAACTCAAGGTTAACAGAGTCACTGGGAACAGTCACCAAGGTCTGTGTCAGCGGTTCAGGGAAGATCTGTGTGGATACAGTCTCCAAGAAACCTTGGGGTGACTTGGAGCACAGAATCACTGTTCCTTTTCCACAGTAGATGCTACTTGTTACTTAAGACAGAATTTGAGCTCATTTTAGTTCTCTAACACTCCTTGTCCAGACTGAGCTCACAGACCCCATTATTCTCAGCATAAGAAGATGAGCAGCTCCAGAGGGAGTTTTGCACAGCTGCTGGCACAGGTTTGGGAACAGGCTCCATGTCCAACCTGCACCTAGCCAAACCTTACATGCCACAGTTGAATACAGACTGGTATTAAATACTGAATCCAATACTTCTACACAAAAAACCATTAGCCCTCTTTCATTGCAGAGCCATTGCTGGATATGTAAACTAATAGTTACACTTGACAGGTTTCCGTTTTGTAGAAATACAGTTTCATCCAGCATCGCCTACACTGTGTGAAACTCAAAACCAGATGCACAGCAGAGGAAGACAGCAGCTTAAATATACAGCTTAGCCCAGTACAGAAGCTGAAGATCAATAAAACTTTTTTAGATGCCAGAACAAGACAAGAAAACAAACTCTTCCAGATTTGATCTCACCTTACCTTTCTCATAGCCATGGACAAGTTAGCAATATCAACATTGCAGCAAGTATAGTGCCAACAAAATGTCAACATACAGAAGTTAAGTTAAAGAAGAATTCCCAATTCCCACTGATTTTAGCACAAAACCTCTTACAAGGTTAACTTTTACTTCTGCATCTAACTGCACAGAGATATTAAGGGCTAGAAAGCTGGGTACCAAAACTTACAAAGAAGCTCCTCAAAACCCAAGACCTTTTTCTGAATATTTCATTCAGCAACACTGAGTTCAGCAGCAGATAAGAACAAAGTAAGCTTAACTCTAAAAATAAGACAAATTTTTTTATTATCAAGTGATAAAATTACTTTTTGTCCCACTTTGCTCCCATCACTCCTGTCTCTGCCAAGACTGAATTCCTTAGAAACTTTTCTATTAAATGTATCTACTCCAAAATAATTTTCCCCAGGAATAATTAGAACTTCCACTTATATTTAACTAAATCTGAAAAATTTTTACTGTAACCAAAGGTAATTTAGACCTTCCACCAAGAATTTAGCATGTAATGCCAAAGAAAAATTTCAGGAAGTTGCCTGGATTGGGTTCATCTTTTTATCAAATAGAAGTGTGAGGAATTTTCTATTGTATTTCAAAACAGAGTTTCAACTGAGAAGCAGACTCAGCAATGTTTTATTCACCCTCTTAAACTAATGAAGGCCTGATCTACAGCTCATTAGGAGACAAGAATCCTTCCAACAATGTCTGTGAGCCTTGTACCAGGCTCTCTCGGAAAGCAATAATTTGGTTTTGTGCCATACTTTCAGACTAGCAAGGGGAAAACTATCTTGCCATCAGCATCAACAATAAAGTTCATGCTCTTCAGCGAGTACTGGATTTCAAAGGGTGTTTGTTCCTCGCTCCAACTTTGGATACCTTGTGGAAAAACAACTGCTGATAATACTTGACATAAGTATTGTGGCAAAAGAAGTAACTGACTTTAAAAATGCTGGTGTCTCCATAAGGGAGAGTAGCCAAGTGCCACAGCGAGTCCCATGTAACAGTGGGGGATGGAAGGAGGGAGTTACGTACACCTCAACATGGACACAGTCCAGCTCACAAGCCCATCCGAGGGGGGATTGCAGAAAAAAGGAACAGTAAGGCCCAAGCACAAATATCAAAAACATTTTGGTGGTCTTTTTAATGGAAAAATTTTTAACAAAAATTTGAATGTTGAGGGCATTTATCCAGAGTTATGTTTTGGGGTTTTCCCCTTCCTGTGTTTTTTTGGATTTTTTTATTAAGCACTACCTTTTTCTTTGGAAAGTTAGTGCTTTTCATACATACTAGAAGAACAAAACATAGTTTAAAACGCTTTGTCAAACATCCAGTCAGGGTCCTTCTATCCCTGTACTTAGGTCCCTATAGTTCCAATATCAAGCAGACCTGAGCAGCACTCCTGAAATAGGCACAAATATCTTTTTTGCACACTTCTCCACATAATCGGTCCTTCTCCAGTATGAGAGTCCAACATGTGATGCATTTTCTGGCCTTACTGTTGTAAGATCACTTATTTGCAATTTTAGCATTATTCAGCACCTCATGCTGAGCTGTTTTTTCTTACAGTGAACTGCCCCTGGATTTGTATTGCACTATTTGGTGTGCCTTTAAAACAGAAGAAACTGGGAGAGTCATTCTGTTTTCAAACAGACAGGCCACTTATATCTTTGGAAAATAAATGTATGAAGACACTCACAAGCGTGACTGGTATTTTCTTTAAATGGCAAAATAGACCTTTTTTTTTGCCTTTTTTTTTTTTTTTTTGCCAAAGTTCAGGAAGAGCATTCAGTGCTACAGTCGTGAACTCAAACAATTGTCTGTGTGCAGAATGAGAGAGCCAGGGAGGAAGGGACTGTTACCAACTCTGCTGGGAAGCTGGGTACATCACTAACCCCACACTGCACTGCTTTTCTTGATCTGAGCTGGATGTGACTCCTCTGGGACATATTGCCTGGTCTGTGGATTTTCATCACCTCAAGGAATTTTTCCATTTGTCTACTACGGCTCCCCCCAGAGAGTTCAAAGCCAACCCTTGAAGTATAGCACAAACTATCTTTTATTAATCCATGGAAATTTCATGGTTTGAAACCCTCATTTTCTTTGAGATTTCATCCACGCTCCTCAGTCTTCTAGACCTCTGCCCGAACATCCTCTTCCCTCTTCTAACGCCCCCCGGACGTGTCCCCTTGGCAATCCCTTCATCTCCTGCACACACCTGGGCCACACATCCCTTCAGCTCCAAGCTTTATTCTGGTGGCTCTTTGTGGGCAGGAGCGGTGATATGTATAAATGAAAGACCCATGGCAAGGCACAGCCAGGCCTCGAATCTCTGGAGATTGTCAATAGTGCAGGAGTTGTCTGTGCAGTGGGAACACAACCATGGCTTCCTCTTAAAGGACTGCAGCAGCTCACCTGCAGCCAGCTGAGGTCCTATTTTTGACAGGAGAAGTGGAGATATTGCAGACAGGACCCACACGTCCCTTGTCACATTCAGTAGGTGGTACTTACACGCCAATTTTCTAAGCAGCAGTTTTGCTGGTAACCTTTTGTGAAGTAGGTTGCACTTTCCAGGTGAAAAAAACAGCCATGCACAAAAGCTGCTGGAACACCACATTACATGCTTTGGATATGGGATTTGCAATGCAGCTGAAATGGTAACCCTTGTTCTCAGCTACTCCAGTGATTCAAGCTGTTAATGCTGCACATGTGTGAACAGAATCCAGAACTAAGGCCAAACCTGCCGGAGCTGAGCCAGATCCCCATCAACAGAGGCGGAATTTGTAGCAGCTTAGAATTTACAGTTTGAAGGTTTAGTTTGAACAAGCAAGGTTTTGATTGGGAAGAACTGAAACTGAAGAAGATATGGGCACATTTTCAGGCCAAACCCCCAAATCCTAGTTCATTAGGCTAGGGATGGTCAGCACTCACATTAACCTTGCATGGCTAGCCTGACAGAGGCACAGATGATGCAGTGTTGCCCACTCAGTGGTGTTTTCCACAGCCACCTCCCAGCAGAGCTCTCCACAGTGTGAGGTCTCTGGCTCCTGCGCTGATGGTCAAATTCAATGCTTCCTTAAATTGCTTTTCCTTCTGCCCTCCTTGCAGGGACCAAATTTAGGGGTAAATATCTGATGGGCCACACGAATGAGCAATCTGGCACTCTCCAATCCAGCTGTTCAGCCTGCAGAGCCAAAGGGAGGCTCAGTTCTAACACTGCAAAGGGATTTAATAACCAGTTGCAAAATACTCCTACCAAATAAAATCCTGCCCCTTAAACGGTTTGAAACATTTTTCATGTGCAGCTTCAATCCAGGAAACTAATGAAAACAACACAAACAAAAGGAGATTCAGCTTCTGAACAGCAATACAAATATATGCAGACAATTCAAATAATTCTTGCTGCTTTAATTCCCTGGAGACGTAACTACATCTATTACAAAAAGCTTAGGTATTAAAAACCAGTGTTTCCAAGCAATGAAATTGCTGCCATAAACATCCCTGGATCCACTTTTAGAACTACTCTAAATAGCCCATCTCTGTCTTGGTTTGCTGTCAGGTTTCCACCGATTTTGTGAGCATCTTAACACTACCTCACCTCTCCATTTACCTTGGGATTTTACCCTGCATCACTCAGAATTCCTGAGGCTCAACAGCCAGGGCCATGTTCCCAGCACATCTCGATCATCCTGCCCACATTAGCTCCCAGGTCACTTCCCTTCACATCCTTCATGCTTTACTTGCAATCAGGTGTACCTTCCAAGTATAACCCCTTGTCCGGCACCTCCCATACTCGGCCCTTGTATTAAATCCTGGATACTTCTACAATCTAAGTACCAACACCTGCCTATGCTGTGCTTTTGGCATTTCTAAGTGTTCATTAGCATGGTGCCCAGATATTAAGCAGTGTACTTTGAGCTCCATTAAATATAATAAAGCAAAATCCTTTCATAAGACACTTTTTGTGATTGACTGCTCTTCAAATATTTGAAGAAAATGACTAGCTGGAAATTTTGTGTCAGAATAATTTGCAGGTATAAGGATTCTTAAAATGAATTTTCTATAGATTATTTTCAGATCCTCTTTTTTCTTTCCCTTCTGCATCTAAAAGGGATTTTGTACCACTGGAGAGGGGAGGGGGGGAAAAAAAAAAATCAAACCAATACCTGCCTACTGAATCTGACAAGTGACATCCAAGCAGACTGATGGAAGTAGAATGCCCCAATTTCTCCTTCTCAGCTCTACAACCTCCCTTACTTTTAAGTGTACTCATGGATCTCTGTGGAGACAGCCCTGACTGCCTCCATTTCTGGCAACTCAGTTGGAAAGCCCTTCCTGGCTTCACATTGCTGTCTGTAAACAGATTGGGAATGGGGCATGAAGCATCTAAGTTAGCAGCAAGAGAGCTGTATTTCAGTTCAGCTCTCCCCAAGTTTTTTAAACCCCTTGGAAAAAAACAAAAAACCAAACCTTTTTACATACTGCTAATTATTTTAGTATTAATGAAAGCAATGCTGCAAAGTCTAATGACAACTAATCCCAAGAAGTTCCTATATTGGCTTTGTTTAGAATATTATCAATACTGTATCCACAAACCAGCCAATTGCCAGGGATTGTGCTCGGTAACCACATTTTACATTAGCTTATAGGAAGCTCTTAGAGTCAGAGACCATCAGCAGCTATAAAATCAGAATACTGAAGTGTTATTGTGCTATTTTCTATAATCTCCCACATGAGAAAACTTCACCTTCTCAGTAAAATGCTTTCCTGTTCTACACTTTTGACTAATGTGATTTTGTAAATTAAAGTATTGACACTACATATTCATAAGACAGTGTATTTAAACACGAAAAAGCTGAGCAGGTACAAACTATGTGTCAGCAACTCACCCAGCAGGAGCATTATTATTAACCACATTATTCTTTCAAGGAATGAATCCCTCAGCCCTGCTGAAGAATTTAAGCCAGACTTAAACAGCCTCATTCAACCAATGAGATCCCACAAATATTTACCTCTTTTCCTGACTCAACATTTACTCTATGTATCCCAAAAGAATTTTAAAACTCCTTTTGCCCAGACCAGTAAACCTTTCTTTATCCAAGTAGTCCTTCTTGCATCCCTATTCTCTAAAGTTCCAATTACTTGTTGAGTCAAGATCAGCAGAATTTAACTGGCTCAGCGAGAGAACTAGTTTTTCAAATGATGCATAGCAGCAGTTTAACAGTGAGGATCAACAGTACAACATGCTGGCTTAAAAAAAAAAAGGAAAAAAAGAAGAAAGGATAAAAAACTTGGCATATAAATTCAGCTGTAAAAGGGAAAACAAATAAATATTGGAAACAAGTTGGGTCAAAGACGCTGATTTCAAGTGATCTCACACAAATTAAATGCAGGAGAAAAGGCACGACTATACTGTCAGTAAACAGCTACTTTAGCTTTCAATTAATTGCCTATTCACTGCTCTTTTTCTCTGCAGCTGCAGGCCCAAAAGCCTGACTCCATCTGTAGTGCAATTCCTGCACCCACGGATTCCTCCACCAGCGAGTGATGTTTCTCTGCATTTACACCCCATAGCCAGTTTATTGCCAACTTCAGCCGAGCAGCACCCAAGGAAACAGCAGGGTAGCTCAGAGCAGAGAGTTTCTCACTGTACTTCACCCAGAATATAACAGGGAGAAAGTGTCAGCTCCTGACTTGGTAACAAGCTGAACCATAGCAGGAGTACTGCCCAGGGGGTGCAGACGTAGTAATCCATATATTCACGCACACACTTTCACATTCAAACAGAGGTCATCAGATATGTTTCCC
Organism: Orthonyx spaldingii; assembly: GCA_013397795.1. Lineage (NCBI taxonomy): Eukaryota > Metazoa > Chordata > Aves > Passeriformes > Orthonychidae > Orthonyx > Orthonyx spaldingii. The sequence continues at coordinate 1,483,544 of VZTJ01003401.1, read as the reverse complement.
GTTCCCTGAACTCCAAAATCAACCCTCTCTTCTGACACCCCTCTTTGTAGTGAGCAGTTCCCTACCTGCTCTCCTAGATTTGTGATTTATTCACCAATCTAATTTAAAGTGGGGTGCCAAGGTGTACCTGCACCATCTCTGGTCTGTTGGTGGGAGCCACAGAGGGCAGGGTGCACAAAAAGTAGAATAGCTGAAAAATCCTGAAAAAACTCTTCCCAACTGGCCAGCCTGTCAGCAGGAATGAATTACAGCAAGGGAAGCTGCTGCAGAGCTATCAACACAGGAGATTTGGGATCATCTAACAGCATTTGACAGATTCTCCTTGGCCTTAAGCACTGAGGAATATCCATAAATCACATTTTCCCTAGAGGGAGGTGTCCAGATGCAAAAGAAACAATTAAAAAGAAGAAAGGGATGTCAACATCCTCAGGAAAGCATCACACTGGAGCAGACAAGCAAAGTGTCCAAGTGACTTAGGAGCGTTGGCCACAACTCCAGTTTCTCACAGTGGCCAAGTGAAACACTTGAACCCCACTGCCTCTTTCAGTTCCTCCATCATTTCTAAGCAATCAGTTTGCACTGTCATGCTCCAAAGTTTCCACATGATTTCCAAAGCAAGCCAGGATTTTGCAAGCTGCCCTGTGTGTTGTAGGTGGATGTGCCTGCAGGTCTCCCCTCCTGCTGCACTGCCTGAAACTCCTGCCTGACTTGGACCAAGGTTTACATCTGCAGTAACACAGAAATATCTCTAAACAAGCCAGGCAGCTGGGCAGAAAAGAGACATCCAAGAAACATCCCCTGGGAATGCCTGTTCTACAGGAAAGGCCAAGATTACCTCTTATTGAACACCTGTGAAGTCTGGAGAGAGAATTAGGAAAAAAAACCAAAACACCAACCTCATGAAGGTCCAGGGGAAAGTTTCAATCAGAGCTGGCAATGAACCACAAGACAAAGCCATTGGAAACCAAGCTCCATTACTTCTACCCCACACAGAACTACTTATTTAAAGCATCTCTTATTTGAAGATCTCAGCAATTTAATTAAGTAAATGGCCCTCAGAGGCAGGTAAGTATCATGATGCTTATGTTACCAATGGCTCACACTGAAGCACAGAGCAGTTAATTGAGTTACCCTTGACCACACAGAAACCCACAAGCCCTGCCTTTCTGGTCACTTTCTCTAACTAATAAAGGCACTCAATTTGATTCATATTTGCAGGTCCTTACAGCAATTCCACAACACAAGACCCAGACAGTCCCATCTGCACAGGAGGCCAGAACACTGTGATGAACTGGCAAGTTCTGACTTCTCCTGAACCTCTTCCCACTTAGCCCAATCTAACGACTGCCATGCCTCCCAGCAGATTTGCTCAGCTGTACCTCTGCTCTGATTTTGCATAAAGAACCACAGCCATGTCTAGGAGAGGCCTTAGACCTGGGTGCAAGAGCACTCATGAATGATGGGCAACAAGCAGGTCCCACCTCTGCCTATGAAGCCAGTGCCTAGCTGGGGAGCTTCAGCCATCCTGGACACAGGCTCTGGAAACCACCCTCCAGGGCCAGCCTTCCCAACTCACTGTGCCTTGGATGCAGTCCCAAAACTCAGAGCAGATGGAGTTCCACCTGCAGATGTCCAGGACAATGGTAATAAAAGCTTGTCAACCTTCCAATCAGCTGTCCATGATAACTAAGATTTAATTTTTAAGTAATTCCATCATATACGGTCTATTTATTGCCAAATTGGGGGTTGGGTTTTCTCCCAGCTTTCAACCTTATGATTTTTTTTGAAGCCTAAAGCACTCAAAGCTGAGACTTACACAAAGTCAGAGCATTACTTCCCAGCTAGCTAGAAGTAGGCAGATAGCCTCTCTGAGACCAAAAATTAAAATATAAGAGCATGAAAAAATAAAACAGATCCTCACATTCCTAACTTTGTATCTCCCACTGCTATAAAAGATGTTAAATGTTCATCACAATCTGCTTCTTCCAGCAGCTGGAAAGCTGGATTGTGAGTAACTAAAACAAGACATCGGAAATGTCTTGCATGGAATAATTTCAGTTCCCATGAGAAATCAGAACCATAGAATGACACACTTGAGCTATGAAATCTATCATTCATTAAAACAGTACTGTTGGTAACATCATTATGGCTAAATAACAGTCTTAGCAAGTAAAACAGCATGGGATACAAATAGCAAAGGGATTAAATCAAACAAAGAAAGAGTCTGTGAGTAAATATATGAGTATGACAAATTATAAAGATTAAACAGAACAAAAAAACATAAGTGGGGGAATACATTTTGATTCTATTAGGCCATATAAATTTGTCACTAAAAATGGAATCTACAGTTGGAACAGGCTAACTATGGGATGACTGACAGCAGAAAACAGGCTCTTGTTGAGCAATTTACATATTTGTGCTCTGTGAGGCCCTACAGCCTCTACAGCTCCCCAGAGAAATTAACTGCTGAGCTCCCACCCTGCACACAGATCTGGAGCTAGAGACATGTCCTCTATCCCAAAGACAAAGCACATCAGCTTCATTACCTGGTCCTGTGACAGTTTGCAGGGTCCTTCTGGTGGGAAAAGCCCATCCCAATGCTGCAGCAGGGCAACTGCAGTGTGCCAGCATTTGAAAAAACCCAAAGCATGTTAAGCCCATTCTCAGCTTTGTATGGTTATTTATTTTAATTAAAGCATTAATAACGTTTAACTACAAAGTAATAAACCCCCAGTTGGATAAGCACTAGTTAACACATCCATGAATCTTGAATATTACTGAATGGAAATTTGTTGTCTGATACACCAGTTCAATTAAACTTAAGGTTTGCTGATTTCTCTGCAGCTAATCCTCATCTAGCTCAGTCATTCAGAAGTTAAGGGGAAGATTGTTTTGTAGCTTCTCAGACTGTAAAATTCTAGCTGATAAAAAGAAGGAAGCACACACTGTGTCATTTCCAAGCAATGTCAGTAACTGGTGGATGCAAAGGAGAATTTCTTATTGTGCTGAAGGAAACACACAACCACATTGTGCAGTTGCTGTTTAGAACTCTGAGACATCTCCTGGATTATCAAACATGTTCCAAAAGGCATCCTGTTCAAGGGAAGAAAAGGGGTAAATAGAAAACTCCCTAGACTGGAACTTACTCTGAGCATAATAGCCCTAAGAAAAATGTTTTAAGGAGTGTTTTTTGAGTTTTATTAAACTATGTTCATACTTCAAACAGTGGCAAGTTGCTAAGTGTTCAGAGAAAATAATCATCTTCATTGGGATGCCTGAAGGCAGCCTCATCTTCTGACGTGTAACACGGGCAAGAGCAGAACTATTCTCTGTTTATACTCTGCTGCTTGTAACGAGAGCCAAAATTCTCGACAGGGGCAGGGGTCAGCCTGGCTGGAGAACAGCTCTCTGAGGATGTGCAGGGGTCCTGGCAGGCAGCAAGCAGAGCACAAGCCAGCCCTGCACCCTGGCAACAAAGGTGGCTGGCAGCCTTGCAGGGAGCAGGAACATGAGCCCAACCAGTGATCAAGGAAAGTGATTATTCCCTCTCCTCAGCACTTGTTAGACACTATCTACAGTTTTTTGCACCCCCAGTGCAGAGAGCCTTGAATAAAGTGGAGCTTGCTCAGGGCAGAGCTGTCTGGACAGTGGGGATGGAACACCTCTGCAGAAAGCCAGCAGCAGCAGGCTCTGCTCAGCCCTGAGAGGAGATGGCTTTGAGGGGTTCCAGAGTTGCCAACAGGGAGCCCATCAAGAAGAGGCACGTTTGTCACAGTGGGGAATGAGAGAGCAGGTGCAAGTTGAAGCATAAGCGGTTCAGCCTGGACACAAGTGAAAACATTTCCCCTGTGAGAAAGGCAGTGGACAGGCTGCCCAGAGAGGTCACAGAGACTACGACTGAGGAAATTTTCAAGATCCAACAGGGAATAGCTCAAATAGATCTTACCCACCTGACTGGATCATAAACTGTCCCTGCTTTTGAGTAGGAGAGTAGAACAGAGATGCTCTGAGCTCTCTCCTATTCAGGTTGTCCATGCTCAAATGTGTGAGTACAAATATAGAACCTCAGGGGCTTCTCTTGGACTGTACATGCAGACTGATGGCTTAATTCACAGACTTCTGGGACCCAGTTTTATTTGCCTGAAGAGGTGGCATGCATGCATTTGTATCCAACACAGTAGGAGGGGAAGCTATTCCATTGATGGCTTTTGTTCATTTCAGTACAGCTGGTACTGTGTCACATACCATGTGTACTAGAGGGAAGGAGTAAGCCTGAAGCACTGAAGTCCACACTTGTACCTGCTTGTAACAAGGACCAGCCCCTGCCTTAACCTTGTTTTTTGTTCCACCTGGTCCACAGATGTTCAAGTCCTTCTTTGTCATTTGTTTTTTCATAAATCCCAGAGCGCTGCATATTGTGACATAACTGGGCTTGGTTGCAGACCAATTTTGTCATTACACAGGTGTTTATCAGTCAGCTCTGAATCATACAAAATGAAAAACTAAAGTATGTCAGCCAAAAACAACAAATAACTTTGACACAGAATTGATCATCTGGACCATCAATACCTGTATACAGGTAAGTACACAGGTATATCATGATCACAGCTTGTGTTTCATATCAAAAGGTAACCAACATCATCAGAACGGGCCAAGCAGCACACAGGAAACAAAACTAAGTTGGAGACAAGATTGCTCTTTCATTGGAATGAAAGAAGGGAAAACACAGCTGTTCCTTTCCCAACATGCTCTGAATCACCTGCTTCTAATGACCAATAGAGATCAATAAATAATCAAAGTCACATTTTTCCTTATAACTTAACTGCTTGTAAGTTAACACAGTTCTTCAGCTGAGTCTTTTCCCTGTCACAGCCATGCAGTCTGTGGCAAGTCCAATCATCATGGTCACACTGATGATTTAATGACAGGAGGATGGAAAACAATATTTTATTCCTTGCATCTTACTCCTCCTCCACTGCAAGTGTCTGCTTTCCTGATTTCCATTTCTCAGCCCATCACTGAATGTTGGGAGATAAAAAAAAAACAACAAAAACACACACATAAAAAGCCATCAGGAGCTTTGTGCAATTCATGTTGATTGTGAAGAACTGACCTCCCACCAAGTGCTCAGCTGCTCCATAGCTGGGAGGCCCGTGCTCCTTCCTGCCTATTTCATTTTGATAGACCAAGACTCCCTGGAGTTTTACTAACATATTTATGTACTATGTGGGTTATCCTACAGCCACCAATAAATCTTATTATCTCTCCTCTACAAGTCTTGATAGCACTGAGTGATTGATGCACTAAAACTTGGTATAAACATGGAGATAAACATCTGCCATTCCTTTCCTTCCTTGTCTTTACAGCACCAGCAGTTTAGAAGTGACAACACATTGCTTCACTTTTAGCACAGGTGTTCTAAAACTGCCTGAATAACAGAGGCTATGCAGAAACACTCATCTTTACTTCCAGGGGGAAATAATGACTTTACAGAGCTCATCTCCCACCACAGCACCTCTTCTTCTTAAAGGAAGTACATAGTGCTCTTAAAATTGGAGATGATAGATGCCTAACACCAGCATCTAATGCAGTGGTACCCAGCTTCTGGTTCCTGGAGACTGGTACACCTGACTAAGGCTACATGAAGCTGTCTTGCCTTCCTTGGGAGGAAGGAATAATTCACCCAATCAGAGTGCTACATGCTCTGCATTTTTACCTACTGATGAGCAGGGTACGCAGACCACTGACTCAGAGACTCCCACAGAAACCTACTCATCCCACAGACAGCTGCTGCCTCAAAGAACTGGCATTGCAAATACCAGTGGAGCAATTTGATAAAGGCTGCCCATCAGGGTCAGCAAACTATGAACCCAAACAGGTGCCCCAGTTGCATTCTTGTTTTCCATTCAAGTTGGACCAGCTCCCCAGCACACACGCATCTGAAATGCATGCTCATGTTATCTGCTAGAATAGGAATTACCTGGTAGAGAAAAAACCTGAAGGCTGTAATAAGAGCTATTGTTTCCCATCTGAATGCTCATGTAGATTTTCCCTGCTACTGAGGTTCTCTTCAATAGGTCCTTGGACCCTGTCCAACCCTGGGCATGGGCAGCACAGGATATCCCTTTCCACTCTGCAGTCACTGCAACCCATAGCTTATGCCTAGGAAAAGCTGCAAGTGTACACAAACGCATAATCCTTCAATGTCCTTTCTCAGTTGACTTTCTTTGTTACATGACAAAAGGCACTCATATATTAAAGTGAATTCAAAGCATAAGAGAGCACACAGTGAGCTGTAAAGTCTAGTTTAAGAGACAGGTTATCTTTCTGATAACTCCTTTGTTAATAGTAATAAGAGTTGGTCAGAAAACCTATGGCTCTCTTTTGCAAGAAAACACATCAGAGAAAAATAATCCTCTCTGAAAATGTTTAGTGAAGTTTCTGGATTGAATTTTTATTTGATTTCTATATTGAGTTTTGCTTTGGCCTTGTTCGCAAAAAGGGTGTTTCTTTACATTTCATTTCAAAACAGCATTTAAAGTATAGGTGGAGAGCAGAAGGAAAGGGAATAGTGATGACTACTTTTGCACTATCTCTTAAATACTTACAGCACTAGAAAACTAGAAAAGTAGGAACCAAAATTAAGAAAGAATGACAGGGTTGGGATGATGTTGGTTTTTAATTGGAACCAGGAGTTTTAGTCATGTGAAATGAAAAAAAAAAAAACAGTTAAACACTATTTCCTTCATTTCATTTGGCTAGAACATACAATGCTGTCAAAACAAACACTTTTTTGCAGTAGATGTTATCTTCACTTTCAAAGAGTATTAGCATTTCAAATATTTTATATTGAAGACAAAAAATAATTCCATCTTCTTTAAATCCCTAGAAATAATTAATACAATTCATCAGTTCTGCATGGTTTAAAGGAAAGCAGATGTCCAGTATGCCACATTAGTGCATCACACTGGAAAATGACACATAAAGCAAATAGGAATTCATTGTATAAGTAATACCACTACAATTTTGTCTCCTCTTTTACCTTGGCAGTAAGCTAATCTCCTCACCTTAGTATATTTAAAGAGTACACAGGAGGGCTAAGCACAGAAGCAGATTCACTGCACCCAACTGGCAATTTGGCCCCAGTCAGAGGTGCCTCAGAACAGCAGGTGATGGTGTTGCATCATGGTGACATTCCTCTCTCCTTCTCCTACCAATTTAGGGCCACAAAAACAGTAGGTGTTTGCTGCAAGCTAGAGCAATCACCAGGAAAATGCCCCAGGATTGGGAGGGAACATCAGCTTCTTCCTCCATCACTGCAGAAACCAAAGCCTGTTGGTGAGAAGCCAGCAAAAGGCAGTGCTACCCAGCCTATCCCTCAGCATCGTCTGCAATAAAATAAAACCAGGCAATGCAGAAACTCCAAAACCACTTATCTCAAAAACACCGCATAAAAAATTCTCATCCTGAAGTGTTTATTTCTATTTAGATGTCTTTCAGTTTTGCTCAGTTCCTGCCACAAACTCTAGAGCAGCAGGGAGAAAGCACTTAAACTGTCAACCCTGATGTGCTGTGCCACACTCACACCTAAGAGAGCCACGGGGTGCTCAGCTTGCTGCCAACCTCAACAGAAACTAACAGGGCACCTGAGCTGGGCTTAAGTCACTGGTGGCTTAGGGGTCATTTCAGCAAGATCCATTGGGGTTGCTTTGGCATCTGAAGTAAGAATTTGCCAGGTGCATCGTCTCCCTGAGTAGTAATCAACCATAGCATTAGCAGAGTTAAACATTTCACTATTCCAGCCCAACACAGATTTTCATCTATTAGTGGAAAATGGGATGCCTCCATCCATGCTATAAGAGCACACACTCCTCTGCCTATATATATAAAGCCCTTTCATTTTATGATCAGTACAATAGTTCTGTGATAGAGAAGGCTATAATATTTTATTAATGTTAAACTTGTTCACCTGGGAATCTGTACAAATCACTGTAATTTTGCCTCACTAATGTTTGTTATCAATCTTTTCTTCTCAATAAAATGAGAGCAAAATATTGCAGAAGTCGCTCTCACTGAATTTATTCCTTTTATTTTCTTTTTTTTATTATTATTTATTTTTCACCCTTCTCTCTCCCCCACTTGTCTGGGCTTCTGTCCAAAGTCACAATGAGTTTAGAATAGGATGTTCAGAAAGTATTTTATAATTCTTTAATCACCGAACTTTGACATACTCTAGTCACTTGAGCTGGAGCATTTTGATGTAAGTAGATCCTATGTAGTGACAGAATCAGGTCAGCAAGGTAATTAATCATCTCTGCATTTACACTCTCAGCAAAACAATACAAAAACAAAAGAATGGATAGAGAAGATGGGAGGAGGTACACCAGAACACAGCTCTGATGGGCAAATAATTGGCTTGGCTTTGTTTCTACAGCCACAGCAGAAAGGTGCACAGCTCCCATTTATTAATCACGTGCAGAACCAGCCTCCAGGAGCGCACAACAGAGCGTGGGAGGCTCAGTGTCCACTGGCATCTCAGCAGCAGGTTGCAGCAATTTTCTGTGCTTAGCTCTTCTTGCACTGACAGGGGCCTAGCATCCTAAAACAAGGAGTTTGATACCTCAGCTTGTAAATACTGTGTAGAGCCTAAGGCTTGATAACTACAGTTTTGCACTTGTGTTTGAACAAACTCTACAGGAGCAGTACCAGTACAGTGGAGCACATGCTGTTCTATCCACACAGTGTCTGTATTTCCCAGTCTGCTACCCCACACATGCCTCTCTATTTTCCCCTACCTGGGAAATGATTTCATCTGTGGCTTTAAAATTCTTATTAATAGTACCCCTCTAACTACTCTGTTGATCTATTAGCTCAGAGAGATACATGCCAGCAGTTTCCACAACAGCGTGAGCAGGCTGCCCAAAATGTCCTGCAAATGGTCTTCAAATTAAATCTCAACAAAAGAAATACCATTCTCTCCCTTTCCACTCCAGTACCCCTGGGAAAGAAATCTGGTTACACCCAGGAGTACACTGAGGCACAGAAAGGGTAAGGGTATGGAAATGTGAGAATCAAGGAGAACCACTGATCTTTTTCCTGCTCCAACACTCAGATGAGCAACACCCCACAGACAGAATAGGCTCAGCAGCACAAAGCTCATGGTGAGACAGAGATCTGTCTAGGTAGTTCTAAACAAGTTGTGAGCAAGTTCAGGGGTGATTATCCCCCCCAATTTGTGGGTATTTTAGCATGCTCAGTGCTTCTGCAATATATAACCTAGAATAGAGATTGGAATGGAAGGATCATAGGATATGAAGTTTGGGAGTCAGCTCTTATGATGCCTATCACACAACAGGTTTCCTCAGCCAAACACTTGCAGGAAAGAGTTTCCCCCAGGCACTATCCATCTCCTGTCCCCACAACACACATTCACACACTGCTTGAGAGGAATCCAAAAATTACCCTTGAAAAATCTCCCAGAGGCCTGGATATCAACACATATCACACACACACAGCTGTGCAAACTCAAATATTTGAAGACTTGGGGAAAACTCAGAAACCACTTTTCACCACTCCATGCAGCCATTCAGAAAGTTCAGTGAACACCACCAAACTCCTTCACTGCATTCCTTTCTTCCAGCCTCACGGATCAAGAAACAGGTTCTCGCCAGTGCCATCACTGCCCAGGTAGTGCCAATAATAAGTTCAGTCAGTCAAGAATTACTTATATAGAGCCAGGATCAATAAAGCTATAGCGTGGCAAAGGCAGTTCAGGCAGGCTTTGCAGGGGCATAACTAGGAGTGATGGGCTGAAATTAAGCAGAAGGAAAATTTTGGCTGAACAACAAGAGAAATTTGCTTTGCTAATGGGTCAATCAATTAGACCAAGCACACAGCTCTCAAGGGAAACATGCAGGGAAACCTGTCACTAGGATCACTTAAAACTGGAGTGAAGGAGCTCTGGAGGTTGTCACTGCATAAGCAATTCTGCAGTATGCATTTCAGGAACACTGCAATTCCCTGCAGCCCACAGGATCAAAGCTGAAACTGCCCAGTTTACATCACCTCCTGAGTGGTGTAAACCACCGCTTTCCTATCTATAATGAGTTCACATTCCTAAAGGCAGTGCAACTCTCTTCCCCCTTCTCTTGTATTTAATCCTCCCATACTCTCAGAATGGCATTCAACTAACTAAGTCATTGAATTTTAGGGTCTTAATTATCTGAAATCCAGCTATCAGCTATCACTGACAGAGCAATCTAGTGAAATAGGAATTTCTGATAGAAAGTGCTGAGGTCTCTCCAAAAGCCATCCAGAGTCCAGAAATTATAATTGTCCAATTCTTTGAAGGCGAAACTTTTACTGAGTTACTTGTTAGACTGCAGCTTCTTAAAAACTTTAATTTGATTAGCCGCAATCATGTGACTGTGACATAAAAGACCTTTGCTTGTTTAACAAGCAAAACAGAAGCTACAAAACAATAGGACTTTTGTTTCTGCTGCGCAAATACGACAGAGTGAAAATTAAAAGATTGTGCTGGCAGAACAGCAAATGGATAAACAAGATCTTAATATAATTACGCTGAGTATTAAGGAAACATTTTTCAACAGACATATCAGAAAGACTTTAAGTACTCTCCAACAAATATGGTAGGCAAACAATTTAGAGCCAGCAGTATGCCAAATCTTGGTCTATCAGTGCAGGGCTACATGTTTCCCACAGCAGCAAACATCACACCTTTTTGACTTAAGAGACCATTACTTCCTCTGTTCTTGCAGTGTCATTCCTTATCAACAGTGGGATTTGAGCCTTGGCCTGCCAGCAGGGTGCTCCCATCAAGACATCAGTTGTCACTGAAGGAGGAGCCCAGGAAAGACGAAAGCTACAGCAACAGCACAAAACTTCAACAGGCAAGAGCACTACAGAAGCAGGAAGAGCTCCGCAATGCAGCAAACTAAGTGAGAGTTAGGAGCTCAATAGGCTCTACATGTGCAAATGACCTGAAACATGTGACAGAGGCCACCACTCTGGTCAGGAGTCACAGTGATCAAACCATGCTTGTCCTGAAACTACTCCAGATCGTGAATACTCTCCAACCCGGAGATGTGCCTTGAAGTCAATCTCCTGCTAATATATCCTCTGCTTTTTCTTCAAGTGATAAGAGTTTTCCTTGTCCTATAAAGATCAAGAAGGTCAAATATCCCATTCTTCACCCAAATTTCTCAGACACTCTAGCCCAGATTGACTCAAGGCGCTAGACATTCCTATCTCCTCAGCTGCAAATTGTTTCTCAGCTATTGCTCTTGTCCTATTGATTTGACAGAACCTGCCATGGCCGAGGTACCATTTTGACATTCGAATCTTTGTCTGCTTGCCCTCTTTTAAATGGTTCACTGCATTTCTTTAAGGTACATTTTGAAACAAGGCACAATTCCCCCAAGCACAAACTCCAGGCTGCTATAAGTTAAAAGACAAGCAGGTTGTCTGGGCACATTGTCACTGCAAACTATAGCTGGAAATCAATAAGGGAAAAGATTTTGCATATTCAGACTTGTGAAGAAACCAGTATCTCTATTTCTCCAATAGATGGTGCTAATAATTTCTCTCTCAGATATTCATAAATAAAAAAGGTGAGTTTCTTCTGTGGCAATGCTGCAGTGAGAGCTGTGAAATGGGGCAGAGAAAGCAAAGCGCAGAATCCCAGCAGGACCCCTAGGGATCCCCACAATAAAGATGTGAAATGAGAATTCTGGCTCACCCCAGCAGTGCTACTGGTGCTTTCTAATCTCTTTTCATTAAGTGTTAAGTTCCTGAAACCTTTCCTGAGTCTTTGCAGCACCCTATTCCTCATGTGAGTAAGGATGAAAAGTGTGAAACTGGTAAAGGCTTTTGAAGAAAAGTGAATTGGCTTATCAAGGCAAAACAGTGGGAATAACAGCTCCCATCTTCTGCCACTCCTCTGGAATGAATACAACACCGAAGTTGTAGAAACAACAGTTGCTTAGCATTATGGTTATCAATCAACAGCATGTTTTCACAAAGGACTGTTGACGTTAAAAACATTTTCCAAATTTCCCTGTTTGTTTTTCCCCCAAATGCATAAGCAAAGATCTGCCTAAATATGCCTCAAAGTGTTAGAAATCTACATCAGGGCTTGAGAACTGGGTAATTAAGAAAGAAATTCACTTCCCTAATTGGCACCAAAAAAAAGCAAGACAACAGAACATGCAAGTAGAATTAAATTACGTTATTGAGAATAATTGCAATGTTAACAATTTCAGTGGTTTCAAGAGCTCTTAGGAAAACTATCACCTTGGCTGTGTACAAACATCTTATTTTTGTTTTTAGCACAGCAGAGCTGTTGCATTTGTCCTACAACTTCTCATCCTAGGCTCAGACCATTATCCTACATCCTCTGCATAATTTGTCTCAACTTACATTCCCAAGTGCCTGTCCTAAGACTTTAATATTTCTGCTGTATTTTCTCACTTATGGCTTTGCAACCCAGAAGGGCTATTCAGATGTTTCAGATCCCAAGCAGTGCTGAAGCAAGTTAAAAGAATGAAAGACAGGGTCAAGTAATTCTTAAGCACTATATAGTTTACTTGGCTGCACTGGTTTATGCATTAGGACTGGAAAGTAATGGGAAACTCAGGCAGTCAGACACGGATGTGGTTTTAACAGCAGAGGTGCCATGGTCTGAAATTTAATGTTTTATTCCAGGAAAGTGAGAGCAGGAATGAGGCAGAAAACATCCCTGTGAAACACACAGCAAATGGAAACTACATTCAGCCAAGCATATTCTCTGCAGATGAAGCAGCACTCACAGACAGCACCCAAATGATCTGGTCAAAGAGGCTTTTTGCAGAAAATGGACAGCAAGGGAGCAAAAGATTAGACAAAAGTCACCCTCTGCCTGGCACTTCAGGAAGGAGTAGTCTTGAGATTCACAGACAGCAGATCTTCACTGCCCCACATGAATGTGCTGAGCACAAATATAGCGAGGGGGAAAAAAAGGAAGATCAGCAGGCCCAGAAAGGGCATGTGCCTTGGTACGTGTGGTACTCCTCATAACACAGGAATTTGCATTTGCAGAGCTCAGCCTGTGAGCCCTAGGAGATCTTCCCCATCTAACTCTGGATCTTGTTAACAGGGTATTTTAGCACACCACAACTTCTGCAGAACCCAAGAACTCATGGATTCCATGAGAAGCAAGGAAAGGATTTTCATGTTCACTTTACAATTCAAGGAACTGAATCACCACAAGGCACAGGGATTTTCTGCTAAGCATAGGAACTCTGCAAGAGAGCAGGTAACTGAGATTTCCTGAGCCCCAGCTTAGAACCACAACCACATGAACTATTCTGCCTTGCTTCTGCCTACAAGACAGCTTTCCCAAAAAGAAGTACATACATACCTGAGTATGAAATCAGATGCAAATCCCTCGCTCTAAAGAACTCTGAAATTAGCATGGGGGAAGAGAAGGATACTGTTGAGCTGCAAATGAACAGAAATCAAGCTAATGTACAGCATATATCGCCAATTCTCTCATGCTTGAGTTTAAGCTCTGAAATATTAACCACAGTCATTATGGAAGGTTCACTTTTGACAGTGTGTCTTATGGTTCATTTACCAAGAGAAAATGGGTGCAATTTTAGCCAGTGTTAAAATTAATCTGCTTTTATCAGAGAAAGGAAACTAATCCCACCTTACCAGCTCTTCTACACTCTGAGAGGAGACTAACAGAGACAGCAGGATTTAAATAACCAGGCTTCTTCAGTGAACCTGGGATTCTGTAGGTTTCCACTCATCTAGGTTGAAAAAATTTTTCTCTGAGAGTAACACCAACCACTTCACTCGGACAAGCACAATTCCTACAAGGCCAAGTACAGTGCTGACCCTGATCTGGCTCAAATTGGATGCCTACAAGACTTTTAATTTTTTCTTTGGTGAAGGTCATTTCTCAGAAGCCAATCAAATCTGTGATATCTGGGAAGAATAAAGGCAGCAGTAACATCCTACTGTATGCTCCGTATCATCCACACACAGTCTCCGGAGTGACAGTCAAGCAGTTTTATAAAACCTTTCACACACACTGAGTTCACCCAAACTTCTAAGTTCTTAAATTCCTGCTCCACACCTGCTTAAGGCAGAGATAAAATTTCAACTGTTGCATGTCCCCAAGCCAGAAAAGGTTTCCTGGGGAAAGAGGAGAAAGACAGGAGAACCATGAGGAGGCAGACTCCCCCCATAAGTTCCTACCCCTTTAGAGCAGCATTCTAACTCACACTGGCTTCAGGGACCAAGCAGAGCCCTCTAGTTCCTGTCTATCTTCTTTAGCTTCTTTTTGCAGCCTGAAAATATTTTTCAGTTCTGCTACTAAACATTAATCACTCACTCTCTAAGTCTGAGTTCTCTATAGATTGTTTCTATTGACAAGAAATCCTAGCAGAATTATTATTTTTTATTAGTATTATTATTTCGCAGTAGTGCACACAAAACAATAGTTCTCTAGATAGAACAAATAGATATGAGGAAATGAATGGAGCCATAACTGCCTCATGTCTTTCATTTAAGATACTCTGGTTTTAGTCCTTTTGTTCAGAAACAAATTTAACAAGAATTTAGGAGTTGTGTGTTGGGACTGAAATAAATTAGGTGAATAACAGGAGAGGGAAGCCTGCTATGACTTCAAAGTACAATCAACACACTGATGGGACTTCATGGAATAAGAAAACTAAGCCTGAATTTAATACAAATGGCTCCACTGCTATCAAAGGTTCTGTACAAGCTCTAATGATAATTCAATTGCATTGTTCACTGGGGAGAAGGTAGATGAAGATCATTTAATGTTTTATAATTAGCAAAAACATTTCATCCTGGCTACGATTTACCTTCTGTGTGAGGGAACAGGAGTGGTGTCAAAATCAGGTTACAGGTAGCTGTGGCTACATGGACAGACCCACATTCTTCTTAAGCACACAACAGGGGAAACACTGTTCAGGGGTCATGAATGCCATCAACTGGAAAATTCTTGTCAAGATTTCTACATTGTTCCCCTCATGTTTCCCCTTTACATAATGGATGGGATTGCTGGAACATTTTGTTTGTGATAAGGCTGAGCTGAGAATAAGCACTTCTCCCACATACCTTAAAATATTGTTTTTCTATTCCAAAGTGAACACTTCCAACTTATTTAGAAAGTTAGGGGGATGCTGAAGTGGATTAAAAGGCAGGACAAGTTCCAAGCCCCGTCTTGAACAAGACAGCGCCTAACTCGAAGAGAATCACAAGGAAAGCCTGGCATCTTAGTGGAAATGCAGCACAAGATGCCATCCCATGCAACTGCAATGCCTTAACCTTGCCAGAGTGACAGCCACACCACCTTCACCTTCTGGGAAGACACTGTCTGGCATTTTCTTACACATAGGTTGGTGACATCATTTGTCCTGTGGCACCAACAGGAGCAATGCTGGTGGCAGTGGGTGAGAAAGGGGAAGTTGGGTGGCTCTCCCCATCATTCACCAACACAAGTGGCCATCCTCACTCACACCCAGGGACTAGATTACAGTCATAGCCAGAGTGAGTCAAACACATCCTCAGTGAAACTGCCAAAAAGAGTGGTGGATCTAAGTGCAGATTTCTTTTCATATCTCATGAAAAACCACACAGAAAACTCAAAAACCCTTCTGACCTCAAGGCACATATTGGAAAATCTTCTAAGTAGAACTATGAAGAGCAGTGCAAGTTCTGTTCTCCACAAGGAACTACGCACTATGAAGACAGAAGGTCTCCTGCCAAAACACTGGCTAGAAAGAAGGTACTTGTGGGTTAATGTGGGTGTTGGCAGATCTTCACAAGAAGCAAGCCAAGCTGTGTTTCACTTTCACAAGTTAAAGAAGTTGGAATGAATGGGGGAAAGGAGGGGGAAGATCATTACAAAAAAAAAAAAAAAAATCAATTGGAATGGGAGAAATCACCTTTGAAAGAAGCCAAGAGTCAGCCACTGATAAGTGCTGTTGTAATTCTTGGTCATCCCAGAGATTTCCATCCCCCTTGAGATGATAACTGCAGGATATCAGGTGCTAGAAGCTGCCTCTTTATGCCTTTTATAACACATCAACCCATTTAAAATCATTCCTTTACCACCAGCTGCCAACACCAGCTTAAAAAAAAAAAAAAGAAAACCCAAGAAAGAAGCAACGCCATAGTGCAAGCTTCTGCAAACAGACAAGCAAAAACTTTCACTAGAAAAAAATCTGAGGATTTTAAGTGAAGCATCTCACACTAGTACAACTTAAAGAGCACCTTTGAGTCTCAAATCCAAGCCAGGCTGGAAACATTCTGCTATGATTGCACTATCAGCCACAGGAGAGCTCTTTCTAAGTCTCCATGCTCAAAAGGCAAAAATGCACCACTGGATTTCCCCACTGACCACAGGGTGATCCCTTAGCCAAATTAACTTTTATCACAATGATACAGGAGGGCCTAAAGGCTTTTGGTTTTGCTTACATCATCCTTCTGAAAACAAAAGCTGCATCCACAGACTTTTGCTGTCCCAAACTATTTCACTCCTTTCCGAGCCCAGACAGCGTCTCTCCAGCTATAAGAACTTGTACCTCTACTAATAGCAAGGCCATTCCCTGCCAAATCCAAGAAGGTAAACAAAATACATCTCTTCTGGCAAAATGTCTCCACACCAATTTGTGTAATTGCCCACGTCCCTGAAGAGGGCCTTGTTCACGTGTTATAGCTCTGACTGTAAGCATTGAAATACAATTAAACCAGAGGCATCAGACACAACTTACTGGCTGGCTCATGTCAAACCTCTACATGTGGTGGCTAAAAAAGGTGACTCTCATTCAGAGATGCTGAGACCAAATAGCACAGTGCAGGCAGGTGAAGTCAAAGCATGGAAAACTAAAGGTAAATTCTTTCGTCTATGCCTCACTCTCCAGCAACATCTCTACCCACTGAGTATGAAATTTTGGCTAACAATGTTAATACCTGCCAGTGTGTTTCCTTATCACCTCCTCCAAGCTGTTTTACCAAGACATAATCAAGCTTCTTTACTTTTACTCTGGCTCTTATCCTCTTTCTGTATCTTTTGTTACCAGCCTGTGCTCCTACATCATATCAGTCCAAAATCCCCAACAGAAAAACCACATCCCTTCTCAAAAAGCTCATGCTTTTCTCCTTGCATAAAATCAATCCAGCTATCTGCATCTAAAATAGTGAAATGTTTCTTCTTCTCCATTTAGAGTCTCTTTTTAGCTGGTTCTAGAGCTAAAACCACTGTTAAAACCTACTATTTTGATTGTATTACCCCAATCCACAAATCTTGCCTTCTTTCTAATTTTCCCCTGCCTGCTCTTTCATTTCTCTAGCCCGTGTCCCACAAGCTTATCTTTTCAACACCATCACATTATTCTGCTCCATCAGCAAATTCCATTTGTTGTCCCATTCCCTGTATTTTCCAGGAACATCTCAGCACACAATTTTCTAGCCTTATCCTCCCCCAATTTTGCTAAGTCTTCTCTCATTCTCCACTTTCTCTCATTCTCCACTTCACAATGTCCCACAACAGAAAGGCTTCCTACCTGGTTGAAACACATTTCTCCCCCAGCACTGATTCTTCACTGGTAGAACACATTTCAGACCACACTGGGTTTTCCTCCAGTTGAGATCACTCAACAATAGCTTTCCTCAAAGTTTACCAACAACCATGGCTCAGCTCCTCTGCTAAAAAAGCTCTTCTTCAACAGACGACTTAGAGCATCACAAATTTCTGCAAAAGACACTCAACTGTCTACACTTACCCCTTATATCTCTTCCTGGTCCTTACTCACTCACTCCTTCCACCTGAGAAGACAGATGGGTCCCTTTCAAGGGTCTGTTTACACCCTGAGAGCTTCCCTCGCCTTCTTTCAAATTACCTTCTACACGGCTTCTCCCCACGCTCTAAAATCAATGCTCATCTCATGTGTGTTTGTGCCCATCTGTATCTTCTTTATAGTTATTTTTTTTTCCTTTCAAAAGTTAATTATCTAAATCACAAAAAACTTTACTAGGCTGAATGGAGTAATCACATAATCAATGGATTTATAAATCCCATGTTTCTGCTGCTCCTTATTGCCTGTTCACACATTTAAGCAGCAGCAAATACCCACCCTACCTCCTTCCTCAGTGAGGCCACTGCAATCGAGTTACAACTCCTACATAAAGCACTCCAGAGCATTTCTTGGAACACTTTCTGCACTGAGGCAGCTGCATCTGCCTCCCAGATCATGGCTGAGACAGTCAGTTCTTTAAACCAGGAATCAAATATTTGTCTTTAAAGCATTTCAGCGATGTAAAAAGAAACATCGTACGGGATTTGCAATTAACAGGGAGGAGATACCTCCTTGTTCCACACTAAACCATTGTCAGAGATTAACACCTTCAGGAGGCTCCTGCTTCAGTGGAAATTGCATACCTTGGGATCTCAGTTGTTAATCTGCTCCGCGGTGGAAGGGGTCAGAATGGTGAAAAACAGTTATTTGAGCTTTCAAAAATGTTTCTCTTGCAATTCATTCTACCCTTGAGTTTCTGTCTAGTTAACAAGTGGTGAAGCTGCCACACTTCTGATTTCCCACAGAGCTATCCTCAGTAAAAGCTAAGACTGTTTCAGGAACAAAAAGCAATATTTGATATCCAAGTTCCCTTCACCATTACTTTATAGCAGCCAATGAAGATCATCTTATGGCAAAATATTGCCAAGATTAATTTTAAAACCACCTTCCTAGCTACATTCTCCATCTGAATGTGTCAAAAGCCAGAATTTCTGTTCTGAGGAGTTCAGACAATCTAATGCTTGGTTTCAGTCCCAAAAGGGAAAGGCAAGATCATTAAATTTCCCATGAGTATCAGTAAATATTTTTCATCTTATGGTCAATAATACCAAAGAATTTCCTTTCCATAATGTCAGAACCTTAAACATTAATTTCAAACGTATAGAGAGATGTGGTTCTGGACACATCAATGATTATCAGTGATAAAATCCCCACAAGTGCTTCAGAAAGGAAAACATTGTATTGCCTTTGAGACTACCCTGTGACTTGCCTCTCTGCAGCACCTTCAGTGCCCAAAGAACTTCAGCAAAAATCCTTTGGTGATGCCCTCTGTGCAACTGAGGAAACTCAGTAAAGAGGAGACATGTGGAAACTAAATCTTTCCAGGACAGAAAAATACAGCTTTGAATACATAGGGTCCAAGAATACACAGGGGCCATTACCAGAACTGAGGGTCAAAGAGGACAGAGGAACGAGGAACTTTTACACTTATTCTTATAGATTTGGTATAGAACATGTGTCCACCATGTTGTCATTATCTTGATACCAAACCAAATCAACTGGCAAGGTTTCTCACTACAGTTTTTGACACTATCAGAATGCAGACAATTTTGGTTGATATTTTAGTGTAGAAAATGTCACTGAAAATGACATACCTCCAATAAATTTTCTGATTTTGACTAAACTGTATTTTCTAACAGAAAATTCTTCTGACAACTTTCTTCCCCCTGACAACTTTCTTTCCCCAAGTGGCTCTAATATTAGCATTTAATGACTTATGTGTCTCAATGGTGTTTTCAATTTACTGACGTCATCTGTCCTGTGTAAACTCAACACAGAGGGGGAATATTTAAAACTATGTGTCATCTGTCTTCTGTCCTTATTGCGCTACTGCATTCATTCCCCATCCTTCATTATACCATGTATTGCCACAATGAAATATTTTCATCTCCTAGCAGCTGCTACTGCATAATGCATTTCTGGATCATCTGAGTAGCTTGTTAGGAGGAAAATTTACTAATGAGTCAAAATTTAATTTGTCTTGTGTCATCCCAGTTCAGACATCAACCACACAATGCCATATATTTATGCAGAAGCCCAAAATTACAGACATCTTTTCTCTGAACTCTCTCCAGCAACAATCTCCACATATGTCCTTATTTAAACAAAATGATCTCTATATAAAGGATTAAGTACAGGTTTCCTGAGTAACATTTTATAATGAGATGCTGATTCTTTTGTACAATATTCTCTGCACCTCATAAAATCTCTCAAAGTATTTCTTTCCCCTACTTGCTCATAAAGGTTTGTTTCACACCAAAATTCACCTTGCCAAATGCAAGATTTCTCAGAAATTACTCTTTCTGCATGGCCTTTCAATACCTCAGTGTCAGAAAGGAATAGAGATGGATTCTTCTGCTTGCCACAAAGCAGTTCTTGGCTTAGATGAATACTGATTTATGTGAGTGGAAAAGGCACAGAGTCCACATTTCTCCTCAACTACTTCATCCTGAGATGGTGCCAGATGCAATGGAGATAGGAGATATGGAAAGGATAGAGCAAGGCAGGCAATTAAATCTTCTTCTCTTTGTGTGTGCCTTTCTCTTTCAGTCTGACAGGAACACTGGTGGTCTCTTAACTCTTTTTGGAAGGACCTTTGGAAAGTAGTTTGGGCATTGTTTTCTTATTTCACTTCAAAGCCATCCCTCAGATGCCTCACTGATAAACCTGCCTCAAGAACCTGAATAGCACTAAAGAAAATTGGTGCTGCTGTACTCAGAACAGACACTAACAGGAATTTAAAAAGGACATGCACAGCCATCAAAGCAGACGCAGATAACCCAGCGCACAAACATTTCCTGGAAATACTTGTTACACTTAACATCACTTTCAAAGTCCTAAGAAACATCAGAATCTCTTTGGTTAACCCTGGTTTAAGAGAAATGTGATGTTCACTTGCACTGAAGCAGTATTTCACCTCCACTGTTTGCCATGGTGAAAACACAGGTGTAATAAAACTGCCAAGACAGAGCTGTTTCTTGAGGAGGGTTGGAAAGGACCAGAACCCAAACAGGACAGGGCAGCCATATGAAGCAATTCTACTTGGGATAAAACTAAAAGGAGAGGTTGAGAAGCAAATGGGAAGCACCAGAAACATTCATTTTCTCTCTCTGAATCCATGCACAGATCAGACAAACCATCAGGATGGATGTTATTTGCTGCATCACATACTGTATGTATCTCTACCTCGTTTACAGACAAACTTTTGCACTGTAATGACAGCCTGCATCCTTGTGCCTCTACTGGTCTTGTCCAGCTGGAAGGCAGGAAGGGATACGGCAGGTGGGCCTAGCAGGATCACCACCTTCATGCTGAAGTCTCCAGGTGTTCCCCTCTGTGCAGAGTGTTATTCCTGCTGGCTGTGCAGCCCCCCACTCCCAGCACCTGCAGGATCCGGTTTAATTGCTGCCCTGGGCTGCCAGAGGAGCTCATGTTTGACAGCATCAGTGCACGCTGCCCTGGCTCGTGGGCTGACCTGTTCATCATGACAATTATTAGGGTTATGTTCACCCTTCATTAATATAGAAACACTTGCCTTCCCCAGCCCTTCTGCACCAAGGGAAAGCATCAGCACTCGCACACCCACACACAGGTGTGTGCAGCTCTTTCCTCGTGTGTTTACTGTTTATCCTTTTTTTTTCAGGAATCACGCTCAGAATGTGTTGCTGTCTGAGCTGTCACTGCCTGTCACATTACAATGACGACTGTTGCTTTCAGAAGCCAGTTCAGGTTGTTTAATCATCGCTTCCCTCCAAGCTGTCCATCACAGGGTGGTCGCCAGGCAACAGCACCAACAGACAAGGCTGTGGGTGGCTGATGAAGAGGAGGAGGAGGATGCAGCACACATTTGCAGGGAGGAAGAATTCACGTTCCCATGGGAGAGGGAGGTATGGGAGCTGCTGAGTCTCTCTCCATCTGATGGGATCCCAGCCTGCAGCATCATGAAAGTAACAGGGAATTCAGCAGCTGCTGAATCCAGCGTTTGGTGGAAGGAAAAAAAGATGCCAGGAGCCTGGCCCACGGCACAGGAACGCAGAGCTGGGTTTCCTTTCCTCAGCCCTCGTAGGTGTCCATGGTCCAACTCCCTCCATCATACGTGGGAGGGCAGGGCCCTGCCATCATGCCCTGTGCACAGCCACGGGCACAGCCTGAGGTATCAGACAGCTGGAATCAACCACAGTTACTCCTTTAACGACTTTAAAATGAGTTGTTTTGGAGTGGATGACAAGTTTCTGGACCAAAAAGAAAGATCATATGTCATCTTACAGAAGTTGAAAATAAAATGGAAGGCAGCACCAGACTGGAAGCTTTTCATCCAAAAGATGAGCTGGAGAATATTCATTTATTTTTGTCTCATTCTTTTATTTTCAGGGGTACACAATTAAACAGTCATTTGATATTAAAACAAACACACAGATCTGCATCAAAGCATCCTTCAGTTACAATATTTTGTAACAAGCCTAAATATTTACTACTAAACTTCATCAGCTCATCTGTAGTGATACGAGGTCACTGGATCCAGGCTGTCCAGATCTATGCAGGCTAGGTCTGTATTCTCCTCATCTCTAGCCCAGGTTCTGTCACTCTTAATATATTGAGGAGTATGTGGAAACATGAACACAAATGAAGTGGAGAAGGTGTAGTGCAGTCCCTCCCCATGGTTCAATCCTCAGCCAGAGTAGCATCTCAGGGAAAAATGACTCCCTGAGCTTCTCTAACATGGTAGCATTTCACCATGGACCCGTGCATTTCGAGATTAAGTTTAATGTAGCTCCTGCTTTGCTGCTATGTCTCTTACTAACCTGTTTAGAATGTCCCACTAAAAAAACAAACAAAAAAAAAAACCACAACAAAACTATTATAAAGTTTCAATCAAGGTAAGATCTCACTTTTATTTGCACATAACCATTTCCAAAATTTGATTATTATTCCAATAATGATTAATTTAAAGATTGCATCTTTCATCTACAGGAATGTATTTTTTTTCTTGGAAAACTGAACTGAAAGCAACAGAAAGCAAACTAATTTTCCATATCATGTTCTTTGGCATATAGAGCTTGATTTTCAGAATAAGTATTATTTTTACATCAGAAAAATATAATTACACTTACCTATAAGTAAATATTTATAAAGTCCTCAAATATCCATTTGAATATTCAGTGGTATTCACTTTTCCTACGTTTGTTTTCAGAGAATATTCAGTGAAAGGTACTGGCACCATTTTTGGCCAAGACAGGGCACATTAACCTGTTTCTAAAGATTTAAACTGACCCAGTGACACACACAGAAAGGGAGCATATGACCTCTTTCATCTACTGAAATTATACTTTGTAGTTAAAAGAAAAATTTTCTAGGCAATGTGCAAAGTCCACATTAGTGAGGAATTTCCCACTACTTTCTGAATCAGGAACTTTATGATTACTTCACCCCCCACATATAAAAAAAGTGCACCTGAGAAAATCACATATTGAGCAGGGACAATTTATGGAGATAAAAACATGACTACATTTGTTATATAAAATATTTCCCTTTAATTACTTTCTCAACCTTAAATTTAGTCTCTCCCCCTCCCTTAGAGGGAGGTGAGAACGGGGGGAAAAAGAGAAATGCTTGAGAAAAGACATGGGCTGTCTCTGTTGGGTTAGCTAAATAGCCTGAGGTTTTCTAAGGAGTTTTTCACTTCTTCCTGAAGATGTCCATGAGAATTATCTGCAAGAGCTCATGGCACTGCTGTCCTTACATGATCACCAGCAAAGGTGATCTCAAACCTCATACAATCAGGATGTGAACACTGACACTGGCTTGGGACCTGTAAGTGATCAAGAGCTTCCCACGTGTAAGTAAACACTCTCCACAGAAAGCCCAGACAAAATGAAGGGGTTATCTCTGGAGTTGCCCCAACAGGAAGAGAGAAATCACAAGGTCCGTGACTCCCCTGACTCTCCTGCCCCTGCAGAAGCAGTTCTGCCCCACACACAGCACAGGGAGAGGCACTGGAGGCCCTGTCCCAGCATGGGTTGCTCATGTTTGGGATGCTTGGCACTGACATCCCCCCACAGCTGCTGAAAGAGGTGCAGCTTCCCTCCTTCTTCCCCCACACCACCTAAATCTCCACCTGTTTCCCCAGCCTCCTGCTCCCCGCTCGTCCCATGTCAGGGGCACCTCAGCACAGCTGCCCTGGGCTTGTCCCTGGCATGGCAGCACAGGGGAGTCGTGAGGCAGCTTCAACACCCAGTCACCCGAGAGCATCACTGCCCTATTGAGGGATACGATGGGAGGTAGAATTAAGTTCTTAGAGACCCTCTAAAAGGAAGAAATTATCTTTTAGGACATAACCTAAAATATCCTGTTCCTTCTGAAAGTACTTTTCTTTTATGTTCCCCAAGGAGAGAAAGTGCAGTACCAAGTAAAAGCGTTATTGTGTTACCAGCACTGAGAATTAGGGATTAAGGGCTCTTACACTAACTGTTGTTTGATTTAAGATACAGCCAAAAAAATTCCAAGTGGCACAAAAATCATTTTACTGCATCAACTTTTATATGCATTTGAAATTCCAAAATAATTACTTTATCGCCCAGTGCTGCCATTTGAATTGGAATCAAGGTCCATTTTCATTTAACACAGAAATGTCAATTAGAGCTGCGGGAGTCATTGATTTTTTGGTTTGCTGGCTAGGTATAAAAAAATAATTGAGGAAAAAAAAGCACTTTGTGTCAGTCTTAATTTTTTGTCCTCCTTGGAAATGTAAATCTGAATGTAGCTTCACATCTGGATGAACAGGATCCAGTACACATAGCTTTCATGATAATATCAGTTACCTAAATATAGGTAAATGCAGTTTGAGATGCTCTGCAATTCCCAGACCTGACATCTGATAGGACACAGTTCCCACAGGATGCCTTTACCCTGTGAAGCAGCAGTCAGAGGAATACCATCTCAGGTGTCACTGGACAGATGCCTCTGAATCAAGGTTTTGTACCACTGGATGACTTAAATAAAGAACATAAGAATCATAAATCCATTCCAAAAATGCTGTCTTGATTCAAAGTCCAAAAAAAAATTACGTTTAAACTGTCATGATTTGGGCTTGTTTAGGGCTAATTCTCAGGAGCCTTGAAATCAAAGGAAAATCAATGTGACCTACGAAATGCTTTGGCCAAGCTACAATAGCATTTTCCAGAGAAAGAAGTCTTTAATGGGGCAGTTTCACTCGCCTCGCTGCACAACATGAGGGTTATATTCACTCTGATGTGATATGAAAGGCCCAGAGGATGTGAGATTGTCCAAAGCCAATGTTGACCTTGCAGCCCTTCATATGTAAAGCTGTGTCACAACTGAATGGGTCAGTGTGGTCTGTAACACCTCCAGAATGAATTAAGGACTTCTGACCTCCTTGCGTCCCCCTCTGGACTGACTTCACCATGATCGCCAGGTCAGGGAAATACAAAAGTCTTATTTGAAGCCAGGAGGAAAGGCAGAAACCCATTTTCTGTTATAAAGTACTGTATTAAGAAGATTGAAAGCTATAACCCGATTGCTTTACACAGTTTATAGCCTCTCGATATTGCATGAATGCCAGTTGCAACTGTCAGAGCTCTTCCATTATTCTCCATAATCTCCCCTTGTGATGGGATTTGCATATCCCACCTGTCAGTGGCAGAAGCTCCTCACGGTCTCCCAAACTCTTTCACAGAGACCAGAATTACACAATGACAAGCCTTTCTTGTAGTCCTCACAGATTCTCTTTCACTTACTGCTTTCTCTCAGAGCACGGCTCTTCTTATTAACAATTGCCCATGTATCCTATTCCATATTCTGTATCTGAAAAGCCTATGTTTTAACCAGTCAAGAAATATATCTAGAGATGGACTGCAACAAAGAAGAAATACTATGGCTGTTGACTAATATTTTTGAAAAATCAAACACACACACAAGAAAATAAATACCAAAAAACCCTCAAGACCTCTGATTAAAGGAATAATTTTTATTCAGTTACAGGAAATTTAGAGAAGGTTTCATATCTAGAATGGATGTTAAGTATCTTATGATCCAACAGTACTAAATATAATCAAGAAGACAAAAATTTGAAACGGGACTCAGCAACATTTTAATTAGATTTGATTTTTTTCTGGTTTTAATTCCCATTTTTGTTTCCTCACTTTTTACTCAGTCCTTCCCAAGTATATTTTCAGTAGCTCCAGCAAGAGATTAGCCTGAAATAGTTTCAGCATCCAGTGCATTATACTCTTAATACTATTATATATTCTTGTAATGTGTATGTAATACAGACTCCATCTCACTGAAGTATATTAATGCCAGCATCCTCCTTGCATGACTCTTTTTTGGGAGCTGTTTTCAGCACCCTAGGAATCAATCTCAATATGCAGAAACTGACACTGGGGTCATTCCTCACTGTGGGTCTCACTGAGCATCTGGCTCTGGGCTCCACATCCATATTCATTACCTTAAAATTCCTCCTTTATAATGATTCAATTGCCATGGGAGGAAGGGAGCGCTGGGCTATCACAGCATCATACAACATAATGCTGGCCACTCATGGGATGATGTTGGCACATTCTTCATTCATCCCTGATAGTTTTTCTTTGGAGCCACAGCTCTGCCAGCAAGGGAAAGACAGAGGCTATCAACTGTATCTCTTGCAGGAACACGGCATTTGGACAAAGTCTCCAAGTGAGACAAGAAAAAATCATATTGATTATGATCCCCCGTTCTGGACTGAACAGAAGAACACTGGCAAGTTGAGGTACTCTTTCCATGCCTTTACTGTTTCCCTTGTAAGAAGGAATGCATTTGTTATCATCTTCATCCATCAAAAGCAAAAATCATTCAAATTTGGGTTCTTGGGAACCTGACTCCTAGAAATTCAGAGTTCATTCTCCACAATGTGTCGTACAAGCAGATACAGAAAGAACAGTGCTTGCTTGATTTAGCAAACCAGAGGCTGAAAGGGAATATCATCACTGCCTGTAAAATAATTCCAGGGGATGTAAGTGCCAGGGAGGGAAAATAACTTCAATTAAAAGGAACACACACAAATGAAAAACAAAATTAATCTAAATTGCCCAATGGCAACGTTAGAACAGAAATCAGACAGAAGTTTCCAACAGTCAGGAGAAAAAGGCTTGGAACAGTTACCCAGAAAGGACAAAGGCAGCAGAAGGGTGAAAGGGTTGATAGACACCCAGCTGTTTGTAGATGTTTGTAGTTTCATCAGTCATGGCTGTAGGATGCAGTACTTTGTGCAATTCTTTAAGTTCTCCATTTATAAAATAGGTCTGAACACTTCAGCTGAAAATCCAACAGTTTATTCACAATTACTTTGTCCAGGACAAACTACAGTGCATTGGAAATATAAAGGTGCATTGTTTTTCTGCCTCACCTGTGCCCAGTTTGTCCTGTCAATAATGTTAAGTAACATCTTGCAAGCAACACCTAATGCAGAGTTTCATCTTGCCTGAAAGCTCTCCCATAAGACCTGGACCCTTCACTGGACCCTGCACTGGACCCTGCACTGGACCCTTCAGTTGTGTCGATCTTCTGCTGTGGATGGAATAAAAAACCTGTCTGGCCATGGTTGTTTGGCATCTACTCCCAGCTCCACGTCTATATCTTCATCAGCCTTCCGGGATTCTGCTGCTGTGAGGACCTATAAGCTTTGTCTCTCCAACCACGTAAAGCACAGAATTTTGAACCAGCTGCTTAAAGGTATGATGCTCACATAAAAGCCAATCCCCAGATATTCAGCCAGGTACATGCTCAAATTCTCTGCCACACACTTTGAGATCTACACCATCATCCAGCCCAGGGGAGCATTTTGTCCAGTGCAAGGCAACAGTAAACTGCCATTATAATAAATGAGTGTGAAACCCATGCTGCTTTCCTTCACAGCACCACATCAGAGCACCAGCTGTAGCATCAAGGCACTCACTCAAACTTACCTTTCAACCTCTTCCAATTTTTTTGCTCTTTCTCCAGAATACTTTAAAATTAACAAATAAGGCACTGATCTTACTCCAAGCCAGCTTAGGACAGAAGCAGTCTTCATTTTTTGCAAGTTCTGAAAAACATCTGTATCCCAAAAGCTCTTAATGGACATCACCTAGAGACTTGCTTCTCTGCATTAAAACCAAGTCTCTCTTTTAGCTCCACATATAAATCTCTGCTAGCTGTTTTCCCCTAGTCTATAGTATGGCATCAAGTGAGCTATGGGGACTCCAAATTTACAGTGTCAGGATACACCACATCGGTAACACGTTTGATATCTCCATGAGCTAGGAAACCTGCCAACTTCTACTCCAAGGATGACATTTTTCAGTGGAGCAAAAAGGGAGGAGGTCTCACCTGTGTAGCTTGTAGCAGAGATTTGAGAAAGATTTCAGCTCATATGAACTTTTACTGCAGTTTTACAGGGGCCAGTGGAAAGACACTCAAGGATGTATCAATGCAGGTAAGTTTTACCAGGACCCATTTAAAGACTCAGCAGTCTAGGGTCCTATTATATTGTCAAAATTATTCCAGGAAGGGTGCTGGCTTGGGCCAGTTAACACCTTCTTGGATCATTCCCAGACAGTCTGGGACTCAGTACAAGCCAAAGACCCTTTCCAGCACCCACTTTTGCTGCAGCCACTCTTCTCAGTCTTGCAGACTGAAAGAGCTCAGGATTATAGAGATGCAGGACAACTTTGTGTGGCCCCCCTCACCTCCACTGGAGTCAGGGAAAGCCTGACAGCCACCTGTATTTTAATATAACACTGGATACACTTCTGATTTCATCCTCATCGGCCATCTGACAAGCCAGGCTCCCTACACCTAGGCTCTCCTCTGGGGAACTTCTGATGACTGTATCAATGAAATAAGGTACACAGGAGGGATTAGTGAATATGTGAACTGTGTCCCTACAGATGAGCAGAGCGTGCTCCAAGTGTCTGGATATGAATGTGGATCTGGAGAGCAAGCTGTCCAGTGAGTACTTAAAATCATTGATGGGCCAAAATAAGCACTGATCTAAAACAATTTCTGTTGATGGAGTTATACCCAGGCAACCTGGACTATTATTTATTATTCTCATTGTACCTGTGGCCAAGCATACAGCGAGTTCATCCTCAGAGCAGAATGCCATCAGCTCAGTGGTGCACATACTCAATATGAAATCACAGCCAAGCCTGAAAGAAGCTGCAAACACCCAGAACAATTCCATACAGAAATCAGGAGTCTTTTCAGGACTTCCTTCTCTTCCACCAGCAGCATTACTATTATATCCACACCACTATCAAAATAAGGATACAAGGAACCACAATGAGGCTGACAGGATAAGGGACAAGGATAAGGTAATCTGTAATAGAAAAACTTAGGGGTGAAA
Source organism: Orthonyx spaldingii (assembly GCA_013397795.1). Lineage (NCBI taxonomy): Eukaryota > Metazoa > Chordata > Aves > Passeriformes > Orthonychidae > Orthonyx > Orthonyx spaldingii. The sequence goes on along the minus strand of VZTJ01003401.1, from coordinate 1,454,273 downwards.
ATGCTTTAATTTTCTAGTTTTTCCACCTAACAGGATTTCAAATATTTTGAGCTTTATTTTTCATTTTTCCTGTACTCATAGATACTGCAAACTACGATCCTCTTTACACTGCCACTCTGGCTGGGTAAAAAGCAAAAGTTGACAGCAGAACTTACAGAGCACATAAGAATGAGAATGAGGAGAGGTGTGTTGCATCCCTGTGCACAGAAACTCCAGCAGGAAGCTGGCAGCTGCTGCTGTTGGAGTGCAGGCAGGACACTGGGGTTACACAGATCCCCACAAGCAGCATCATGGGATCCTCTGCCACCCCCAAGCAGGCAGAACTACGTATGTTGTACCCTAAGGGAAGTGTTTCCCCCCAAGCCCATCCCATTCCCAACTCCGTCACAGAGGGGTACCCAAAACCTCCACACAGAGGCAATGGGTCGGTGCCACTTTGGGCTTCCTCCTGCACACACACCATTGCTTCAGCTGAGCCTGGACAAGCCTGTCATGCATCCAAGTCCTGCTGGGGCCCAGCTTCAGTGAGTGTTGTGTGGGGGCTGCAAGCACAGCACGAAACAGAACAGCACTGCCAGGGCCCCCGCAGCGAAGGGGGAGCATAATATCTCTGTACACAATGCAACCTGCAGTTCTTAGGGAAGGACAGTCACAAAACGTTTCCCCACAGCTCCCTGAAAACGTTTGCACACCAACACACTCAGAAAGTAAATCAGTCCCTGACAGCAGCAGCCCACACTACCACAGTGGGCAGAAACACATACACAAATACATGTGTACCCAAACACATATGTAACAATGATAGATGTGTCTTGAAAAACGTATCGGTGAAACATAATTGCAGTGATAGACCAGAGAAACTGCTGCCTGCTGGATGACTTTTTATATCAGAATCTTTTTTCTTAGTAAATGGGTCACTTGAAACCAGTGTCAGCCTCAATTCAATTTGTATGAACAGACCTGAGCTCCTACAAGGCAGCTTCTGTTCACACAACTATTTAAGAATAGTCTAGCTGAGTTGTAAAGAAAGGGGAAAGTCCTTCAAAATGGAAATGACAACTATTCCCCTGTCAATTAATTGATTAAAAACTTTCTGATGAGAGCATAAAACCATGTCCCAATTAACTAGGGCTGAACCCCACAGAGAGGTCCTTATGACATCCACTGCAATTCTAAATTGAGTAGCTCGGTACAATCTATACCAAAAGGAATTAATAAAGACTAGACTATAATTTCAAAATGTGATCAGTGTCCTAGTACTAAAAGCTGAAAGGAAGGCCAAAGATTTCTGCCAAGCAGCCAAAAACCTTCTGGCATTACAGCTGCAGACACCTTAGAGGAGAGCCTGAGTCCCTGTTTCTCCTGGAAAGTTGTATGGGCAACAGTCACATAGTGGCAGCATCCCTTTCTCTCTCATTAGCATTCTGCCTGATGTCTCTAAGAGGCAAAGTTGGAGAATTTGGACAGACAGATCCCTCTGCTTCTGCTGGTCCACAAGCGGAGTTAAGGGCAGGCAGAAAGCACCCCGAGCAATTTACCCTGCCTTCCCTGGGCCTCGGCCCTCAGCTCCAGGTACTGCTGCAGCAGAGGCTGGAGGGATACAGTGCCCAAGTTAATCTGGTAACTTTCATGTTATGACTATTGCTCCAGCCTGGAAAACAGCTGCCTACTTCTCTGGTCAGTTTTGTTTTGCTTGGCTCATGTCAGAGCTGTTCTGATGCTATTCCTGAAGCACGTGCAGGTTACGGACAAGAAACAAGAATTGTCCTGTTTAACACCTTGGTGACAAGAGGAAAAAATCAGCTTTATCCCCTACAAAGGGACACCTCGGAGGCAAAGTCGTGAAGCCCTCCGGCATCTCCACATCAGCAGGGCTTGGTGATGAACCCTTGGGCTAACGTGGGCCCCCACAGCTGGCAGGTGGAGAAGCAGCAGCAGAGGGGCTTTCCCTGGGCATCCTTACAGCTGAGCCTGCCAGACTCCCCGCGAGGGTTATCCTGGGGAGAAGGCTGGATGCGAAGGCGGATCCCCCTACAGCGACCCTTCCCCTGGCGCCGCGGGCCGTGGCAGCGCTGGATCCCGCTCCGCTCCGGGGCAAGGGACAAGGGGGCTGGAGGGGGATGTGCTCAGCGGGCGGGCGGGTAGCGGAAAGTTTCTCTACTCCAGAAGAATGGCCCTTTTGAAGCCCTTCTGCCCCACTGCACACTGCTAAGCGAAGCCAATCTCCGGCGCCCGGAGGCGCAAAATCCCCTTCGAAGAAGAAAAACCAAGTACCCCCCACCCCCGATTAC
>VZTJ01003401.1:1388960-1451735 GCA_013397795.1 Orthonyx spaldingii | reverse complement strand
GGCCCCGGCCCCGCCGAGCCCCGCGGGCTGCGGCCCCGCCGCCGCCGCCCCGAGCCCGGGGGTGATCCCTGCAGGGCTCGGTCCTCGCCCGGAGCCGCCGCTGCCGCTCGGGGACGGCGCTGCCCGGCCACTTTCTCCGGCTCCCTCGTCACTCGCCGCGTCTCCCGGCCGCTGGATTTCGTCCCCGCTGGAGCAGGGGCGAGGGTCGCTTGCAGCTCGGCGTCCTCCGTCCCGGCCTCTTGCTCTCTCTCACCTCCCTTCTCCCCGAGGAACCTGCTTTGCTCCTTTTCTCCTCTGTCAGTCCTCAAGTGCATCAGTAATCCCTGCTGCGGCTGCTGCTGCAGCTGTACCTGGGAACGGCAGGATCTGCAAGTTATTTCTGCACCGGTAAAGCCATAAGTGAAGAGGAAAAGCCATGTCCAGTACAAGAGAGCAACGTGCCAGGCTGGGTACCAGCCAGCAACTTTTTCCATCGCTGCCGACTGATGATAAGTGCGAGGGAGAAAGAGCAAGAAGGAGAGCGCAGGAGCGAGGGAGCCGGGCGCTGCCGATTCAGGCGCCGCGGGGTAAACACGGCGAGAACTCCACGTAAAGTTTCTGACTCTTCTGTGCTAGATGCAGCCGAGGGGTAGAGGAGATTACTTTCTTCCGCCCTCTTTTTTTTCCCTTCTTGTTTCCTTTTTCTTCTTTTGCACTTTTTCCTTTTTTCTCTTTTCCCCCCTTCTTTTTTTCTTTCTTCTTTTTTTTTTTTCCCCCCAAGCCTGGTGTTGCTGATCAGGCTTGTGATGGAAGGCAAAGCCACAACCACACGGGGGAGGAGCTGATTTGAAATCAGAGAGAGAGGGAGAGAGAGAGAGGAGCAAATCCTGGCTGGTGATTTCCCCCGGCTGCCTCTGTGGAAGTCACAGCTCGCTCCTCTCCCGCTCGCTCTCTCTCTGCTCCCTCTCACTTCGCCGCTTCTGCATCACACTCCTCCCGCAGCCGCCCCGCCAGGACGCCCCGTGCCTGTGTCGTGTGCGGCTGGTTACTCACTCCCCCTCTCTCACACATTCTAAAGACAGGCTTACCCCAACTGTTAAACTCATAACATCCCATCCCTTCCTCCCCTGTGCTTTCCATCAGTTCGAACCCCTAAAGCCTGCTCCCCAGCATACTGAAACCTTCCCACATGGGCTGAAAGCAGATGTGCAAAGTGAAGGAACAGTACATGCATGTGTGCGTAGTCTGTAGAGAGGAAATGTTTTGGTTCGATTAAGTGTCGTTAAATGTCTAAGCAGGCTCTGAAATGTCCCTTTTTTTCCTCCCGCCTCCCGTGACTGATGTAAGTGCACTGGAGTTGTTCAGAATAGGCACCTGTGCTTGCTTTCACAGGGGGAAAGTCACATTTCTACCCCTCTGATCCATCCTCCACTTGTGCCTTACTGTACTGTCGTTTACAGTATCTGCCAATGCTTAGAGAAATCACTCATGCACGGCAGAGATATACCCACATAAATGCTGATGGAGACAGGGACAAGCTTTTGGAAATGAAATGACAGTACTTGGTGGAGAGGGAGATTCCCCTCCACTGGTTTATCAGCAGAAAAAGCCCCTTATTGCTCTAGCTCTCATGCCATTAGGACCAGCAATTTCTCCTCCAGGAGCTGTGCTCCTCTCTCAGTATAAGTCTTCCTCGGGGAGCAGTAATAGTGGTGGCTGGAGGAGATCACCAACGCTGCCTGCAGAGCCTGGTGTCTGCTGGCCACGGGAGCTGCTGGTCCCTGACCACAGACAGCACTGTTGGTGACTGCCTCCACAGCAGGGCAGGGCCCTGGGCTTTGACAGGCACTTGCAAACGCCCACAGGCATTGAAACTGAAGGGAATTAAAAGCTCTTACACTGGAATTTCATTCCATCCCCATCTGCCTGTTCTCACTCATTCCCATTTGATTTACGGGAGAGTTTATTTTTTAATTAATATTTTTAACATTTCCTTCCTGACACAGAAGACCTTATTGATTTTTTTTTGGCAGGGCATTTCAGAAAACGATTTACAGATTTGTTCCACATTCTTCTAGAGATTTCACTCAAATGCTCACTGGTGACATGTCTTGGGATATTAGCACAAGACCAGAGGTGAAGGGAGACTCACAGTAATTCAGGCTGGGCATAACTTCATGCTGCTTACAACAATGATGGATTGTTGTGCAATATAACCACCTGACCTCAGCTAAATCTACCAATTAACTGCATACCTGTTTCCACATCTCCCAGCTAAATGGTTACTATTAGTTACAGCCTGTCCAGTAATAACAATAATTAACACTCTCACTTAAACAACTCCTTTCCTTTGCTAAGCCCAGAGCTCCTCACAAAGAGCACTTACACACTTTTGTTGTATAAATGGAGGAAGCTGAGTCACAGTATGATCAGCAAAGTAGTAATGATTGGAGGTGGAGCTACCTTGTTGTCAGCCCAGTCCTTTGTCTTCTATACAACAGTTTGACCAGGTGGATCTATCTCAGAGGATCGACTGAAAAGTGTCACCTTCCCAGCAAATGCACGCAAGAGTCAGTCACGGAGAGAGAATACTGGATCCAACCTGAGGACCACAGACATGTTTTCCAGCATAAACCTGGTTATGGGTCAATACAGGACAGAGAGCCTTTCCCTGAGCCCTGTTTTCAAGAATCATCAGTTTAGGAGATTCCAACAACAGCAGAAAATGCACCTGATCCCTTACTTTTAATAAGTTATAATGTGGTAGGACTTTAAATGGACCTGTCTTCCCAAAATCTGTCTAATCTGTATTTATATTCTTGGTGTCTGAGGCACGCTGTGCTAGTCAAGTTTACAATCTGATTATATGTACTTTGGAATACTCATGGTCTGCACTTATATGAGAGAGACATTTTAAATCCCTGTAATCTTATCTGGCTGCCAGCCATCTTTTTGCCACAGATGATGTGATGATGGAGCCGTCAGAGATAAGAAACCGGAGTCTTTAGCACAAAAGAGTAATCCCTTGTCCTTTGATGTAAGGGATAGCTTTCTCAGTTGGGAGCAGGGACCGAGTTCGGATACTCAGCCAAAAAGGGGCTGATGTGATGTGACTGAACTCCACGGCTGTGCCTACGAGAAAGGAAAGGGTGCACTCATGGGTATCCTGACCTGAGGCACCACCTGATCTGATACCACATGTCCAGCTCCAGCATCTGGTGAGAAGGTGTTTTCCCTGAGAAAACTGCTTTGAGTGTTTCCTTAAGAGCTGCTGCACTACCTGGTCAGGAGACTGTTCTTCTGTTTCACACGGCCAGTATTGCCTGGGGAGAGGGATGTGAGCAAGCCGTGAGAGCCATGGAACAGGAGGCAATCGTTGGCAATATAAAACATGATACCGTGAGAGTAAATGAAATTTGCAGGTTTTAGCTGCCTCTTCAGCCTCTGCCTTTGCCAGGATGAGCAGTGGCAGGGAGTTTTCCTTTGCACCAGGAGGATCTACCTCAAAGGTATGGATTTGCACATACACAAGAGTGTTGGGGGAGATTCTTGCTTCTGGGTTCAGGGAGAACAAGCCAGAATCCAGTGAAGGGAGTAGATACCAGTTCTAGGTGTCTGTTGCAGTGGAGCAAGTATCTTCCTCAGGATTTATATAGCCTTGAGAAGAGAAGCAGGAACAGCATGAAACGTGAATGAGTACACAAATCTTCACTTGAGACTGGGTAGTTTCTGAGACAGGTGGAAATATGGGCTTGGTCAAGGACATAAATCCTTATGACAGTGATTGCAATAATCTGCCATCTGCAGGAATCCTTTCCCCTGGAGTGTGTGACACTCGCAATCAGAGACTACTTATGAAAAACGCGGTCCTGAGAGACTTTCTGGCTCCACAGTATTCCTGCCTTCTGAAACACGCTAGACGATGTACCCTGTGTGATGGAAGCACCTCAGGGACTATGCCAGTACTGCCTGTACTGTGATGGAGTAGGAAGGGAGAAAGAGGAATGAAGAGAATGCAGAGAAGGAAACAGAATTGGGTGGGCTTAACCAGCTGAGTTTTTAATATAAGGCAGGGGCATAATATAGCCTGGCCTTTTGTGAATCTGAACGTCTTTTAGGCAAAGGAGTATAATCTTTCCCTAGTAAATATTTGTATAATCAGGATTTTGTGAATCCACACTCATTTTAAATCATCAGTTTTCTCAGAGAAGACTGTGTAATGAAGGGAGACCACGAAGAACACTGCTCCATTGATTCCTATCAAGCCATGGTGAGTGATGAATGCTGCAGTTTGACATTACACATAATTCCCCCAAATGGAATCTCTGTTAAAAAAAAAAGAAAAATACAGATCAGGATACAACAAGTCTTGTTGCAGTTTCCCTTGGAGAAAAAAAAAAGTACTTTCAGCTGTAAATAGCACAAAAAGATCTTTTTTTTTTTTTTTCCCTAAATGGGGTCTGGATGTTTCATTCTTTAAAAAAAACCAGGGACTAATTATCTATATCAAACCAACTACTTCCAACTGCTTCTTATTTCAGTGAACAAATGGAAATTATTTAACCATGTGGCTTATTTTGTAGCAATACTTAGATAATTGTTATGTAGACATTACTAGAAATAAATCCCATAGCTTACATTGGGGCAATGCATTTGACACAAAAAGACCAAAATATTTGAAAAAACTCTGGATATGAAAGAAAATCTCTATCTTCATTCCACTAAGTTTCATTTCTCTTCCTCAGACTATTTTTGGAAAGGTGATTGAACTATTTATTTTTGACATTAGTAATTCCTCTAAATTAATTAACATGAAATCTCTCCTTTGTTATTCCACACAATCAAACCCCAAACTAGTACTATCCTAAAATTAGGCTGCTGCAGCTTTTAACAGGGTCTCCTATTCATCTGCAAATGTGTTGAGATTTTGCTTTAGTTGCCATAAATATTAACAGCAGGTCTTTTTGTTCTTTTACTCCCTCTTGCTGCAGCCTGTTGCAAAGACCGAGGTTTAAAGTAATCTCAAGCAAAGTGCAAGACTTTAACACATTGTAACTTAAAGAGGCATTTTTCTTTGCTAAATCCTCAGATGGGGAGTTCATGCATTCATTTATCTGGCAAGGAGGCTGGTGGTGAGCAGATTTAGTCAGTGTGATTGCCTTCAACTACAGGAAGGTGCTCAGCACCAATACCTAGTTGCAGTTTTACTCAAATCCTGTTTATATTCAAATATCTAGTCATGCTTATTAGCTAAAAGCTCTCTCTGGCGACAATAGGAGAGACAATTAGATTTTCTTCTCTGGAAATTCTCTCATGTAATTCCTCTGTTTCACTTCCGTTTCTGGATTCAGAGTGTTTTCATACATCCAACCACAAATGGGACAGCAAACCCCACACTCATGGTTCAGGCTCTGTGTTTTACTCTCTGTGTTCAGACCTCCTTCCTGCTCTTACAGCTGCAGATATTTCCTGGGCCAGCTGTGCCCAGGTGATAAACCAAACCCATGGATTTGCCATGGGAGGAAAGGAGCATGTTACCCCCTCCCAATAAGCTTGTACTCCCAGTCAGGTGCCAAAGCAATATTCATGTGGCTGCACAACTACCATATCCATGCTGGTGTTGAATCCAGCACTCTTTGCCACAATCCTGGGATTGAATCCCATTTCCTCTCTAGTGACATCTGCTCCTCTGTGCTGGCCTTGAATTTCACTGTTCCAGTGATCCTCTCCCCTTGTGATCTGGACACATCAATCCATTGCTACCCTGTGCTCCTGAGTGTTGCTCCCCTGTCAGGGATTACCATGGAATTTAGGAGCCAAAAAAACCCCACAGGCCGCAGAAGGTAGTGGATGAGAAAATCTGCTGCTTGAAGTTCCCAGCTGACATTCTCTCTGGATCAGCTTTTGCAGCCTAAGAAACCTGGAAAGCTGCCCTGAAAAGCTGGTCTTAGATTCTGCTGGGTTTCATAGTTGGTGGAGTGTAAAGCAGAATTGCAAGAACTGCACTTATATCAGGACTGCGCATACTCAGCTGGTGCTCTGAGCTTGCAGCTGAGGAGAAAACCGAGCTGGAGCTCACAGCTAGAGTGAGCTGTATTATAACAACTTTGAAACTAGTAAACATTGATGAAAGGAGGAAGCCTGAGGTGTATCTTGTAGTCAACTCATTCGCCACTGCCAATATGAATGATAACCACAGGGATGACCCAGCAATTGTCACATTTCATCCTGACTGTTTTAAAGCAACCCCATAATACCCAGAAGGTTTTTGCCATCAATAACTAAAATGTATGCTGTGAACACTTCCAACCACATGAAAGGCAAGAATGCAACCAGGAAAAATGAGAATGGCCTTAGCAAGTTGTACTTGACCAACCCAAAGTTCTTCAGCTACTAAACAGCTGACTATTTAACACCGGCTCCAACAGCAATCTCATGGTAAACTGAAGACTGCTGGGCAGGTTGGAGCAACTGACAAAGCTCTGGAAGTTGGTTGGATTGCAACTGTCAGCAATTGAAAATCAACTGACTAGAAAACGTCTGGGGTTTGCAATGGGGTGCAAAATTTCTCTTTGAAAATAAGGCAAAATACGTATTCATCTGCCTTTGGAGCTCTAGGTCTAATGTAATGCTACTACCAGTGGTGGCACCCACTGGCACATAACAGCTGTGCCATAACATCATAGATTTGACCATACTAGAAAAACAGGCGATTACCTGACTCTCTCTGTAGTTCCTGTGGGCATGTATCTGTTCCATACCTGACTCTCAGAAAGTTCCTTTCTTTTCTTTTTGTTGTGTGGAGATGCAAACTGCAACCGTTTCTTTTCCATGACCAACAGAGGGTCTTTGCAGCTATTCACAGTCATTTGCAAGTTGCTTATCTGTGTCCACTAAGTAATTTTCATTCCATCATCTTCTAGTCCTTTCCAGTTCCTCAAGAGGATCATGGCTGCTGGATGCCTCTGATTGTCTTGCAACCTTGCAAATCTGCAATTTGAAGCAGGCAGATCAAGTGCAGATAATAGTTTCCTGTGAAGAATAAATATCAGTCAGAGCATGACTAACCTTCCACAGAGTCAGGATACTTCAGTAACATAAATCATATAAGCCTAAAATGCATAAAATTCATTTGTATTTTCTTCCTTTTTCAGAGAATACTGAGCTTTAGTCATCACTGGGGAAGTTCTCCTGACATTCTCTCAGCTCTGAGTTTATCTGCATTGACAAGACAATAAAAATTCTTGTCTATCACTCTACAGCCATCACCTTTGGCTTCTGCACTTGGCTGTGGAAGAAATTAATGGAGGTAAGAGAATAATGATGGAGAGAAAAAGATTACAAACTTAATGGCCTGTGAATGGTGTTTATAGTTTGTCATCGTTACAGATGGTGTTTTCTTGCTTGTGCACCTTGCTGGATTTCTCTTAGCCAGAAGTGTTGATGAAGTAGAAGTTCCAGGTACAACTTTCTAAGACAAAATTTCTAATAGAAGAAAGAAACCTTTTTACTTTAACCTACCTTTTTACGGCAAGAAAAGTAAAAAATATACTTAAAAAACGAGAACCCTTGAGGCTGATGGAATATGTGAGCTTGCTCATTGACAGTATTTTATTTCAGAACTGAAAAAATGACCAGGAAAAAATTTCTTTGAGGCAACTCTGTCTTGCTTCACTGATACATTGTTTCTTAAGTCATGGTCAGAACTCCTTTTGTGGAGACAGTTACATCACTCACAGGTCAACCAGCAGAGCTTTCCATACACACACTCCCATGGATACACAACTAGGAGAGAAGGATCTGGTGATCACTTAAAACTGCTTACATTAATTCAGCCATTTCTGCCTAACACAAGGTAGAGGATGCTCACAACAATTTTGCTGCTAAATGATAAGCAGTGCAGACATCCCCCTGAGCAGCACTGTGCACAGTCAAAGACACATTCCCTATTGGGCCAGCTGTTTGGAAAGTTAATGTTTTCACAGGATCTATCTGGCCAGAATCCAAGGCAGATGAAGAGAGGGAAGCTTCCTCTCTTTCCTTCCTTTTCTCCCTCCAGCCTGGTAGCTCCTTCAGCAGCTTCTCAGTTCTGTGGCATTCAGCTATTATTTTGTAGCTTGGTGGGACAGCGAGAGATACACCCTCTAACAAGGGAACAAGCAGCATTCGTGAGAAAGTTTCTCAGTCCCACCTTTAGTGAGGAACTCTGATCTTCCAGAAGGAAGGATTTGGAATGGGTAGTGGAAAGTCAGGAGAAAACGCAAAGGAAATCTGTATTTCTTTGTTGTCAATCTTTTCATCATTAATCACGTAGTGAATTTCAGGCTCCTGATGTCATGGGTTTATATAAGTTTATAAACATTCTTCCTTTGATTTTTTTTTTCTTTCTTAATAAAAAAAAAAAGAAGAAGAAGAAGAAAGAACTAGTCTTCTTATCTGTGGAGAGGAATATGAAGACAAAGCTCCTATTGGCTCTAAATTAATCTGAAGTGTTTCAACACAAAAAACAAAGCCAAGAAGTAAAATTAAAATATTCCATCTGAGCACTTCAGAAAGGAAGGGTTTCTCTTTTTTTTTTTTGGTTTTTTTTTTGGTTTTTTTGTTTGTTTGTTTGTTTGTTTTTGTTTTTTTGTTCCTTTAAAAATAGTTTCTGGAGCTAATTTAACCAGCCACAAAGATTTTTTAAAATATGTATGTTAAAACAAAACAAAACAAAACAAAACACTCATCTGTAGATACATAAAAGGGAAACAAAATAATGTTCTTCTACCTGGAAAATCTGTTACAATCACCTTGAAATTAATATTAGATTTCTGAATCTTTTTGGTCCCTTTTTAAACTCCATTTGGCATGGAATTAAAAATATCATTTACTCATATGATTTAAATTAAATGAGATGTTTTCCAGAACACCTCGCAATATAAAAAGAATTTCTTTCCATAAGTTTGGTACTAGATTTTTTCATGCCCACAGCCCTTTAGCAATTTATCTGGGACATCTGTGGGTGTAGCACCTGAAAGATTAAAGCTCACATACAAACGTTTGCTTCTGGTAAACAGGACACTGAAAATGTAATTTTAGGGTTAAACTTGATATTATGTATAAAAGAACTCCATGAAACAATTTGAAAAAAGTTAAAAAATATTTTTTATAGCAGGTTTTGATCAATGCCTTAAAAAGAACAAAAAAGAGAAAGAAATCCCCTCATCATCAGTAAAAAAATCTTTCATCTAGAATAATGAGATTTATTAAATAAGGGTGGTGAAAAAACAATGACTCTGTCAGTTTAATACACGTATACACACACAAAGGTCAATAAATAGCCCAAGTAATGGAAGGAACTCATAAGCAATGCTTCTGCTGATTTCATTGCAAGCATTTCCTGAGATTACATTTATTTTTGTGAGTATTGTTGCTTTGGATGGCTCTGTGTGTTTAATATCTATTCTCACATCAAGAAAGCTTAGGGGAAAAACTCCATTTGCATGTATTTTCATGCAATTAATAATAATTCAGGGTTTGTGCTTTTCTTATGCCAAAACCGTGCTTGCCAGTGTTTGCAGCCCTCCAAATGCATATATTAGTACCAGTCTGAATCACTCTGATTTTCTCCTCTGTTTGAAACAATGTTTGTTCAAAAGATATTAAGTGTGCTTCTCTTTTGTCTTCATTCAATCCAGAGTAGTCTTTAACATTTTTATCAAGACTCCTTGATATTCTGTTTTAAAATGGTTTCAATTTTCCAGTCTGACCAAGTCTCCGTGTGCATTTTGGTTCATTTATGCCTGATTGCAATCAGTGGGAATCTCTTCATTGATTTTGATGGAATTTGGATCAAGTTCGTTTGCAGCATAACTTGCATATGTTTTCTGTCATGGAATAAGCCAGCTGTCAGGGCAGCAGCATCCAGGGAACTTGAGAGAACAAGGAATGAATTCAGGATCTCAGATTTTGCTTGGGAGGAACTTAAGCAAATCCTGGTTTATTGGTGGTGACTGCCCTAAATAACACATCTTGAGTGTCTGCCCTTTAACTGCAGTAAAAACTTCTTTTCTTACTCAGGCTCTCCCAGTAGTCAGCTCATTTTAATATTTTTTATGGTGCCTCTGTCTTCTGCAAGATTTCCTTATCATGATTTCAAATGCTCATTGACACACTGGGTGTTTTGGTGTTTTCAGCATCTGCTGACTCTTTGAGGTGCAAACTTTACGTCTTTTACAGTTTGGTTCTTTCTTCACTTTCCAAAAGAGGTAAAAATTAATAAACAAGGCATGGGGCCTGGATTGTTTTTTTGTTTCGTTTTGTTTTGCCATGTAGGTGCATCATTCTGCACAATCTTATTTCATCTTTTTTGTTGTTGTTTTTGCCAGACAACGTAATTATCTTGATTGGTGGGTGGCCAACAAAGTTTTAATTAGATCCAGGGGGATTTGAACAGGACTATGTATTTAAAACATGCAAAACAACGTAGCTAGAATTATTGTTTATTTATGTTGTGAGGCATCCTCTGTGAAATATGGTGTTGCCTTTTTGCATTTCCAGGTCTGCCTTCTCTTCTCCTGCCTTACTCTTTCCCTTGGTTCACAGGGAATGGTGAACTGGTGTTAACATCCCTGCACTGAGCCAACCCTGCCAAGCTCTTGCTGCTACAAAATGTCCAGCAGCTCAGCCCCTGCCAAACAGAGCCATTGATCCTCCAGCTTGTGCCAGTTCAAAGGAGCATAGGATGCATATCCAGCTTTGTGGAAGGGCTGACAAGTGATTTGGGGCAGGCAATTGGCATGGACATCAGTGAGCAACACTGAAGGCAGGGAGAGGACTGCACTCAGGAGATCTTTCTGGCTGGTTATAGTTATTAGCTTTTGACTGCAAAAGGGCTGGTTTTTTTATTTATTCAGTAATCTAAAAATATCTTGGTAATGAATTAACCTGAATAGGGGGAGGGGGACCAAAAAACCGCATATTGATTTTCTAAAAGCAGGCAGGAATGCTGTTATTTTCCAATTAACGTTCAGCATTAGAGAACAATCCAGCTGGAAAGAACCAGCTAAGCAATTCCAAGCTTTTTGCTTTTTGCACTTTTTCTAGTGATACTTTTTCTCATTTAACTTCTTAAAAAAGAAAGACCCTAATAACAGTTTAGGCCATTTCTTTGCCTAATGGGGATTAACTTGTTGTGGACCTCAGTGGGGGCTATGGAATAACTATGGTATGAATCCAACTGTTCCTGCTGAATCAGAAGGTATGTTCATCTAATAAAGGCTGCCCCTGCTCCAGTACTGGAGAAGAGTGTGAGACAAACCATCTGAATGCAGTATTCATGATAAGGATGCTTCTCTATAAAAATCAGAACAGGTCTGGGTTTCTGGTGGGACTGGTGACGAGCTTTAGTCTGATTTTGGCTGAGTCACCCTTTTTTTTCCACTTCTCTTTTTTATTCTGTGTGGTATAGTGTGCATGGCTCTTCCTTCTTATGGCTTAGCATACTCAAAGCTCACCAGATTCAATAGTACGCGATGAGTACAAATGGCATCATCACATCCAGCCCCTTCAAGTCCCCCTCAGTGGCCACTGAGTTCACCTACCACAAACCCAAAGGCAGCTCAGGGCCACACCACTGGCTCTCCAGTGCGACCAAACACTGGGTGCTGCAGCTCATGTTATGCACCCAAAGCAACAAGCACTGGTAACAGGGAAGCAGATTGGAAGCAGGGAAGTTACCACTTTATGAGTAAACACGTGCACACACAGGTCAACATGCATTCGCATAAATTGAGATCCTTATTTTTTAAGAGGTTTCTGAGGTCCTATCTGAGTTTTCAAGTTTTCTATGTTTTCTGATTTTTTACTTTGCTCTCTTGCAAGTTGCCCGTTTCAAATTATTAACTTGTGCAGGGATGAATCCTACTGAGTTTAAGCAACAGCAGAGGTTGTCTGGCCAACACCACTCTCTGTATTTCCATGTAATTTGTCCCATTCCTCCCAAATGTTCAAGGGAATCTGACTGTAGAAAGTCCATATTGGGACTTTACCTGGTATACAAGTTGTGGAGACAAGCGTTGAAATAGAATTCAGCATTTGTCCATCTTGGACTTGGCAAAGCATTTGGAAAAACAACAAAAGCTCATTACTGCTATACTGAGATGGAAATTTTGCCAGATATTTCTGAACAGTTTTGCATAAATTTCTATATATATGTATGTTCTTATTTAGCAAATGTTTATTTAACTATCACTGTAATTTTCCTTTAAGGGTCTAGGAAGAGCCCAGGAAGAGCAACAAAACCACCAGCTTTTGCTGAGGAATGATATGCCCTGCAGCCGTACTGTGTACTTAGAGTCTGGAGACAAATTTTAGGGCTTGGATTTATTTATAGTGTTTAATAGATGCTTTGATAATTATTTGCATGGGAATGGAAAACAAATTCTCCAGATTAAAAACCATAAAGAAAGCTTGTTTGGATTAGCATGATCAGCCAAAAGCATCCATTTGATTCTTGGTATATATATATAATTTACCAAGCTGCAAAATAAACATACTCTACTGTTCCTCTGTTGAAGGCTCTAGCTATAAATATTTCATTACTTTAAAAATATATTGCTATTAGATAGGCCTCTTAATATTCAGCAGAATCAAGTTTTAAGAAATAAAGTAAAATAAAAATAAAATAAAATAAAGTAATAAAATAAAATAAATAAAATAAAATATAGTTTCTGTTTCCTGAGAACCTTTTTTAAACATGAAATTTCATTTGGGTGAAAATTGCTGTTCCACATGTTGGGTGCCAGCAGAATCATCCCACAAGTAAGTAGGGGCTTTCTATTAGCTTTGAAGGTATAATCAACCCCTGCTCTTACGAGTGCAGGTGTATTTACATCATGACCTGGTCTGTCTCTCCCTGTCCTGCTTGCAGTTCATCATCACCTCTAAGGAAAACAGGTCTGCTCCTTGTTAATCACACAAGGGAATGAAGACCAGATAAGGAAAGGGGGAAATTCATCAGGCAAACAGAAACGTCGTCCACAACATGAGAGAGAAGCAGAGCACAGACTCCCTCTGTTCATAAAGTACCAAAAATATTCACAAGCAGCCTGGGAAAAAAGATTTCTGACAAACGTTGGGGGTTTTCATGGCACAAAGCTCCCATGGGATCATTATAGAAAGACAGGCAGTGACCTGGTGACACCAGCATTAGAGATTTTCTTTATACAACCAGGACACTTCTGGTGATCTTCTTGCCTCACTTGAAATGGACAAAACCTATGTTTTTGTAGAGGATTTCAAGATGATTTCTTCCTGACATTGAAGAAGAAAAAACAAGGAATTCTTTGGTGGTTTTCCATTGTTGGAATGCTTTTTCTGAGGGAAAAAAAAAAATCTGAGGTGTTTGCAGAATAATTTGATAGTGTTGGGGTGGTTCTTTTTGTTTAGGAATTGATGGGTTTTGCTGTCAAAAACCTGACACTGTAATGAAAAGATTAAATATGACTGCATAGATACATAGGAAGATTTTTCTTCTATGTGTGACATACCAAAGGCACAAATAATCACACATCTGTAAGGAACTCGTTTGCTGCCCACATAGACTTTTGGCACCAGGTACACCAACTGTTCCACTTCTCAAGAATAGGTCCCCATAAAACAAATAGCTTGCCTGAACATCGTGAAGTACCATTTTTTTGCAATTTATTATTGTGCTTCTTGAAATCCTTAAGGAGTCCCAAACAGAACAGTGAACATTGACTACAGTCCCTTCTTATAAAAAGTTACAGTCCAAGTTATCCAAGTGTTAAGAGCATTTAGTCTGTACACAGAGGAGCTGAAAGCCATCCAACACTAAATCAGTGTAAATTGCATGGCTGGAACAAAACTTCACACCAAAAACTTGCAGGATTAAACCTACAGATTGCATTGTTAATGTCGGTTTCTGTGAAAACATTTCAGCAGATATCCCCTCTTCCTCCACTGAGCATTTAGACAGTAAAACACCGGAGAAAGATGTTGCTTTGCAGATTTGCACTCCTGAAACTTCTCTTTCTATGAACCCTGGAGAACTGTTTTGGTCCTCAGCTATGAATTATCTTTGCAAAGTAAATTTCTTACGTAGGAACAGCTGCATAGGTTAGGGTTTCTAACACTGACATGAGAGTACTTTGTGTCACTTGAAGAGCCATTGAAAACTCTCATGAAGAACTGACATTTCAAGGCAGACTTCTTTTGCAGAAATCTGAAATAACTTCAACCAATTTTACATCTCATCAAAACTCAAAACACAGCTACTCTGACTGCTGCAATCTTTCTCAATATTTTATTATTTCTTAACAGTATTATATTGGTTTTGACAAACATTGAGATGTTATAATAGGTTTTTTTCTTATCAAAATGCATATTGAGCTATAGGAAAAGTTTCGTGCCTATGGAAAATTACATACAATCACCATGTGCACGCGCGGAATACTCAATTGGAATAATAACCTGAAAATGAGATAAATTTCCCTCATTTGCTCATGTATGCAAATTAGGCACAGAGCACCTGAACTGAAATTATGAACTGACAATATATATCACATATG
Source organism: Orthonyx spaldingii (assembly GCA_013397795.1). NCBI lineage: Eukaryota > Metazoa > Chordata > Aves > Passeriformes > Orthonychidae > Orthonyx > Orthonyx spaldingii. Next base: position 1,437,183 of record VZTJ01003401.1, on the reverse strand, counting down.
GTAGAAGTCATTCAAAATATTAATATATTTATGGAGAATTTAGTGAGTCTGAAAAAGCTGTCAAGAGAACGCCTGCAGTGTTGCTTCCTATGACAGTATCAGGTAATTTATCGCCATTTCAGCTCAATCCTGTTCACAGCAATACTCCTCGAAAGTGCTAACATTAAACTCTCAAAAAGTCTGTTATCTGGCTTCTTGGATTCCTCAACTACTGTCTCAAGAGCTGATGGTACATCACACTGAAGAAACATGATGAACAGAAAGGTGTCATTGCTCTGACTGCATTTAAGTTCATCTCCAGCTCACACTCCACCACTTCTCCTCCAGGTTCATTTCCAAGATGGTATTTGCTACTTTCTTCTGTTCTCTACTGTTCTGTAAACTTCCTCAAAGCAATAAAGTTTGAGGATGTAGCCTGGGGAAAGGAAAGACTTCATGAGCTGGTTGAACGCTCACCTTGTTATGTACCCTGTGGCACTGCGGATGCCAAGGAAGGAAGACAAGTCTTGGACAGTCATGCAGTAATTATTCTTCAGAACACTCTTCAAGCTCCAGCACTTTGCAGCTCAAGGACTGCCCAAACCCAACACAATTCATGTATGTGCAGTAATTCTGAGTAATTTCCCTTTACGATTTTGTCCAGCATCTACTTGAATTTGCAAACTCTACACATCCCCAATGTCCTGAAGCAAGGAATTTCATAGATACACCCTGTATGAAGAATTGCCTCTTTTGGTTTCTCTTGAACATGCCAGTTTTTGACTATTCATGTATCAGGTAAGGGACAGAATGAGTTGTCCAACCTTCTCTCACTATGCAGGAGCAAGAACATTTCTCTACACAAAGTTATCCACATCTGCTAGAATCTAGCCAAGCACTAGCTAAATATGACATAAAGCTAATCAGCATTTCATACACCTCTAGGTGAAAGTTTAGAAAATCCACAGCATTTGTTTTTCACTCCAAATCATTCCAATTTCAAGGACATTTATACTCTGTCTTTCTGCACAACACTTAGCTAAGGCATGCCTCATTAGCTCACATGCAAGCCTTCATGCCTCCATAACCTAAATTTCTTTTCTCACCTTCCTCAGATCATATTTCTTACCTCATTGCTGAAGCTCAAATTGATTTACTGCCCCCCAACACAATTCAGATGCTCTACGCTTTCCTAGCCCCTTTAAATTCTCCTCAATGGCAACGGGTATGGAAGTGCTGTTCAGGTCCTTGTATTTAACATCATTTGATTCTTCTGTCTCTGTCCTCCATCTCCCTCACCTCCCCTTATTTGTATTCTCATCAGTGTCACATTAAATGCTGTGGAACACGCTTTTAGGGTAATAACAGGCCTGAAGTTTATGAAAAAAGAAGATTGATATCAGCTTCATAAAACTCAGGGGAAGCAATATCTTTTCTGCACTTTGCCAACCCTTTAACTGAAGCTACCTTTATACATTGTGGAGGGAGAAAAGTGTTTAAAAAGAAAAAAAAAAAAAAAAAGAGGAAAAAGGCGATATCTCCAAACAGCAGTGGGATTTTGGAACCTGGTGTGCCGTTAATTTCTTTATCGTTTTAACAGCAAGGAAGTTGCACTTGCTTCTTTGTGTATTTCAGTGGTGTGTTCCTTTCAAGGGCTTGGTAATCTTTTTCCTTAAATGTCAGTAGATTCTGAAACGTTCAGGCTTTGTAACCAGTGGTTTATAGCCGTCACACACTGAAAGGGCAGCAGATGAAGAAACTGTCTATTATTGCAAAGAAATTGAATATATGCCAGGTATCAGGATGGAACGAGAAACGAGGCAGTGAAATCTGGCTGGAGTTTTACACTCATGCCCAAGCTGGTGGCAGCCAGGTACCCTTGTGAACCTGCACCATCAGGCTGAATGGTCTCCTTCACCTGTTTATCAGCAAGTTGGTTCTTCTGAATATGAACCCAAAGCCGCGTTTGGATTACGGTCATACTCACACAGTGTCTTAGTGGCTTTGACTAGAGGGCTTGATTTGGGATCCATCACTTATTTTAGCACCCATTCCATCAGATCTCACTGCTCCAGAGCAGTACCTCTGTCAAACACAACCTGCTGCAGCTGCAGGAGAGGAGGGTAGGATGCAGACTTCACAAAGCTCAAGGACTCTGGCATAGCAACCCCTTTTAGGGTTGTGCATCAGTTAAACAGCATGAGGCTTTTGAGCAAAACTTCCCTGCTTTTATTCCAGGAGGCACTGGAGAGGCAAAGGGAGGTAATAGACCACTCAGCCTTACAGCACCTAGAGACACTCTCTCACCAGTAAATTGCCCATATGCCTTAGAGTAGCATCTCCCATATCCCTGTATCTTTCCAAATCAATGCCTTAGCAAAATTTTGTCAAATAATTTCTCTTTCAGTGGTCTGCTTTTCTATTCCCAAGTCACAGTTTAACCTTTGGTTTTGCAGGTTGAAAGACTGACATGGGTACACTTAAGATGAGGAAAGCTTTTTCTATTTACCTTTCTTCCATTTTTTCTTGCAGTCTTTCTTTGCGGTTTTTGCTCTTGATAGTAGATATTAAATTCGACAAAGAAGAAAAAGCCACTACATTTCAGCTTTCTGCTTCACTACCTCTAAATACTTGATTTCCCCCCATTTTTTATTACTTTTTAGACACTGTCAATTTAGCAAAACTTGCTGAAATGGACAGATGAGGGGTGGGAGAACCTGAAGAAACAAGCTACCTTGCCAAAACCATCCTACTAATCCCATCAACTAGGCCATGTTTGCCAGAAGCAATCACGAAACAACAAACAGGCTTTTTATTTTTAAAATTGGCCAAATTCTACTGGCTCCACCTTCCCCAAGTGACAAGGGGCAAATTGCTGTAATACAGCTATCCCAGCAGAGGCATGATTCTTAGCTTAGTAAAGTCAGTGGGAGTTTCTGTACAGGTTTTTCTCTGAGCTCAGGAACAGGTCATATAGACATTTAACCCATAGCCCTCCACAGGAATATGCCAATAGGTTTCCACTTGGTACTCAGCATCTCAAGAGGGAAAGCAAGGAGATGATTTTGAAATCCTAAGTTCAGCTACTTATATGTTCATTTTTGTCTGCATTCTTCTGCCGTTGTCCCTTTTGAGTTCTTTTCTGCCTGGGGGCAGGGTTTTCCAAGTGTGTCCACCTCCGCTAGGTGGGTGATGACTGACCAGGCAAAAAGAGAATGCAGCCAGCAGTTTGCAATGTCAAAGAAATTGGCAAAGGATTAATAGCTCTCAAAGAGCTGTGTTGTCAGATAATCACTGAATGCAGTCACTGAGTACAGGCCTTTCCCCAGTAATTCCAATATCAGGCAACATCAAAGTGTGTTCATAGCTACAAATGTGTAAAACTGAAGTAACTCTCAGAAAAGTGTTTAATAAACACACGTTACCTGTCCTAGAGGACTTTGGAGCATGATTGAAAAGCTTTTACAAGGATCATAGCTTGCTCTGAAAGGGTAATACAGCCACAGCTCTTAAGCTAATCAAACTTTGGGTTGCAGAGCAAAAAGGCATTGCAGAGCTGAGTTAACCGTCAAAAGAAATTGAGTAAAACAGCCCAAACTGACTGACCAGCCTTTAGGTTCAGAGTAGGTCTTTCCTTTCTGAAAAATATTACATAATTAAGTAATTTTTCTGCCCAGGTAAGAGGACCTCTCAGGGCATAGCACAGGTTGACCCAATTGAAATAAAATAATTCTATAAATACTGTGGATTGGTTATAGGAAGCTAGCAGTGCCCCAACCCTAAATCAGATCCAAGCTTTGGAGACACACATAAGTAGATTGAATGAACCTTGTTGGTTGGAGAAATATCTCCAAACTGGTGAATTAATATTGCAGACCAGAGGATTATTCACTGGAAAGCTAAGGGGATTTTGCCTTGGTATATAGCCACTGGATTTCATCTGTAGTCTGTGCTGCCTTTGCTCTCCCAGACTGCCTCCTGCAGCTGCTGGGATTTGGCTCCTTCTCTCCTTTACAGTCTAAGAGTTAGAAGTACATCCAACAGCACTTGAGGAGCTGCTTGTGGCACTTGATAAACAGCTCTGGATGCAGCGTTGTTAATGTGCCTGGAGACGTGCCGGGTGAGGGACGTCTCAGGAGTCACCTCTGTCCCTCATGTGCTTCACTCTGCTTGGATATCAGGGCTGCATTCATCTGGAGTCACAGGCAACGGCTGGTAAATGACAAGCAGTACCAAGAGGGAGCAGGTGAGGGGAAGAGGCACAATTTACTGCATAATAATGCCAGAATTGAATGCACCAGAGCACTTTGATTTAGCCATTCCAGGGACTGGCAGCCCACAAAGCAGCACTTCACCTGCTACAAGAACATTGCAAATCTGAGGAAGGACAGGGAGAAAGTGTACAGACCATATCCAGGGACATGGAGCAGGCAAATATTTAAACCCTTAGCCAACTGCTTCTCAAAACCATCCTTCTCCTGCCACTGCAGTCCCTTCCATCACTGCTATTTATCCAAAAATGGAGACAGTAAAAGCAACTATAAGGAAGATGAAGTTTGCTTGGTCTTTGGTTCAATGACAGTGGCCAGAAACAACTGCAGCAATCTCATATTGCTCGCAGCTTGATGGGAAGAACATGTGGAGACTTGGAAGTTCAGCAATTCTGAGTACGGACAAGAAAATAGTTTTCTCAAGGAAAATGTTGAAAATCACTGTAATAGATGTTCTTTCTAGCTAAAGGATGAGTTTGGTGACCCTGAAGCAGGGTGGCTGGATCCCGTCCCAAATGGCTACCAAAGCACTTGAACCCAATATGTAGGCATTTAGCTCCAAAAATGGTCAAAAGAGTCTGTGAGAATAGCACAGACAAATAATTAACACCTGGCTGTTCGCATGAAAGCTTTTGCAATTATTGGACCTCAACAGCAAACTCTACTGACTGAAAGCAATTCTTACTTTAAAACATTTCTCCTCTTCACTGCTACTTTTGAGGACAAAAATGCTTTCAACCTTTTTACTGTTCTACAAGGAGGCTTGAGCAATTAGCTTTGTTTTACCACTTAGTTCAGAGTGGGTGAAGATTTCAGATACAAACTGTAGGGGCATCCATGGATGCAATGAAAAGCGCAGTCATGAAGATCCTTTCATGATTCACTTTGGTGACCCTGCCCTCTCTCCCTGTTTCACCTTTCAAAAATATTTCAACTCTGAAATCTGTTATGTTTCCTCTTCCCCACCCCATTTCACCCTGGCTTTTAAGGTCCTCTCTGCCCTGATTTTCTTTCCAGTGCTGTACATCACATATGTGCTTTTAGCATTTCCACAGAGGTCACAATTTTTCGCCAGTTTGTAGGGTGAAAAAAAAAGCATTGCACTTTGATGCAATCCAGTAGGAGTCCAGTTCTACAGATATACAAATCAAAATGAACAAGAGTATCCTTTTGGTTCATCTGAAGTTATAAATCACACTCAGCATCCTACACTTCCATAGCAGAATATCGACACTATTTTTTTGAGCATTGTGTGTACATATATGGATATATATGCACATATAAACCCCACACATATATGATATGTATAGATAGAAGTACATACACTCTGTTCATGTTGATATATAAAGTATATGTTATTGGCTCCCCTGCTTCTCTGATTTTTCAATATTATCTTTTTTCTCCTAACAGCACTCAGGAGCTGTGAAAATGGGTATTTTTGAATATATGGCATTCCACTTTCTCAAACATTAGTCTTCGTAAGACATATGTGTGAATGTACAGATGTTTGCACTGTAATAATTATTCCTCTTATTCTGTAGTTGAAGACCTTAAATTCAATTTTGATTATGATCCAATAAGGATTCATTATGAAAGAAAAAGGTAAGAGTTTCACCTTCCTCCTTCTTTGTAACAGGAGTCCCAGCAGGCACATCATATTTTCTACCAACCCCTACCTGCAGGTATGGGTTTGATTTACCTGTTTGCTTACAAAACTATGGAGTCAGCTTGATTATAGGTAAATTTCCACATGGAAGGAAAGAAACACGGGAGAAAAAGCTGGAAGCTAACTGCTCTCTGCAAATGTCCATTGACTAACTCAGTTATCTTCATGATTCTAGGATGTTCTGCTTTCAGTGTACCACTGCAACATAACAAAAAATCAGGTTGCTGCTATTTATTCCTTTATTGCTGGTAATAGAAAGACACCAACACCGTGCAAGGAGAGGAAATTGTCTCGTGGTACAGATTAAAACTGTAATTTGGGATCTTGTTCTAAGACATGGTCTAATTAAAAAAAAATTTCTATTAAAGATCTACAAGAATATCTATGTGTCTAGTCATCACTCAGACATTATTAAAATAGTTCAAGCTATTGTTTGCTATTTTTTCATCCCTAGGAACTTTAAAAAAAAATTATTCAAAAAATAGTCCCAAAATGAAAAAGTGGTCAAAAGTTTTGAAACTCATACAGGGAGAGAAAAAAAATAAATAAACCTTGGGCATCCAGTTTCACTGAATTGCTAAATAAAATATCTCAAAGGTCCTGTACCACACCACAAAAAAAAAAAAAAAAAAAAAAGTGGTTCGTTTTGTTGACTCTGATTCTGAAAAGATCTCATATCAGCACTAGTTTTAGGGAAATTTCATCTTAGTGTGTCAGATGAGGATTTCCTGAAAGAGATTTTATTTCTCCCGTGCTCCAGGCAAACCTTCAACTGTTTTGGCATGGGGGAAGAAAATCTCAGGTACATAGGTTCCAACATAAAGTCCAATTTTATCTGTGCAAATTTCGGGCAGTACTGGTCTCACTCTGCCTCTGCTTAAGCATTCTGCAGCAAACAGCCTACATGAAAATTCTCATCTCTCAAACCATAAAGAACACGAGAGGTTAGAGCCTCAATATACAGCTGCTCTGCCTCTCAGCGCAGACTGCAGACTTGTAGCTCTCCAGCCAATTCCCAGCATGGAAGTCAAGTGCCAACACACACTGAGTTACAAAAGTGCTGTGGGAAAGATGATCCTGAAAACTGGAGCTGAAGCCAGAGGAGGAGAGAGCTCCTTTATCCCATCTCTCTTGGCCTCAGTTGATCTTCATGACCAAATTGCAGCCTCCAACTTCTGTGTTTACTTGAACAGGATATGTGAGAATTCATCAGTGTTTGTTACATTTATGTACTGTGATCCTGAGGTCTTCTGTCCTGTGGTTACAACTTCAGGCAGCAAAGTCTTTTCTTCTTTCCTTTGTTTGAGGTCAGTTGTGACTTTACTTTCAGAGGCTACATCTGTCTGAGGAATTACAGACACACCCCATGGGCTGCCTCACTGCACCTTCAGTTCTCCACCAAACCAGAGTGAAAGCACCATATAAATGGGCCTGGTAGAAAAGTTTACAAATAAAGCATTGCTCAGGAAGGAATAAGCCTAGAGCTTATATTAGAAAACAATCACTTTCTCGTCATTTGCTAGACCACACTAATGGAAAACCTTAAAAAAATAACTTCAAATGTTGGATGAAATTATGCTTATGGGTTTTTTCCCCTCCATGGAAAGACAGTTTTATTTCCATTAAGTCTGATGTTCCATTTTTTTGCTTTAAAAACAGAATAAATAAATATTGTATCAGAGCCTAAAAGCAGAGTTAATTAAAAAGACCAAGATAATTGACAATTCAATAGCAAACTGCTAGTACAAGCTCTGAAGTTTAAATTGGAGTTTAAAATTCCTCCAGGTTTTGCTAATCTTTGATGCCCAAGGGAACAAAAGAAGTTTTTGTTTGGGGAAAACTTATGATTTTTACATGACAATCCCCTTTATTTAGCCTGATTTCCTAAGGAAATAGGATATTTTGTCAAACTGTCTTGTCATTCCTCCCTTAATTACTTTTGAACACACTTGCCAATTTCAAACACATTTGAAAGGGAGATAAGTCCCAGGAACAGTGAAGTCTTGCAAGTTTCACTGAACTGCCAGGATAAAGGAGTGAGCCTTGAAGGACTGGATCCCTCCAGTGAGGAGCAGGGAGCCCTCAGCTGCTGCACACCCTGTCTGGGCAGGAGAGCTGGCAAGCCAGCATGGGCAGGGATTCAAGGAAGCCACAGGCACACAGAATGTGAGTGAGTAAAGGGAGCTGCTGCTGTTCTGGTGGGAGAGGCAACAGCTACAAGTGTACACATAACCTGCCTGCCCTGGCTCTGCTGCTTGTGAAATCCACAGTTAATTTTCCTGATCCCAAATGTCTTTTTTTTTTTTCTTTTTCCCTGTGAAGTAATTTTCTGTAATAGATTCAAGATACTGGAAGTTTTCATTGAGTCAAGGAAGAAGATAGCAATTTACTAAATGCCGTGCCATGTGGAGAAGGACTATTACTCTTTGGGTTTTACTAGTAGTAGTAGTAGTAGTAATATTTTGTTATTATAAGTCTCCTGTTCATTTTCAATTGAGACATGATTATTTAAAACAAAACACATTATTGAGCAAATATTTTCAAATCTTTGTTTTTGTTGTTGGCCAAACTCACTTCTGCCTCATCACAAGATAGTCTGCACTGGTAAATTTGTAAAATCCATGCAGAGCAGAGATTACAGGCAGACAGAGAAGGGATAGGGAAACAAAATAGCCATGCTGTAGATTCTAAAAAACATACTTACCCATATAGAAAATGACAGGTATATTAGGGGAAAAAAAGGATTAGTTTCTTCAGCTGTAAAGGACCTCACAGTCTATTACCATCAGCTTGTGGAAGCCAGTAGCCATCATGGCAGATGTCTTTTCTTTTCCAGTACTTCAAGAAATTAAACTGTCAGTCTTCATTTCAGCTGGTGGCTTCACCATGACACTATGCTGTGCTTAAGAGGGTTTGAATTCAAAATAATTCCCTTGGCTTCACTGTCTCCCTATATCGGATCAGTATCTCCTGATGAAATCCAGGATATTGCATTCAAGACATCAAGGCAAATGAGGGCTGGCAAGCATGAGGTTGTGTTGTATTTTTGGCAATGAAATACTCCCACTGGAAACCCTGGAGGACATCCAGAGCCTTAAGCTCCATTTTATCATCTGGGCTGAGGAACATCTTTAAGCAATTTAAGATAAGACCCTCTCCCCTCAGTTAAGAAAACGTCACAAGGGACAACCCCCCCTCACCCCTACGTAGTTTAGCAGTTACGCTCATGATAAATCTCTCTTCTCTGCCTTCTGAGAAAGGCAGCAGAAAATGACTATTTAGGGTGTCATTACAGTGCAAACTTACTTCTCTTGGTCTTTCCATAAATTTTGCTTTACCAATTTAACACCGCAGCTGTGCAAACTGTTAGTGACTCTTTGTGTCCCCAGGGAGTGTAAATTTGAGGGGGAAAGTGAGGACAACATGAGCTCCCCACATCTGGATGTGGACTCATAATTCAGGCGGCAGTGTGTACTGTGGGATCAAGCGAGGTCTTTCCTCCCAATGCTTTATAATTTCGTGGTGACTCAGTAAAATGCTCACCAGGCCAAAGGTGGGACAGGGAAAGGTCTCCTGTATTTTACTCTGAGGGAAGCCTTGCAGTGACCCTCAACACACTTAAAGAATTATTCCCCTCCAGTTGGAAACAGAAATTCTCATTTCAGAGTCTCCTAGAAAAACATCTGGATTGTTATGACGCTACTTCAGGACTAGTTGGGGGTCCTTGGGATTTGCCAGCCCTTCTGCCTTTCTAACCTCCTAAAGAAACTCATACACCTTGCCCTGAGTTTTGTTGTGCCTCTCATTCCAAGTCAGAGATGCTTTAAAGGCTGGTGTCAAACATTGAGGCCTCTGAGGATTAAGGGCTGTATAGGCAGAAAAATATTTCTTCTCAGAAATGGTCCCATGCTCTGAAGCATAAGGATTGATAACCCCTGTAAATTTTCTCTTTCCCAGTGCAGCTGCTGATGTTATTCATATTCATGTAAGTGCCTAATCCTTTCCTGAATTATTTGCCTCATATCAACTTGAGTTCACAAAATAACTTTATAGGTAAGTGCCATTTTCACCCCTAAACTTTCCAGAATGCTCTTGCCAGTGGCCTTTTAGCAAAGTACTGATTTAAGGCTGATGGTTTGCACTTTGAAAACCACAGGCTCACTTTTTATGGAAAAAAAGAGACCAGACAGGTCTGATGGCTTACATTCCAGTAACAACAAAACTCATTGACGAGGGACAAAAATGACCTGATTGCAGAGAAAAACATCCTAGAGTGACTAAGAAACTTTCTTCTAAAGACATTTTTAAAAAGCAGTGGAGAAAGTAGTTGGGACTATTAACTCCTCCTGGATATATCCCTCTCTGTCCTACACACTCCTCATCCATTGGCTGAAGTAGATGCAAATATGTTTGCTATTCCTTTAAGGGCTGCCATAGATTTTTCTGCACTTTTAGAGGAAGGAAAGAAGAAATTTTAACTCTTTGAAATCACACTTAGCTCTTCAGGCCCTGGAAGGGGAAGAAGTATATCCATCATGACATGTCTCGTTACCTGCCCTATCGGACAGCACTCTCAGGCTCATCACTTCACTTATTCCTTCAATTCCCAACAACCTTTAAGCCTGCCCTTGCAACTGTTTATGCAATCACTGCACCACAGAACCTCTCGTGTGCTGAGACACAACACGACACCTGCATTTTGTCATTTTGTCTGGTACGGTGATGTTTACCAACACTGAATTCATTTCAGGGAAAAATGAAACACATGTAAAGACTTAGCAGAAAGTAGGTTACCATGAAATGAGAGAGTCTGATGACTTAGCATTTCAGGCAGGTGTAGAGGCTGCTTACTCGAGGGCTTTTGAGGAATGTAGAGTAGGCAGTGATTAGCAGTGCCTCCAAATCTGGTCAGGCACTATTGTCAGACACAATGTCCAATGGGCTTTTTTGAAAATGAGATATATACAATATACTTTTTCTTTAAACAAAAAAGACCTTTAAAGATGTGATTTAGGATTGTTCAACAATTTAGTTCAGCAGAGATATAAAACCTGGCCTTAAATAGTGCAAGAAGATCAGGGAATGGACTCCTTTTGAAAGCATTTGACATCTTGAAAAAAATAGCTTTATTTTGAAACAATCCGCTTAACTTATAAGATCTACTTTCCTTGTGTTTTAGACTGTGATGCATTATCTAGTGTCCTGAAGGTTCATTTACACTGTGAGAAAAATAAAATCACCAATGATATGCGACTGGTAATCTCCTCAGAGTATACTCTTCTATTTTTAAAAAGCACATACCCAGACTCTGTTTTTCCAGAGCAGCACAGCAATAAACCAAATAAGTAGTGTCCTTGGTCAAAAATCACTGCCAGAAATCAGAAAGTCTGCCACTTCATGGTTTTTATTCCACCCTGCAAAGTTTTTCATATTATCCCCTTGTTAGTCCTATCCTTAGCTTTCCTGTTTTCCCAAGCCCTACAGCCTGCAGACCTGAAATATCTTCTCCACTCTCTCTGCAGAACATACACTTCAGTTAATTTATTCTGCTTTACCTATAACCCAATGGATGGTGGTTTCAGGGTTTGAAGCTCCTTCACTTCTTCAAGCAGTGTAACTGAACCTGGCTTCCTGTAACATCCCGGAGCCTGTGACTGATCAGCTCAAAGTCACACCACTGGTGTCCTTCAGCATTGCAGCATCGGCCAAAATGATATTTTGAGATGCAGGAGAGAAGAATGAAACCATTTCCCTGCTCAGAAAAATCCCAGTAAGGACATTTCTGTTCTTTCCATTTTTCATCTTTCGTAAAACTCCATGAGGGTATTTGCTAGCACTGATTGATTGATCAGCTTCTAGGACTGACATTTTTCTGTGTATCCAATTAAATTTGCACATGCACTGACTTCTAACACCTGCCCTCCTTGTCAAGCTTTCTTCCCTTCTCTATGGGAAGGTCAGCGAGAGTGAGATTAAGATTATACAAAAGAGGAAAATTAATCCAGAGAAAGAATTGAAGTAGTGAAAAATATCTGTTTGCAGGAATATAACAATTCTTTCTGCAAATATTTACAGAATCCCAGAAAGTGATAAACTGGCAATGAAAAACAACTTCTGTCTCAACTACTCACCACAGACAGAGAGAGAACAAACATTTGGAGAATTTACACTAATGCAATCACCAACCTAGACATTGCTTTTACACAGCTCTTTGTGCTTGTTCTTGAAACCAGAGGAAAAAATACATTTCTATGCTCCAGTTAAATGTGAATTCATTTGTATTTTTCCTCATCAAGTGTCATAATGAAAGAGAGGAAATGAAATGTAACTTTACTGTCCAATCAGTCAAAGCTGACAACCAACAATAAAAGCCATTAATCTAAATTAACAGCACAAGAAAAGAATGACACGACACTGTCTCCAGGACTGGATGGAATTGGTACCTATCACTGAGGGCCACCTGATGAATTCTGAGTCACTGTTAATTTGCAAGGATGATGATTGCAATTTACTATTGCACATGATACTTCCTGCTTTTCAGAGCAAATTATCCAAGCACATATCACCAACTGGAACATGTTTTTAGAAGATGAGAATGTCATCTGAAAGCATCAGATCTTTTCATGGGGCAAGTAGTCAGCTCTTGAAAAAAAAAGCAATTATTTTTCAATTTCCCTCCCAAAACCCCCAGTGATTTTTAACATGCTGTCTCTGTCCCCAGCATCCTGTTCAAACAGCTTTCCAAGCCATTCTTGCTCCCTTCCCAGAGGTTCCATATGGCAGATGATGATACTCCTGCTTGTCTCTGGCCATATTCCTGGGCTTGTTTCTTTCCAGTAGGCAAAAGCAGTGTGAGAACAGACCACTACTTCAGCAGCTCGCTGACTTCAGAGGATTCTCCAAGAGTTCCTGCGGGTGCAAGCAGCTTAGAGATGCTCCAGAGGCATCCTATGCAGTTTCTCACTGCAGGAATGTTTGATGATCCCAGTTAGGTGTGGACTGCCTCTCAAACTGGAAAATCCTCAATGCAGTCCAAAAGCTACAAGAGAGATCCAGCAGTACCTTCTCACCTAACCCTTCCCTTTTTCTTCACAAGCGGCACAGACAGCTCTCCCTCTTCAACAAGATCCTCCCTGTGCTCCTGTATGAATTGCTTGTAATGAACCACTCAGGCATGCATTACCCTTGAAATGCAAACGTTGTCGTCTAACAGCACTCAACCTCATGAAGCACAAAAAATGCTTCCACAAGTATTTGTTTGTTTGTTCCTCCACAAGAAAGTGTACGGTGGAAACCTCTTGCAATCTAGGTGCCTCGAGTAGAACGTTAAAGAACTGTTGCTTTTCAATTTGATGCCTGCCTGAAGCCTCTAATTCCAAAGAGTATTTGATCTGAAAAATCCAAAACTGCTCCAAAAACCAAACAAACTCACAAAAAAAAAAAAAGGAAAGCAAACAAGAAAAACCCCAAAACAAACAGAAAATCCAGAAGCAAAAATCAAAACAAAAAGAAAGTATATATATATATTACTGGATAGACAGGGTCCTGAACATTTGCTTCATATTGAATATAAACCCCAGTGTCTTATTCAAGTTATGGGGTTCATTCTCTACACCTTTGTAATTTGCTGATTAAGGATGGAGACTGGAGAGGCAACCTTCAGCTTTCCACAGTACAGAGTGTTTTAGGCCCCTGACACCTGCTTCAGAGCATTAACACTTCCTATTATATGAGACTAAATTAATTGCTCAAGATGATGTTGTGTAACAAAATTCATAAGACTCAGCACAATTTGAACAATATGCTGTTCTTCTCCTCTTTTTTTAACCAATGAAACCTACTCGGTATCACCCCTGGAGTTTGGGAAATGATTTGCTGCATCCTGAATGGATAATTCTCTTAATTTGTAGATGAATTGATGGATCACACATGACTGACTACACTTAGAGAAGCAACTCTGATTTAATGGCAGCCTAGACTCTGGGTGCAGTTATTAATGCTTCATTACGCTGGTGCAATGAAAATCATCTTGGGTTTCAAACTGGCTCTGTTTATAAACCTTGGAGAGAAGCAGGTACTTACAGATTATGATTTAATCATAGGCTGTATAAAACATTCTCAAAGTACCTCTTGTGTCCACGGGGTCCAGAGGGAGCAGAAGGTATCCACTTCAGGAGGCTGTCTGTATAGCTACAGTGTACATATTTAGATGATGACTATTTCAAGTGTTTTGAGCCAAGGACCATCACAAAGGTCAAGATAGTAAAATCCTAGATGAGATGTCCAGTTCCTGACTAGAGTTGGAATCTGGTATTGTGACAGACTGAGGTGTTAATGGTTAGTGGCTCAAACATTGCTAAGATCACTGAAGGACATTGCCCACTATGACAAAATGTTCATCTACAACCACCAAAACCTCCCCATGCCCTCCAAATATGCAGCTGTGAATTCTTGAGAGCACGGAAAAGTGCTCAGCTCCCTGTATTCAGTCAACTCTTGACTCCATTCACTGCTGTGACCACGTCTCCCTGACTGCAGAGGCACTCAGTAAACACTGAATGAATGTGTCTTAATATGGAACTGAATCCTGTTCCAGGACCATAATACTTTCAGAGTTGTTACAATGGGCATTATGCCTGTAAATAGGCATCATTAATCCAACTGTTCTAACAGATGCTGGAAAAATAGGGGCAAAACCTCTGCAGACTTTCGGAGAGAAATTCCACTGGTGCAAACTGTTTGGAACATCTGTGATTTCTGTAATATTGCCTGTTTATCCTGCTCAGATGTGCCCATGCCCAGATAAAGCATTTCCAAAATGATAAACAGAGGAATAAAAGGCTGAAAAGACACTTGTTGTTAATTATTTCCATTTAAGGCGGGGTATAATTAGTTTTACAGTTGCTAAGGTATTGACAGCAAACACTTGCTGTATTCAGTCCATCCATAAACAAGCTTCTCAGTTAGTAATTAGAAGAGACCACCCATGGATTACTGTAGCTGTATAATGACATGGGCTTTACCTTTGCTTTTTGCTTTGTGCATTTGTTTGGGGTTTTTCCCAGTGCTTTATGATTTCCACCTCATCCATTCTAGTCAGCACACCTGAGTTCAGAACATCCTTTATTGAAAACAGGAGGTTCACATCGACTGTAGCATTTAAAAGAGACCATTTGAGAAGACAACTTAGGAAATTATAGAGATTGTTAAATTAGAATGCAGCCCATTCCCAATAGAAAGGAAAAAGTCAACACAGCACCAATTCCAGCAAGGTGACATTCTCCCAAACATCATTAGCTGCAAAGGCATGGATTTAAGTAAGAATCTGATGAACTTCTTTCTTAGGTTGCAGTATGACATACGTTTGTCTTGGAAAGGAATATACAGACACTAATTTCCTATTCAAGGGAAAGAGTCTCATCTTCTGGAAAAAGTGCTAGCAGTAGCAGTTTGGTTTCCAGGACTCTCCCAATGGTAAGGAGGTGCTGGCAGAAGTGGAAATGATGTTGAGATGAACTCACAGTGAATGACTGATAGTTAAAATACAGAGAATGACATTATCAGTATTGTCAAAATATAAAGCAAGTCCAGAACTTTGTAGAGGGTAAAGGATTCTCACTTGTATTTATTTTTTTTACCCCTGAAGAGATCATAAAAGATGACAAAAGTGCTAAATTTTCCTGATTTTGCTTCTCTGTGTGAATCACTGCCACAATCTTAGGAGCCCCTTCTCTTGCTAATTGCTGGAGAGCTAATGGCACAGTGTTCCCACCCTCACACAGACACATACACAAATACTTCCCCCACTATATACAGACATTATGTCATGTCATCTTTATAATACCTACATAAAAAAGGAGAAGTGCCCTAGAAATATTCAATTAAAAGAGTGTCATTTTTATAGATCTGAAAGTTTTATCGTATTCAAACTTTCACCTCCGCTCATGCAGATACTTTTTTTAATAAGTTTGGAAAAATGAATCACAAACTCATGAGAAATATATCTATTTATTAATGCCTCATGGCCTGCTGTCAAAAGACTGGTGTAGAAACAAGTTAATAGCCTATACATTCTGTTCTGGCAGATTACAGGTTTTTCTTACAAGCGGATTAACACAAAGGCACAATTATCCTTTCAATTGCGTTTTTACATATAGCGTAGCATAATGTAGAGTTCATCCATGGAATTGCATATTTTTTGTGATGTGTTTAGTGAACCTGGAGATTACAAAGGAACTTGCTGAGACAGAAGGACACAGGTTAAAAAAAAAGGAAACAAATTTTCCAAAGGCACACAAATTGAAAAAGCTGGGAATGGATTTCATGTTTCTCAGTTTTTCATTTGGTATATTAGCAAATGCAACATCCTGTTTCCCCTCTTTAAACATCTTTATGACCACCCCTACGAAAGTTCACTAATAAAACAGTCTATGTTATGGATGCATGTACTGGTGCTCCCACCTTTTGTCTTCCATGCATGGGTCAACTAATTACACAAAGGGCTCAGGCTCTTAATCTCCCTAGTATGAGACGAGAGCTTGGGGTTTTTTTTCAATTTTCAGTAACATACTCATGTATTCTGCATGGAAAACCCCAAGTTCAGAGAACAATGAAAGATCATTTTTATATTGTGTATGAAAAGTACCCTTTTTGCACCCTGCTGGCATATTTCTGCGAGGAGAAATATATCCCCAGCTTCACGCAAGTATGAATGAGAATATTATCACCCTACCTCATGAGCCAGTCTTGCACTGAGGTGGCAAGGCATGTCAATGCTCCTTAATACATGATAAAATACTCTTCTTACAATAAATAGTAGATGGTGGGCTTCTGTCTTGTGGGCAACCTGCTCTCTGAGCTAGCTCAGCGTGGGAAAGAATAAACTCTGCCCTATAATAAAACTCAGCATACAACAGCAATTGCTGCAAACCAGGACAGGCTTAGGAAAGAAAGCTGGTTGCAGCATATTCCTGCTAAGATAGATGGCAGGTGTATCAGCTCAACAGAACTGAGTTGGTGGGAGTGAAAAACATGCAGTTCTGCTCTGGGTTGTGAGTGGAAGATCTCTCTTACTTCCTTGGAGCCCTTCTGGAGATGTAGCTACCCCTAATGCTGGACTCACAGTTCCCAGGGGCACGTGGCTATCCATGGGATTGATACAGGGTGTACAGCCACCCTGCTCCCCTGACGAATTACCTGTTTAAAGATGCATGACTAGAGACCAAAAATACTTGACATAACCTCCAGGCTAAAGCTGAGCAGGTAAAAGATGTTGCACAAGGGACATTCTCTTCTTTATGACAATTTTTTTTTTTTCTTCCTGATTTTTTTCCCCTTGTTATTCTGGACAGTGAAGAGAAGGGGTCAAAAAGTAATAAGAAGAAACAGTATCTTCACCTATCTAATCAAATTCACTACACTAAAAAATCTGTCACACTTACTACTGAGTTGGTTGCTGTGCCATTCAGAGGACTTTTCATGTCTTTTCACAGATTCACAGAATATTCTGAGTTAGAAGAGACCTGAAAGGATCATTGAGTCCAATTGTTAAGTAAATGGACTTGAACCCACAGCATTGGTGCTATTAGCATCATGCTTTAACCAGCTGAGCCAATCTCAGGGTCAGTTTTTAACACCCACTTCATGCTCAGCACTTCTAACATATCCAGTATTTTTTCTGATGCTGAGTTTGTCATTTGCACCTACAGGTTTCATTTCTTCCTTGGTTCTAATAATTTCTCACTGTCTGCCAAGTTGGAAGACACACCACCATCTTCCTTTCACTTTTCTCTACTGTTACTTTTGCTTGGATTCCTGCCTCATGTGTAAGTTAATACCTTTTCTGGGTGGTTTTCTTATTGTGTTTTGCCTTTGTACATCAATCTCATAACATTTTTGTTTTCCTTGCTCATATCCCATGTTGGGACTTTTGAAAATATGTCCTTACCCCTACTGTAAAAGATTATCTATTCAAAGACATTTCAACCCAATCAGATCCCAGTTTCACCAGGAGAAGGGATATTTCCTTTGAAAACCCTAGCATAGGAAATAACCACAATAAATCTGAAGTCCTTTCTACAAAATAGGAATTATTGTTTGCTTTGACTAACAAAGAACGAGACACAAAGTGCAGAGGTAACTGCTGGAGTAAGCCAGATCATAACAAGATAAAGATTCCCAGCTATCCCAGTGCTCAAATGACCAAAACATCTGCATTGAAAAATAATTGAGAATGTAGTGCTTATCACCCTTCACCCAAGTCAAAAGGCTAAGAGAAAGTTCCTCACTGATTTTGAATCAAGTGGCTTGAAATTCGCTTGACTTTTGAATCAAGCAAGGAACTAGAAATGCTTGTAGCATGCAGTGCTTCATGGAAGGTGTATTTTGGTAGAGGTCATCCCTGTGGAATTACTGGGATGTAAATCACTTGTAATCAGGAACCAGTGAGCCCCATAGCTGGAGAAAACACAGCTGGATGAAGACAAATCCTCCCACATTCATCAGTCTAAACTAAGTATGTGTGATCACAAACACTGAAAAGTGTTATCTCATTCACAATAACCCAAACGTAGGATGTCACAATGCCCAAGTGACAACCTTCGGGTAGAGCCTTAGAGATCCTACAGAGAACTGTGACCTCCTATAGAGGTCACAAGAAAGGAGGTCCAGCCAGATTGTCAAAGCAGAATTAAATATTTTTTAGTTTGTTCTTTTTAAAAAATTTCTGGTAAATCTCTTTTTGGGGCAGAAGTAAGGAACAACACTGTTATTTAAACATTTATTTAAACAGATGGTTTTCCACTTTGGACTTCTTTCTGCCAAAAGAAGGGCTCAAATAGTGTGTGTAAAAGAGAAAAAAAATCCTAGGTCAAAATTTCTCTCTGATCTTGTTTCTCCTGCAGTCTATAGCCAACTTTTGCTGCTCACATTCAGATCTCCCTTTGTGAGCACAGATTAATCTCATAAATTGAAAAGCAGCTCACAGCACATATTGCCCACAAGACAGAAGCCCACCATCTACTATTTATTGAAAGAGAGAAATAATTATTTTTAATTTGGGGAACTCAACTAGGGAGAAGCAGATATAGCTCAGTTAGCAGAGACCAGTGCCTGCATATTAAAAATACATTAAGATCAATAAATGGATAACTGAAACATCTATTGAAACATTTCCACCTAATATAAAGACATGCATAGCTGTATAATTGAAATATATTTTCTGACCATATTTCTATAAGATAAAGAATTTAAATGAAAATATAAAGCACAGAATGATATTGCTCACTGTTAATTATCCAGCAAATAGGATTATTATTTTGTCTTAAAGTGGTTTTTGTCTGAGTGTGCACTAGTACATGACTTCAGATTTGCATCTGGAGAATGCAAATCTCTATCAATCCACTGCTTGGGAAATAGACGGTAAAAGGGAGAACAGACTCCAGCAGTGCTTTCCCTCTTGTTTGGAGGGAAACAAAGCAGGACTACCAGAAAATGGTCTTCAGGACTACCAGAAAAATGTTTTACTTTATACTCTCCCTATCCTTGTCCTTGTTTTCCCCTCTTTGTCTCCATGATCCTTCCCATGTTTTACTCTCTGAGGCATTAAAGTTGTTACCATTTGTTTACTGTCCAGAAACTGGAGCACAGTATCACTTTGAGCATATCATGAAGCAAATTTGTGATTAGTGTTGGCATAATCAGGAAAATAGAAGCACAAGGTTTCTTGAGCTAAAAATAGAATCCTAAAAGATTAATCAGTCTTTTTACTATTTATAGTGCATAGAGACTAAGTGTAAAGGAAAATATTTAGTAAACTAACATTTTTTGATATTTTAAATATGAATCAAAATGCAATACAGACTTTGAAAGTGTCTTGCATCCTTGGGACTGGACTCACACAGAGATGTATGTCTTATGGACAAGCTTTAGACTCCAGCTCTACTCCTAAGCTTTGTGATAGGATCCTGCTCTAAACATGCTCAAGGTTCAGTCTGACCCATAGAAAAACTTCCAAAAAAGTCAAGTTTAATACCAAAAAGACACAATTCTCTATATTTTTTGCAAGCACCACTTATCTTCAGGGATGGTTCTCTGTTTCTGAGGAGACTGGTGGGATACCCTGTGGAAAAAAAGGGACCAAGAGAAGGGTACACAGTTTTGGGAAACTCTGATATGACAACCCCTTAATTTCCTTTTCTTTGCAGTCAAGAAGGGTGGAAAAATACAGTACAGCTTACCAGCAGCTGTCAGCTTTCCACTGTATTACTCAAGAAAACATGAGGATTAAGGATGAGAGGGCTACCTTTAGATCTACACCCAAAACATCACCAGAGGTGCCAGGACTCAGGAGCATTGTGCATTGCACAAAACATTTAGCAGCAACAGATCTGAGGTGATTAAAGGGAATCCTTCCTAGTTCTGCTCTGTCCTGGTGCCCTGTGGAAGCTCTGCAAAGCTGCTCCCTGGTACTTGCAGAAATCTACTTCACAGGAAAGTCTCCTTCCAAACAATAGTGCTGCCACAGAGCCACCATAAGCTGCCTGCTGAGAGGGAAAATCATGGCTCTTTTGTTGACTTTGGTGGCCAAAGTGAAAGGAAAAAAAGCAAGAAAAAAGAAATCAATTTGGCTTTGGGAAGATTTTGATGAGTCAGAGATGTGCTTGCTGCAGAGACACCGGGATTGAGTTGAGAATACCCTGTCCTTGCAAAGTAATTGGCTAAAGCTCAGACTTTTAAAATATTTTGGCATTGCTGCATTTCACATTGCAACATTCTACTCCCTGAGGAGCTTCAACCCTCGGTGAGATGATGTAAACCACATACATTTTAAGTGCATGGGAAAAACTCCAGAGTTACCATGCAGCAAAACCAGGCCATGCCCACAGAACAGAACTCCTGGACAGGGAGCCTGACACCAGCTGTGCACCTAAGCTGATGGTTACAGGCTTGTTGGCATCTAAGTCTTCACTTTTCTCCAGAAAGGGGATGAGAAAATATTCAAGACCACACCTAAGTGTTGCCACTGTCTGATGGGCATTGAGTCACACTGATTCTTAGCTGGAGTCAAATCCAATCCTAATGCTGGGGTCTGCTGAACAAGGTGACCTACTGAACTGCCACACTGAAGTGTCTTCAACGTGCTCTGGAAGGAAGAAAAGAAATCATTCACATACTTTTCTTGCAGTTTTCTGTTGTTTTAGCTTGGGATAGAAGAGCTGGCATTAGCCCATGATGCAGTCAGCTGTGGCGAGTACTCAGCTTATGCTCAGAAAATGATGTTAATGCAGCAGACTCTGCACTTGCAATTAAACCTCATCAACAGCAAGTTATTGCTGTAGCCTCAGTGAATTAGCTGCACAACTAAAACCACTGTAACTTTGCCTGGAGCACAAGCCAGCAGAGCTCAGTGAGCTCAAGAGAGCAGGGTTAAAGGATACCAGTATCTATGAATGTTGCTCAGCCCTTCCTTAATAGATTTCATTTAGGAAATCTCAGTCCCAGGTAAAATCCCAAATTGCTGCTCACTGGTGTCCCATTGCTTTTGGAGGGAGTCACCAACACTCAGAATCCCTAAAATTCAGACAACTGTCACAGCCTGAATATGGATTATAACAACAATATTTTTTGCCTTTTTTTTTTTTTTCAGAGAAAAATAGCCCTTTAGTCTAGTACATAATTTTTTTCTTTAATTTTTTCTTTCTCCTCCAAGAGAGAAGCAAGCAGACAGAAACTGAAAAGTCTGGCAATTTATAGTGTGGGAATCATTAAAACTGAACATGTTTTCAGGATTTGTGGTTATAAACAGGGTTCAGAAAAAGAGATCTAGTTGGTTCTGCTTTTTTTTTTTTTTTTCTTTTTGAATTAATTTTCCTCTCACTGAAAATGATTGCTAACATGCAGGGTTTGAGGAGTTTTTATTAATTTGGAATTTCAGCTTTCTGGTGCAACAGAATTTTTACCACTTTATAAGCTGCAACTATACCATTGCTGCTGTTTATGTCCAGGGTCACCACTCTACTCCTTGATAAATAGGGACATGTAGAAGTCCTATTAGTGAATTTAGATTTATGAGCAGGTTTGAGTGACAGATGCTTGCATGTCATGAATACAAGAGCAGTGAGTTTCTAAATACGACAGACTGCATTAGGCATATGGATTTATACTGCATAATAACTACACAGCCACCAGAGATCTCCCAAAGTAGAGGAATATGTAATGTAAAGTTAGAAATGGAAGTCTGTCTCACAGAAGCACACAACCTGAAAGAACCTCAGCCACATCAGTTCTTTGATGCTGCAAGTAATCACAGTAAGAATATCAGAATCTATATGTAAGCTTTTCAGGCTTTTCCTCACAACACTGCAGAAAGTTTGCTGCAGAAAATTTATATCCATTTCTTTGTGTGGGAATATTTGCTTTTAACTGAAATAGCCTGTTTTCTTCCATATTTACCTATTGAGATGTAAACAGACAGCAATGCACGCCAGACATGTTCATCAAGGATAAACCTTGATTTTTGATACATTGCTTTCATGTCCCACTAAAAGACAGACTGCCCTCAGAAAGCAAGAGATGGCAGCTCATGGAAAAAGGATGCTAAACATAACAGTTTAAGATGTGGTGGGAGATGAATAATTACTGGGAGGATAATGAGAGGGACAGGTTTCAAACAAACCTGCAGTCAACATAGGGCAGAGAAACACTCTCAGTGCCCTCATGTCTCTTCCATGTTTATGCTGGGGAGGTATTTGGCCAATCCCACCTTTCAGTTCTCAATTTAAGCTATAAAGTAGTGGTGGGAACAGTGGTCACCACTGGCAAGGTGGAGTACCTTTTTCCTAGCAGACGAATGTCTGGGACTGACAGCTTTGCGGAATAAACCAGATGTTGAGGATGTGTTGTTTCATTTCCAGCTCGGGCTCAATTAAATGCTCAGTATGAAAAAAACAGGATAAGAAAAGGTGTCTGAGATTTTTTTCCAAGGTTACTCTCTCGGTGTTGACATATTTCTGCCCCTGTATTTTCTACCTTTCTTTTAAATAAGCTAGTAAGTCCTCCTCCCTTCTCATATTGGGAGATCATTCCAGAAATAAATGGAAGCCACTGCTAGAGGGTTTTACTTTATATTCTGGTTCTATTTCTCTTGGCTGAATTTCATCCCCTGAAGTCAGTGTGGAGAAAAAGATTCATGGATTTTTATAAGGGCAGAAATGACCCCAGTGATTGTCTAGCATGACATGTCTAACACAAGGCATAGGTCTTGACACTACTCATTTTGATTCCATATCCAAGAACCATAATGTTTTTTCTTGTCTTTTTTTTTTTTTGTCTTTTTAGGAGAGATAAATCCAATGTTGAATTTAAAACTTCCAATGATGGGAAATCTACCACAGCCTTTATCAAGTTGTTCCAGAAGTTAATTTGTTCACTATTCAAATTTACACTTCTTTTTTAGTTGGAATTTATTTTATTTGAACTACCAGTCATTATTTCACCTTAGTTTGCTATACTGCCAGGCCTTATCAAATTTATTCTTTCTGCCCTTTCCATTCCCCCTATGGATATATTTAGACTGCAATCAGGTCATTCTCTAAACCTTCTTTGATAACTAGAGTTGCTTGAGTATTTCGCAACGAGGCACGTTTCCCAAGCCTGCAAGCATTCATGTGGTTCTTCTCTGAATCCCTTCCAATTCATCAATATCCATCTGAAGTGTAGACACCAGAACCAAATAGTATTCTAGCAGCAATCTCACCAGTGCCAAATGCAGAGTTAATTTAACCTCACTACCCCTGCTGAGTTCTCTCACATTTAAATGCTCAAAGGTTACAGAAGCTTTTTGAACCATGCTCAGTAAGCATGAAGACTCTGGCCCCCATGACTTCTTTTCTGCCACTGCCTTCAGAAGTCATCCGTGCTATGTGCATAACCTGTATTTTTATTTTTCAGACATATAAACTTCGATTTGGCTCAGCTGAAACACATGCTATTTGCTTGATATCTTCAAACAGCCAGATCACTCAGCAATCTGTTCCCTTCCATGCTCCCCCAAGCTCATGTTATTTATAGACTTAATCCATAATTACATTCTGGTTTTTATTTCCAAGTTGGGGATATATTTGTTGAATAGTGTTTTTCTGAGCAGATTCTTGTGGGAAACACAGACATGTGAAAAAAAGTCTCTTTTCATAATTAGATTTTGAGAACCATTGTTTAACAAGGTCTCAATGCATTCAATGTGTGCCCCATTGATTTTATATCACTCTAGCTTGCAAATACACCATGTGAGTATCATTCCAAACATCTGAAAGCCTATTATATCAACAATATTACACTGATAAAACAGACATGAAATTTCATTTTAAATAATAGTATAAGTTCAGTTAAACAATACCCTGTTCATAAAAATGTGTTGCTTGGCATTTGTTATTCCCCCCTCATTAACTCTTATTACTGTAGTTATACATCAGACATGCTGTTATTTAGCCAAGAACTGATGGTGGGCTGACAAACTTGTAATTACCTAAATCAGCTGGTTGTCTTTTTAAAAATATTGGTACTGTTGTGATTTTATTCAAGTTCTCTGGGATATCTCTGCCTTCCTAGAATCAATCAATATTGATTGTCGTAGATCCCTACTTTTCTTTTTCTTAGCTGTAAACTCTCTGTATCTGCTGAATTTAAAGGTTCTCTTTGACACTATGCTAGACTGTAGTTGCAATGATTTCTTCATCATGATCATCGTCTGTCATGGTTTAACCCCAGACAAAACACAGCCCCATACCAGCCACTGAAGAAAATTAATTCAGTCCTAACCAAAACCAGCACATATCTGATGTTAATATTCATTGACTCTGAAATCTGGGACAGAAAGCTTTGCTTTAGTAATATGAAAAAAACTTTACTTCAGTAATTTTGAGAATTCCCAGCAATTTAAGTATGCTATTATGTTTCTCATAATAGCTTTGACATAGCTAAACAAACAAAAAAAATTGTGGCGTTAACTTTACATCTGCTGACTACAAATTTCTACATATGTCTCTTTGTTTCCATTTAACTTGTATATACATGTGTTTATATATAAATTCAAATTTGGCTACTATCTTTTTCATTCAGAATAAAGCTGGCTGGTTTTTTAAGCAGTGTGGTGTTTTCCTCAGCGTATGTGATTGTGATATTTTGGCATTTCGTGATATGTTCGTAAACAAACCCCAATTATTTTTTACATTTTCCCATTTATAATGTTTTCTCCTTGCAAATTTAACTTATAATTGTTTCTGTTGCTGAGAATCTGACCTTTTTAAAGCACAGGATCCAAATATAAATTATTTTGAATTTATTCTGTTTGCATTGAAGATATGATCATGCACATCTTGCTCATTGTTTCCAGATCAGTTTCTCTTTGACTGTGAATAATACATCATAATACAGAATTCCTCAGTGATGAACGCAATGTAATTGTTTGCACTATAAATGATATTTTAGTACTACCAGTGTGCAACTTTGACCATGCCGTTCTCCACAAGGCAATTTCCCTCCCACATGCCTTACAGAGGGATCTTTAAGGAAGTGTTTACTTTCTTCTGTTGTGCTTGGGTGATTTGTAGTTGATAGCAACAAAATTCTATCTTATTCTTTGACTATTTTCATATGACCTGTAAATGTAGATTATTGTCAAAGTTGTCAATGGCACAGATTGTGATATTCCTGAGAAAGTCAATTTTGCCAAACTGAGCCTTCCTAAATTTGCTATAATGATTTTCATCGTCTCAGCATGTAAACAGTCTTACTAGTATTGAGTAATGCCCATCAAAACAAATTTGGATTCATAACTGAAAACATATATTTGTTTGTTAACAAAGTTCCTGGTTAACTTCCTATTCATACTGGAGTATGAATAATTACAGAGTCCAGTCCTTTTAATTCTCTTTGTGCTTAACTTATTTTTTTCTTAATATCTTTTTTTTTTTTTTTGCCAAAACAATGCATCTTTGATCTTCTCCCTCCTTCCTATGCTGTTTCTTCTGTCTATTGCTGATCAAGCTTGACACCATGATAACTTACAGAAGATTGTTTTGCCATTTACTGAGCTAGAAGGACATGCTGCAAAATTGATGGCTGCTACCAGAAAAATACAGTGCAAGTTTTAAAGAACTCCTTGCCCAGCCACTGATCCCTTTCTAAAATCTTCTACCTCCTGTTTTCTGTCTTTTGAAACCCAGGAAGAAGACTCATCCTCTTTCTTCTCTGGTGCCACTACTGCCAGATCTACGAGTCACCTAAAACACAGTACTGTGCAAATGAACCCCCCAAAAGGATAATGCTCAGGGCTTTTTCACTGTCTTTGAAGTCTGACCAGTTCTACTTCAGTCATCAACTCTGGGAATGTCTTAATCCATCAAGTGGAAGTCTTTCCTATCTCACCTAGGAAAAATTCCTAAAAGTTATTGACTTGGATTTATATTTTTTGCAGGTAAACTTGCTGTTTAGGTTGCTTAGTTCTTCTTTGAAGGGTTTGCAAGAATTCTCCATTCAAGTCTACCCACTGGAAAACAGTAATATTATTTTTTTTTTTTTTAAAGGGTAGGCAGGGTCAGTAAGGGGACCATGAAGATACAACAATGCACAAGGAAAGCAGTGTGAGGAAAATTTCAAGCTGCTCGGACTTGAGCAATAATGGGACTGCCACAGAAGGCAGCCCAGAATCAATAGCAAATTTCCTTTTTAATTCCTAGCACTATCTGCCCTGAAATATGTCATTTGATGTTTGTTTCAGTATTCTCTGCAGATTTGGCCTATTCTTAGGTTGTTAACTTCAAATTGGTATTTAATTCATTTTAAAATCTATTTCTACCCATGTTAACTTACCCATCAACTATTCAGTTTTGAATGAATCTTGCAAATAAAATGAGAGAGAAAGAAATAAGAAATACTAATGGTACATTGTTCTAGTCCCTTTTGCTTTTTATTATCATCTCAAAAGAAAAACTTTTATCTCTATACTTTTTCACCTGAGACCTTTTCTGTATTTGAGGATCTGAGATTTTTCTAAAGACTAAAAAATATCAAATAAATAATAATGAATGGCACAAAGTTTTTTTTCTTACACACGTTAACAATAGGAGAGTGTACATGTGTAGGGCTGTGATGAAGTATGTATGCAAAAGGAGGCCGTACACATAAATACAGTATATTCTTTATTCACTAGTATACCTTATTCAAGATAAAAAGTTATTTACATGTAAGCAAACAGAAATGTGTGTGCACAAATCTGTGATGGCACCATCTTATACAGATAAAAAAAAAAAAAAAATCAAACTAACAACCTCAAGATCTAGAAGCACAATACTCAATAATAAAAGCCAGACACTGAACTCAGTATTGTAAGAACAGGTAATACCAGAATAAATCTTATACACATTGTCAGTGGGTTACATAAATGTGTGAAAGAGAATGTGTTTTGGTATGAGTTCAGATTTCCTCAAAGAAAGGCTTAAAGATTAGTTAGGGAATACTAGAATTCTATACTAGAGATTTGCAGGAAAAAGATTGGGTTTTTCAAACATCTGTAGACATGGACTCAGGCTGATGTGCTAATAATGTTGGGATGACTACAGTGAATTGATATCTTTTTAGCTGCGTAAAGAATGAGGAATGATAGCTTGAGGTAGCAGTTACCCTCACTAAAAATTGGGAATTACACAATATATTTTATTCTCTGACGATGGAGAGGATACAGATGTTTTGCTGTAAGCTTGGTTGAAAAAAAACCTTTGCAATTCTGCTGCACTTCGTTGAATGAAATGCAGCTGTAATTAGGTCAGATAAAGTAAAACGTGAGAGAGGACCAGACTGTCTACATTGTTCAAGTCAGTTTCCCCAGGCTACACCTGTATCTGTGCTTCACACTTTTGGAGTTTGCTCTTACAGTTGTGGCAACCAGCCAGCCATCTAGTGCCAGGCACCATTTTGCAAACATGAGTCTCTTGATATTGAAAATGCTCCTGAGACCCCCAAACTTGTTTGTAAGAGGGAAACATTGACCCCTCCTAATTCATATCTGCTCTTTCTGCAAATTGTTTAACTTCTGAGTTGTGGAATCTTAATGTGCTCTCTGTGATGTGCAATGATCTCTTCTTTCCATTTTAGTGTCCTTATTTCTTCCAGGCTAAGATACTTTCATTAATGTAGGAGCAGTGTTTCTCTTTAGGACAGTAAGCAGAGGTATAGAGACACATATGGATAATTATTGTTTCTCTATAAAAAATGGGGATAGAAGGTGTATCTTTGAATTGTAAGTGTACAAAATTGCTTGATGGTGTTCATATCCTGGACTGATTTTGCACATTTGCTCTAAAGAACTTGTTCCACTGTGTTTTCTGGTGTATATCAGTAAAGTTATTTGTGCCATGAAGACTTCAGAGACTCAATTGCAAGATTAAAATCCTAATCTGAATTCCTGCTAAACTACAGTTTGAAGACCTCTAGTGTAGAACTAGAGGTTTAGATACATCACACTATGAAGTCACAAACCTAGAGAGCAATTGGATTGTGGATTCAAGTTTTTTGTGTTTTCTGCACCATGAGGTCTAGTGTCTATCTAGGTACTGCTCAGTCTGACAGCTCCTAAACTTTATTATCTTAAATGGGCAAAGTCAGCTAAAAGATTATTGCCATTGCCACTTTGCAGAACTAAGGTTCTAAAGATATAAAATAAGTTGCTGAGCAACAATAAGTCATCTATATATGACTCAGGATTTGAGCACTGACCTGTTACCCTAAGTTGTAAAAGTGTTTATTAAAAGTCCTTTAATAAGCCATCCTGGAAACAAACTTACTGAGTGGTAATTCACCATAAAAATATTCATTAAGGTAACTGACTGAAGGGTCAATTAACCCATAACTGCAAAAGTGTTTTAGGTGGCCCAGGCCGCCTGCTCAGAAGGTCGTTCACTGATGATGCTCATTCAATCTCCTGTGTTGTTTGCTGGCTCTCATTCACACTTCACTAAAACAAATCAACATCTGCTTTATTGCAGCTATCCTTCTGCAGGGGATTGAGTTTTTAAATGAGAATTCAGAATTTCAGAATATAGATAGAGGCACAGGGAAAGAGGAGAAGGTATCCCTGTCTGTATAGCTGTTGACGAAATGGCCCTGGGGTTGATCATCTCTTCACAATCCCTAACAATAGACATTCCACTCTATTGTGTCACATGCAGCCCAGCAGTGTAAGGCATGAAGGAGGGAAGGCAGGGAGGTCAGAGGAAGGAAGGCACCTCCACTGAATGATGAGAGGGCACAGTAGCAGCAGAATAAGTCTCCAGAATAATAATAATTTTAAAAAAGAGTAAGCTGAAAGACAAGCAGGCAGGCTCAATGATTGTTTACTGTCCAGGAAGTGAGAGGATTTTTTTATGCAGCAGAGCAGAACAGGCTGACTAAATTATAACCTTAG
This sequence comes from Orthonyx spaldingii, assembly GCA_013397795.1. Lineage (NCBI taxonomy): Eukaryota > Metazoa > Chordata > Aves > Passeriformes > Orthonychidae > Orthonyx > Orthonyx spaldingii. The sequence continues at coordinate 1,407,809 of VZTJ01003401.1, read as the reverse complement.
CCCCTAGCAGCAATCAAAGAACTAAAGAGGAAAAAAGGAACTCGGGGGAAAGGAAGGAATGTAAAAGAAATAGAAATTCATAAAGAGCCTTTATCAACATGGGAGAGAAAGCACAAAACTTGAGGAGTGAAATAAGAAGACAGAAACAAGTTAGAGGAAAATGAGAAATAGATAAAAAATGATAAGCCCTGGATACATTCAAATGAAGGTTGTTTTTGTTAAAATTTAAAATTCTCAGAAACATTCACAACGTGCACAATATGAGGCTGTGTTGGTCATATGAACTGGAATCACAAAGGGGAAATTACTACTGAAAGCTTTTATTTTACATATAGTGCTTATTCAAACGACATCATCTTCACACCAATCACCTCTTTGGAAATTCAGCAAGAGTCTTCCATACCCAGTCTAGGATTTGTCTAGACCAATATATTTTGGTAAATAAAACAGAAAAAAAGTTGAAAATTGAGAAAACATTCAGAAGAAATAAAAACCCAGACACCTGCAAAATTCATGTAAAACTCCATTCTCAGCCAGCTAGCTAAAAAGTGTCTTGGGAGTTTAACATCAGCTTAAACTGATCCTTTACCAAATGACTCTGTATGCACACACTGTGAATGATACCTTAAGAAAAGCTTTCAAGGAAAAGGTCTGTACTAAGTTCGTACTCACCCTCACATTATAAATGGTTCAGTAATAGGAAAAATAACCCATAATAAGAAGCAATTATCTAAAATGTTTCTGAAGGGATGTGGTGAGCTTACTGAAATACATACACTTACTGACACAATAAATCATTGATTGTAATGGTCTCTTTGGCCTCAAAACCCTCAAGAGGTAGCTTAACAGTTACATGCACGATATGAACTGAATGGAGGATGGAGACTGTGTGCAGCAGAACTTGCTTCTATCAGGAAGTTGGTTAGTTTTTTAAACCATTTGTATGGAGCCCTGCCTCTTTTATGATTGCTAGATTCAGATCACAATAAAGTCCTGCTAATTAAACTATCAGGTTATAGCAAACTTATAGCTTTGTAGCACTACTGCTACCATGAAAAAGAAATTTCAAATATGGCAAAGCATGTACTCTTTAACCAACTCTATGCTGCCTTTCACTACTTTTTTATTTAAAGGAAAACAAGTTTCTCTAAAGTCCCACAGAGTCTGATAGCATAAGGGTTAAAATGTTTCCAAAATCGTGGTAATCAAAAGAGGCCTTGGGAACGGGAGTGGGTATTGTCTCTGCTAAAGGCAGTGAACAGGGTGAACCTGCACCTGTGTACCCACCTGTAGGGTAGATGATGCGATGACTGCTTGATAAACATAATTAACCACAACAAGAATCATGAGAAAGGACCAACAGTTCTGTGAAACTCTGTGGGGAAGGGGGCTTAAACTCATGCTTGGGTGAAAACAGTATATAAAATAGAACAATGTCAAGTTGATGATTAACATATGATTGTATAACAGTTATGTAAGGGTGAGGTATATAAGCAAATCTATTCCAAAACCATGTGGGGACCTTGATTTGGGTCTGAACCCCTGGTCCCCAGAGCACTCTCAATAAAAGCACCGGCATAATCATTTCGTGGTTATGTTTTTCTATGCTACCAAGTCCATCATGAGAAGCTATGAAATGACACCTTTCAATTTCCAAGAAAAATATTCTTGGACTGTCCCTTACCATTCTGCTTCTGCACACCCAGAGATGGCACCAAAATGTCAAATATTGCAAGTGGATCTCTGTACAAAGGGTATGTGCCCAAGGGCAGACTAACACCTGATGCAGCTAATGAGGTGAACTCCCTTCTGGGATCTCCACCAGACCTCTGGAACAATTCATGACCCCAGAAGAATCCTTCCAATTTTTACATAAGACTTCAGCAGAGACAGATGTGAATGGGATGAAGGGACACCATGTAATTTTATTTATTTTTCTCATGATAAAAAATGACCCAGTGCAGGTTCCTTCTGGATGCATGTACAAGATTGATAAAACACCAATTAAAAAGACACAAAATTGACTAAGAACCAGCTCGAATGAATTCCCTCACACCTTCAAAATCAAATTCAACCTTCTCCAACTCCTGGCCTCCAGCAAAAGCCTGAATGAGTAGATAAGGTTTACAATATGTCAAGGAGCTTAAAAAAATAACTTTCTCAGATCAATAGAATGAGAAAGAAAATCCCAGAACTGAAGTCACCTACTTGGAAGGATTAGTGTACGCAGAGCAACCATGACAGAAAGTACTGGGGAGGATATTGAGCTCTTTCACTGCACCTCATGGGACCTGTAGCTGAAATACCGCAAATATCTTTGTAAATGAAGCATCTTGAGAATAACACATTTTATAGGATGCACCTCCAGTGCTTCTGGGAAAAGGAAATTATATATTTGGGACTTAGGAGAGTAGAAACAATTTCTGGAGATGCAGTGGTGGAGATGGACCCCGGAAGAAAAAGGCTAGAGGGTCTACACTCAGAGCAAAAATTTCCTGATTTAACTATGTAAGATTTCAAAGTTTAAATGTTTTGAAAAAAAGATTTTATTTTCTCAACAGACACATTTTATGACATGAATGTAGTATTTAACTGCAAACTGAGGATTTAGTTTAAAAAAATTACCTTTCTCTTCAGTTTTTATAGGAATCTTTTGATCAGCTATATGGGTGCTATAGAGCACTTGAAATACAAATAAAAAGGGCAAAGACTTATGCTTCAGCTCCAGATCCCAGCAAGACAGATACAAAAAAATACAGGAAATATCTCCACTGCTGGGAAAGTCAATAGTAAAGATGCAGACTTCAAAAGAAATCAATAGTATGACAACACCGCCGCAGAACGGACCTGACTGTTAGAAGTGATATCTCTTTGCCTGCTGACATACACGGTATTTTTAATCTAATGATTTCAGCTACCAGGAGTCATGTGTCTCAAAATCATGACATGAGTTTAAAAGAAGAAAAGTTAAAGAAAAATATGTTTTGCACTTTGACTTTTCAGGTTTTTTTGTTGGTATTGGTGGGTTTTGTTGTGGTTTGGTTTTTTAAAGAAAGAATGTGTCTTGTGGTTTTTTGCTCACAGCTCACATGTTCACTTTTTTATGTGACTATAAGGGGTCAAAACCAACTTTTCTTTTTAATGAAAGTTGATGTTAGTCATAACAATATTTCAGAGATGACTGTTAAAAAAAATAACAAAATCAGTGAAGTGAAATACGTTAAGTTTGCAATATCAAATATCTATTACTCCATTCTTTCCTCTTTTACTGTTGTCTGTTAGAGTACAAATTCAGGACATTCAATCAAAAAGGCACATATGAAACAGTAGTGTTCAACCTTGGAAATTGTTTTCATTAGCTGTTATTATAGCTTATGAAGCTATTTAACCTATTATTTATTCTGCTGCAGTTAGCCTTTTTTTTTGAAGGAGAAGTAAATGGCTCTCCTAAGCACAGCAGTCACCTACAAAATGATCACCGTAGAGCAGATCGGTTTGCAGCAAAATATATTTGTTCTTGAGGATGCTGTGGGATTGGAGGCCAATGCTTTACACCAGTCACTGCTAAGAGCTGTTGGGTTTACTCCCCTCAAGCCGTGGACAAGGAGAGCATTTCTATGATGGTCTGAAGCAAGGTATGATTGCTGGGCAAGAACAACAGAGGAGGATCAGGTCAGTGTGCTTTAACTTTCTTCACTTCCTATGGTTAAATTTGCTTTCTAGTGCCTATAGCCAAATGCTGCCCTCCAGAATAGACTGGAAATGACACAGATCATTTCTGGTTCCTGGAACTGACACCTAGTGGCAAATGAAGGATGGAGAAACGTTGACACCCAGGAGAGGGATCTGCAAAGTGGTTGTGAGAGGCAGTTAAGACAAATCTAAGTAACAAGTCCTGCATAAATCATAGGATGCCCTGTGTGGCCTTCACTGTGGGGTCACTACAGTGAAGGATGGCACCTGGTAGAGACCAGGGGCATGGGGTCCTGGCTATGGGCTGCCTTCTCTTCCATCCCTCCAGCTGGACAAGTGGCCTGAAGCCATAAAGGCTGGGATGGCTTCAGAATGAGCTGATTATGAGACTTCATCTTTCTAAACCTCAACAACCTCCTGCTCTCTGAATGTTTCCTTCAAGGTGCATAAAAAGCTTGGCATAGAGATATCCATCTCAAGCTACCATAAGGACCTAGAGGAATACCACATCCTGCCTGCCTGACTGACTGAACTATACTTAGTATGCTTAGAAAGTGCCTTTAAAACCTGTAGCGATCCTTTCTGTTAGACATTTCTTTTCTAAAGCCTAACCTGGATCTCTCTGTCTCAGCATTGTAAGCCCACAAGTCCTCATCCTCTCCACAGCAGACATAATGATCAAAACCTGTTCTCAGTGCATCTCTCAGATGTCTCTCGAGACGTGTGTCTTCTCCATGCTATCATTTCCATGCTTCTTCTGAAGCCACTAACCAAAAAAAAAACCCCACCAAATGTCAACGAGTAGCAGTCTGGGCTACCCTGACATAGACCTGTCAGGTCAGTTGGTTGAACTGGGCAGAGGCCCAAAGACGTACTTTAATGGATGGGATGTATTTTCCGGTGACTGATTGCTTCCTCAATAAATTAGGCAAACACTTCTCCACTGAATCCAGTGACTGATTGAGAAGCCCTTAAAACAGTAAATCCATTCCTTTGTCATTTTTCTGGACAGTAATGGTAGTGCTGTAGTCACAGAAAAATATAGAGCTGCCCTTTGCATTGATGACATCCTCCTTTGAAGCAGAAGTTACAGTTGCTAAAGCAGCACTTTTGTGGACACAGTAAAAAATCATTAGTCTTAGAGTCTTCTCAGTCATTATTACTGCTGAGGACATCAAGCCAGGCTTGAGGAATGTGCACAGTCAAGAATTCAGCATACCATGGAGGTCATACATGAATAATGTTGCATTTCCTGAGGGCTTTTATGTGTAAGCCTTTTGTGTTCCTCAAAAAATGCAAAAGGTTGATTATTTATGTGTCGGTTCCCAAGTACTTTCATTTTTGTGTTGTCAGGCACATTAGAAACTAAAAATACCTATGGAAATCCCACAGTTAAGCAAAAAATGAAGCACCATCTTGGCAGCAAACAAATGTGAGAAGTAACCACCAGAGACAGCTGAAAAATCATCTTGTTACCACATCAAACAGGTTAAAAAGTGCATTAAACAATCTCAGGAAGCACGCTTTCCTCACCATAACCTTCAAGTTATAGGTTTAAACAACTTAATTCAGTATTGTAAGAGAAGAATAACAGAAAATGTATCCCAAAGGTCCTCTCTTCTCTAATAATTTTGCTTCCTCTTGTCTCCCATGGTATTCACTGTTTCTTCTAATAGTCCCCTATCTATGTGTCTGCCTTGGCTCAGGTTACATAAAGATTTTTCAAATCCTAGTACAGGGATGTAGTTTGTCAGAACTGCAGTGTACTCATATGAAAATACATAAAATTGTACTAATAATGATACAGTAGCCTCATGTTCCCTTCAAGGACCAATTTGCACACCCTAACCAAAAGCAGAATCCTTTTGTGTCAGACACTGCACGAAACATCAGAAAATACAGACCCCATAGCAAAGCTTTAAAAGCCCATGGAGAGACACACAATCTGGCACCTCTACCTTCAGGAGATAATTATTTTACCTTGAAAAAGGCACAGAAGTGCCTTTACATTTAAAAAAAAAATCAAAGGGAAATACAATTCAAGAGTAGAAAAATTTTCTATTATTCCTATGGCTAGCAAAAAGCTGGATAACTTTGAGTGAAGTTGGGTTCTCATGAGAGCCACCACTCTACTTGACTGACAGGGAGAATGGTATCCTTTAATTCACCTTTCCCTCAGAGAGGGAACACGCAAGGATGAGAGCAGGTACCAAGCACATTGTGACACTGCAGTGTCCAGCTGAACACGGGGCAGAATGACCTGACAAGACTCCATCCAGTGTCTGTGTTCTCACACACACTGAGCCCAAGCCTGCCCACTGAGATGGCTAATTACTACTCTGATAGCAAACCTGTAGGTGCCTAATGAAACGGAGGCTCAGCTGAGGTCACCAGTTCTTGCCACTGCTGAACAAAGGAGGCAGAGTCACTCACTTCCCTCCATCCCTGCTGATTTCCATCCCTGCGAGATTCAAACCAGGACCTACAAGAAAGGTGAAAGGCACCTGAAGTCCATAAGGATCTGCATTTCTGAGAGCCTTGATTAATTAACCTCGAAGCTCTGGTGATTGCTCTTCTGTAAGTGTATCTTTGGTGTCTGGTCTATTGGCTCCTTCGGGCCACCGAATGCAGCCCTCAGTAGCTCCTTACCCCAGGAGCTCTGATCCTAGGCCGGACGGCAGCAGCTGCTCGCTGGTAGAAACAGTCGTACCAGTTGCGTTTATATCAGCGTTCCTTTATTCTCCCTCACGGAGGGAAAAGGGGAGAACAAAATTTGTGGTGGAGAATGTGGCAAGACTGGCCCAGCCCATCTCTCGCCCAGGTCTTTTATGCCCTCTGTCAGGGGAGGGCAAGGCGAGAGACAAGCCAATAGGCAAATGACTGGCCAGTGACATCTGGCCAGTCCTGGGTGAACAGGGGTGGGACAGGTAGAAAAGGAGAGCTGTGAGTGGCCAGGCCACCAGGGTATTCCCAGTGGCCTGCACACTGCTACATGTAAGAGTCAGTGAGGTGAAATGAGGCAGGGTTTATAAGTTGTTCCTACGCCTTTGCGCTCATATAAGCACAACTCTCTTTCCTCCTGGTCATGGTTTTATCATGCAAAATGCTCACAGTTGGCACCAAAGTGATGCTCTGTTCATCTCCACATTCAAAGCCACTGTGTGAAGGGCTTGCATCAAGGTGAACATTGGCAAAGTCTACTGTAATAGCTGGCCAAGTGCCAGAATTTAACTGAATTTGAGGAACTCCTTAGGGAAGGAGGAAGATCAGTGACTGGGGACATAATAGAAGAAATGGTCTTAGTGGTTTGAGACGCGTGGACCTTCCCTCGAGACAATAGTCCTTCAGGTGATATTAGCAGACATGATTCTGTCTGGAAACAGAACAAAACTGTGTTTGTCTCTCATGAGAACCCATCTGCCTTCACTTAGTCCATCCTGTCAGCACAGTCTGAAATGCCTGAGAACCCATACCAAGCTATTTGTTGGTATAGGTAGGAAAACTGAGGCACAAAGATATTGAACTAAAGCAAGAAATTGAAAATGTTTTTTCTGAATCCAAAAATAGTCTGTAGATTTCCTCCTATGTCTACAAGATGCAAAATGCAAAGAACAAGTACTACCACTGTTGAAGACTAATTCAAATGGGGAAATTGCTCTGCTAATTATACCTCTTGCCTTTGAAATTTTGTCTGGGCACACCAACCTTCACTTCCTGCCTGAAATAATTGCCTTCTGTTTTCATTTCTGGCAATTCCCTGCTCGTTGTTGTTTTTTAATGGTGAGTTAACTCATGAACCTGAAATGAATAGAGTGCTAAGTGGGTCAGCCCCCTTCTCTGACAGTAATTTATGATATATTGCCTGGTCATTGCAGCTTGGTGCGTACTGAGGGTCTGACCCCCATCATCTAGAGTGAGTGTTTCATATTCTCAAGCAGTTGCAGCTCCAACAATATACCCCTCAATCCACTCAGCAAAGCTGATCTGTGGGGACAGAAGTCACAGTACAAATGTCAGGGACTGAATAATAATCGATAGCTCTGTGGTGAATTTTCATGAAGAAATGTCAGATATTTTTAGTAATTACAACCAAATCTCAATTCCTACCACATACATAGATGAAATACATCTGTTTGCACCACGATGTGAAGTTAATCTCATCATTAATAATTCTTCTCGCATTTATCTTAATATTGTTAATTACATGGGACTTGCTGGGTATGAGTACAAAAGCGTATGTAATTTGTCTTTTTTCCAAGAATTTCCAGTACAATTTACCATTAATTACTTGCTGCTTAATACAACAACCTCCCCCAAAGAATAATTCCAGCATTATTATGGCATCTTAGAACAATTGCTAAGGCTTTTTATTCTGCATAATATGTCATTACCAAGAAGGGTGAAAAAAACCCTGCAGCCATTCTTACATTCTAAATGGTATGCTAATAGACAGCAAAATTTGGATAATTTAACAAGATAAAGGCTGTCCTTGAACTTTACTTATTAATGATAGATCCAATCTTAATTTTAATGATTTATGAGCATGCTTATATAGCATATTCTCCAGCGTGGGCCTTATCCAGAGCTTTGGACAGATTTTCTTTGGCTTTAATGTCCTTTTAATAGGCACTTTATGACCTGAGTATTAAAAAGGAACATGGTCTGGCCAGAAGCTGCTTTGTATTGCATAGAGCATTTAGCGCATTTCTGGAGGGAGTAGTCCAGCTCTAATGTGGAGAAAGTTGTATAATGTAAATAGTGCTCAACTTTGATGTCTTTATAGAAGACTTGGACTTGAAGGCTGAGGTCTTTGTAGATTTTAGATGTAGCCATTGCATGATTAAACTGGTGCATGTGATCATGACTGGATTCTGTTTAAAATTAATGGAAGAATTAGGAAAATAGGTATATGACAAAAACTTCCAAGGATTAGTTTTGAGAAATCCTAGCTGTGTCTAAGCAAAAAGTAAACTTGGGCAGAAACTGGGAGTGTAGCCCCCTGATGCTCCAGGGTGGGGAGCGGATGGAAGATAATTCTGGCCCCTTTCTGACCCCTACGTGTCAGTTTCCTTCCCATGAAAACTGTCATGTCATGCACAAGTATCTCTGGAGAGGCAATGCATGTTCAGAGCACACCCCAGCTTGTGCAGAAGTAATTGACATCAAAACCATTCTTGAGTCCAAAAATAGAGATAAACAAGGTATATAGAGAGCTCAGGACTATGCTCTTGGAAAACTCACAGAATGTCTTTATCTGTCTTGAATTTGCAGCTCAAGCAAGGTGAAAAAAACCTTCCAGAAAGCTAGGATTTTATGTCCCCCAGAAGATACTCACTGAGCAGACACTAATACAGGGAAAAACACTTTTCTTCTCCCTGAATCCAGCTTCCAGGTCCAGCTTCAATAACATCACCAAAACAAGAGAGCAGAAACTGCAGCCCTTCCAAAAATCCAGTCAAGAATTAACTGGCGCACAGAATCACAACACTATCACATACAACAGAGGAAGCTTGTTTGCCCATTAGCTCTGTTCTCAGCTCTCTGACCTCTTTTTTCACTGATTCCTCTTCCCTCTATGGAGCAATTGCTAGCAATTGTTAACAGCAATTGAGGCAAATGTGAGAGTAGCAAGAAAGCTTAGAGTGCTGCTGGGATTCCTTAAGTATTTATCAGACATTGATACAACTCGTCGGTTCCTCCAACTGCAAATTACCCAAGACACTGACAACCAGAATAGGAGATGTCTGTCTGGCCTGTGGTGCATCATAGCTCAATCGTGGATTTTTATTCTTTTCTTTCTGAATTTTTAAACTTGCCTCATAAACCTGACCACAACTTCCTTCAATCCAAGTGGCAATTTCTATGAGTCTAAAGTTCAGTGTTGTATTAGTAACCAACAGATTGTAAATAAACTCAGAAGGCACCAGAACTTCACTTAACTTCAGCATGCTATTCGTCCACCCATGTTACAACTGACTAAATCTCAGAATTTCAAACTGAGTTGACTGAAAGTTTGAAGCTTTGAGGTATTCCAGAAACCAGAAGCTTCAAACTTCTTGATAATGCCAAAATGCCTTTGTAAAAGTGTTTGCAGTGGATTGGATTAAACTGAGCTAACTGAATTGCACATTATTATGTTGGGAAGCTGAAGCACTGCTCCTGAGCCTCTCAGAAATGAAGCACGGAAAAGTCCCATGTAATCAAGACTTGTCTGTGAAATATAGCAGCTTAGTCAGATCCTCATTTCCTCACAGAAAACTTTTCCATTAGAAAAATACTTCAGCAATACCTGGTTGGTCCCACAGCAGCAGTTTTTCCAGAATTGAAGATGATTTTGATGAGAAAGGGGCAGAAAGGCGTATTTAGTCCTGTAAAACCTGGAGCGAGAAGAGTTGATGATACCATTTTGTTCTGCTTTGATATTGCCTACTCCTGAATTTCAAATAGTTTACTCAACAACTTCTTTGGGGAAGAAAAACCCCAAACAAACTAACAAAAACAAACTGAGACAGACTTTAAAAGCAAATATGAAGCAAATACCTCAGAACCATTGGAAACACACGAGCTTCAGATCCTAGGAGAAGAAGGAATTGCAATGAAACAAGGAGGACTAGACAAACCTTCATATGTTTTACAGACTTCTATTGTGTATAAGAACCATGAAATGCCTTACATTTGCTCAAAACTGGTTGTAATACAAGGTAAGTAAATGTGACATATAGACAACTTGTTCCCTCAAAGATAGGACAGGGAGATCTTTGAATTGTGGTGATACCCCCACCCTCATCCCCCAAAAAACAAATGAAAAAAGTAATCTATCTACATTTTGTTAAAATTAAGTTGATATTTGTAAATTTACCCAATGCAGACATCCTGGTACAAAGACACCATTGTCTAGGAACTTTCCCATTATTTCATGGGAACTTTGAAGATATATTGGTGTGATGCTGAAATCATCCTAGTTATGAAGCTCAAAAATTTGAACTAAATGGGGCCAACAGTGTTGCCACTCTGAAAAGCATCTGACATTCAGTTGATCTTATGATGTGAAGTTGATTGCTTCTGACTCCATCCATTAAAGGTCACTGGTTTGTATTCCCCCTCTCACTCTGTCTCACACATGCATGCACACACACTAATATTTTCTCTTATTGTCTGCATATTTTCTGTGGTATAGAGCAAAGCCAGACACCAGCTCAGTATATATCAGAGGATATGACACCATTCCCAAGAAGGATTATGCGGAAATGTTGCTATCACTCAGCACTTGTAGCATCTCTGGGTATTTGGTGTTCACTTATCACATTTTTCCTTGGGTCCCGCCAAGTCAGCCGCTATACATCTTGCATCTTCCAAATAGATAAGTCACCTGCACTCTGTCAAGCTCTTCTCAGAGGTGCTTTTCCTATGGTAATGCCTTCCATGTGAGCTACCCCATTTTTTAGAAGCTGTCCTCTTATTCCAAGCAGCCACCATGACTGATCATTGAGCAAGTGTCACTTAAAAAGCATCGCATGAATTCTTTAATTATTTACAAAAACCCTGTTAGATTTACAATAAGAATGAAAGACTCCTATGCTGATTTCACAAAGTGGGAAAGTATGATCATTAGAAACACATGGATTTCAATTAGGCTCATATTACATTGAATTCTGAATCAGAGAAGTCTCTTTTTCTCATAAACATGTTCGTGCTGGATATTGTTTCTCTCTGAATACATGTAATTACAGTTTACATTGGTGCCTTTCAAGATACAGCAAAGTAGGCAGATGTGTAAAACACACACCTTTTGCTAATGCAGAGGTACCCTGCCTGAGGTGCAGTCCTGATCTTTTGTGGAGCATTTTACCTTGAAGGATGAAATGGAGATTGTCTTTTTGAGCTGCAGGCAGATAATTTTTCAGTCATGCAGTCAGGAAAATCATTGAAAAGGGATAATTACAAACCATGGACAGATGATGGGGTTTGTTTTCCATCAAAACCAGATGCCAAATGTTCTTACATTCAAGATCACTAGGCAATTCACTACTTAGTGGTGCTTAGACAGAAAAAGAGCTTTTTTAGTTTAACACAGAAATAACATATTGTAGGGTTTAGATTTTGAGGTAAAATCTACAGTGGATGGCTATCAGTAGTGCATAAAATACATATTATTCAAGGTCCCAATACCTATTCTTCTATGACCTCACAGAGAGTATATTATTTAAAGTCAGCCTTTTCCAAAGTCTCTCCCAATAAGGAACTTGAAACATTGCTATCTCATGGACAGTTTTTTCTATAGATATTTGCTATTGAATTTTTTTACAATAACGGTGACCAGGATGGAGCACAATGGACAAAGAGCTAGGACTGATTTGCAGGGGATACAATAAAACCCAGGAATATAAGGCATGATTTCTGATCAGAGTGATGAGATTTTGTTGTTCCAAAGACTTTTCTCTTTTCCCTTATCTAGGAATAAACATAATCTATTTCTTTTTGAAGTACACCCCACTAAATTATGCTTTATGCTTTGATGCCTTCTCTGTAGGCTTTCCTATTCTGTTGAAATTTACCATGTCTGCTGAAAAGCCTGGATGAGCTGAACTCTGATGTAATTGGCAATGTCCAGCTTACACAGAATTGGGTATATCTTGCCATTTTTTGCTGTTTTCACTCAGAGCTTCTATTTAGGAGATTCAGTTTCAGTGTCTAGTTCTGTCAAGTGTCCTTGAGCAGAACTTTTTTCCTTGCAAAAGTTTGCTATTTACTGACTGCCACCACCAGCTGTGGGGACAGAGATTCATGTTTTTATCAGGATCTGTATGTTTAGAATGTGGGGGAACAGGATTTAATTCCAACAGTACATAGAGAGAGGTTGAGTCAGCTGCACAAATGCTGGTGAGTTGAGCGTGCACAGGGTTACCAGGTATGAGTTTCTCATCTGTTAGACGTGTTCTTATGGAGAGAGGATTTTGTAGGACATCTCAAAGGACATAATACCCTTGTTTAGGCAACTGAGTCTTTTCTAAGGTTATTGTAATGATAACTGGCAACAGAAGAGAGTGAAGTCTAGGGAAGACAAAATCATGGATACCCTTGCTTTCCAGCTGCATAAAATCCAAACTCTGAATAGAAAGCATTTATATCCCATCTCTTCTAATCATAGAACATCTTACATTGTAAAAATCATATTTAATCTAAATCCAAAAAAATCCAAAGGTTTGGAGAAGCCCTTTAATAAAATAGATTCCACAGTCTCTGGTCTCAGAACCTCTCCAGCCTCCAACAATTCTTTGGTACTATTTACATTCAAATAATTGTTTGGCACCTTACAGTGGTTTGAGGCACACCTTGGAGTTGGCTCTGAAATTTTGACTCTGTGTATAGTTCTCTCTGTGTATAGTTCTATAAATGCGTCTTTTGGGTCCTATAAATTTAATGCTTTTAAATGTTTTTTCATTGGATATTTCTCTGATTTATGACACCCATTTCAGAGAGACATTTCCTTTAAGAGCAATGCCTTTTTGATCCTTCTGAATGCTGAGGGATGACATCAGAGGACAGAAAAAAGGAACATTTCTGCTAACTACTGAGTATCTTTTGCTGAAAAATTGAAAAAGCTCAAGAAAATCCTCCTCCCATCAGAGTTCCTTGCTCTTAGAGTATGTTTCAAACTCCATACATTGATGCTGCTGTTCTGTCCCAGACTTTATTTAAGAAGAATTCATATGCCAGTAGTGCATGACATTGTCATATTTTCCCTCTGGTGGAAAGCAAGTGAGCCCAAGACAACTTCAAAAGCTCTGTTTCTTTCTTTGTGATACAAGTGGGCTGTAATACCTCTAGCTACATCTTTTTGCTAACTGAATATGCATCATTCCACTTTGGATAGTTCTTATGGATTCAGACAGAAAAATCTAATTTACAATTGAACCAAAAAAGCAATTTTGGGACTAGAAATGTTTGAATTACTTCTATTTATCTGGAGACATTCAGGCTTGTCAAGAACCATTGCTCATAAAAGAGCAAACAAGCGCAGCTGGTGTATCACAAGAAAAGTTCAGTCTTGACTTGTTATGGATGACATAGAGGTATTCCTCTTCAATATCTGCCCTTACAGCACTTAGTACAATGCATTTTTCCCTTGCTAAGGCTGCTGGTCCTGCCATGTGCCTCAAGATCACTGTGACTAACAAAGCATGCAAATTTTGTCATCCCAGCCTGGCTGCTCTTACAGCAGCTACAAGTCCAGGTCGCCCATCCCAGGGCAGAATGCTTGGCTGTGTTATCTTAATTCTCATCCAAATGTCAAGGGAGAAACCAGATATGAAAAGCTCGGTAAACAGGCTTGAGCTAAAGACAGAGGCTGCATTCTGAGGTGCAGCAGAGAGCACTTACCGTCAGACTACTCACACCCTTCAAGCTCATTATGGTTTTTCCCTTACACCCCATTTGAGCAACAAGGCTGTGATACTTCATTTCATTGCTAAAAGTTAAAGTGACTTGCCAAAGGTCACCTGGGAATTCCCTTCATGCCTTCATATTTGCCTTCATTGTCTTTCTTTCAGTCTTTAGCTTACATTGCTATTTACCATTGTTATCAGTTCAGTTTTTCTCTTTGATGTACAAAACTTTTTCCTAAGAGAAAGTTGATTTCCACCAGCTCTCAACTCATCAATGCTCCAACAATTCTATTTGTAGTTAAGTATCTCTAGTTTTGAATAGTTCCATCATTTATTCTAAATTTCCTTTCTGACTCTAGAGACTTTAGATTAAACAAATTCCCCTGGAAACAGCTCACAATACTGATTAATATGAACAGGGTCTCTCCTTTACCAGCACTTTGTTATTTCATGGATTTTGCCATTAGTTAGAACTGTGGTTGGAAATTTTCAAAGCTGTTTTCCTTTTGATCTAGCAAGGGCAGACAAGGCCTGTGGCTGAAGTATAAGTCCATGAAAGAGGGTAGCTGTATTCAGAAAGTCACTGGCCAACTCAGACTTTTCTCTCCACTCTTCAATAAAGTTGTTAGAAATGAAGAGGAAAATATCACCTTAAAACCAGATTTGAGCAATATGAAAGGAGTTAGACTCCTTTTCAAGTTTGTTTTTCCAACTAATACTCCTGAGCAGCTTAAAATTATCCTGACAGAAAAACAATCGAGGCAGCTTTTAAACTAATGACACAATCCCATGGATAATTTCCCCTAAATAGCACAGAGATGTGACTGAATGATCCTATATATCATTGTGGGAAGCAATTTTCCTCAACGAGTTCTACCTGCTGGATATTGCAATGCATTACAGAGTGAGTAAAAGCCTTCCTCTGAAATCAGATTCAAACTGGCTTTGGAGCAAAACTTAAACCCTGAGGGTGAGACAGCCATGATTATATTTAACGTCTCCCTTTGATTCACAGGTTCCACCTGTTCCTCCCCACATCTGACAACTCCTGATGTGAGTTATTCCCACGAGCTGCATGGCTTTCAGATTGTCTTCACAGGTGTTATTGAGCTTAACGTGGGCTTTACTGCTGCTTGACATGTTGCCTAGCATCTCACAGATGTCTTTACAGTGTTCTTCTGCATCAGTTTCTTAGGTCTTCAGGCTGCCACACCTCTTTAAGAGCAAAATTTTTTCCCCTCCTTACTGGCCAGCTCAACTTCCTGGATGATGATTTTGTGTATTGCAGAACACCACATACTTGTTTTTAAACCTCCTTGATGTTTTGTCTTCCACTGCACCAGTCTGGCCAAGTCAAGTAGTGGAGAACTGACTAAACCCTGATGTATCTGTCAACTCCCAGAAGCTTTTTGTGGGTTTTGTACTTCTTTTGCCTTGGCCATTTACTCTGGGTAAATGGACAGAGCAGTTGGGCCCAGATCAGGGGACTCATCTCTGTGATGGACATTCTGCTACACAACATCACCTTCACCAGCATTTACCCCCATTCTGTCATCCACAGACAAGGTTTTTGTAGCTTTGCTGCCCAGGGAAAGTGCTGCATTTCATCTGGGTGGAAAACTCTCCAAACCTTAGGTATAGGGCAGCAATCACTGCTGGATGGTGGTGACTGTAACCATTTCAAATGGGGTGTGGACCGTCGCAAAGGAGTAAAGCCTTTTGTGTCATAGTCTGCAGCTGAAGGTGAAAGGGGTGTTGTTCATAAGCCAAGAGCTCCAGCTCCAGGGTCACATCTCTTCTCTGTGAAGCAGCTCGCCTGCAGCACTGACATGCGGTGCAACAAAGACCCAAAGCATTAAGCAAGGTGTTTATTAAAAGAAACAAACAAGCCAGACACTGCTTGAATGTCTATAAGCTGAACATGAGCAAAAGCTCAGAAAGACAAAGCCAAAATATAAATACATAGACTCATTTTTAAACAGAAATAAAGATCAGAGGGCCAAGAAAGCCAAGCCCGAAGTTCTGCAAACAGACTTTTCACACAGCACATTTCAATGGAGACAGAAAAAAATCTCCACAACCAAGTTTGTATCTTTTCTGTCCTGCAACCTTCATTCCTGGCCATTCTGTTTGTCACAAATAAGCAGTAATTTATGTTTTGATGACTCGCCCCAGCGAATAGAACCATAAAAACAATCCCCAGCCATTTGTTTGTGTATATTTTTTTTCTAAGACTCGAATTTATTTCAGATGACACTTCTTTCCCCCCTTGGCCTGGATGGGATATTTTCTCCATGCCTTTTATCAAACTGACAGGTGATATTGCTTTAAATTGGGCACTGCATCAACAACAGAGGCTTTCTCATTTCAACTCAAGGTGTCAGTCAGGTGGATGAGAACTCATTTCGTCCCTTATTTACTAAATGCAGATTGGGTTTTCAGGAGCTGGGAGTGCAGAAGAGGAAAGGGAAGCCCTGGATGACTATGGGAATGGACGAGAGAGGACAGCAAAAGAACAACACAGCATGAAGCAGGTGGGAAGTTATTGTGCGTTGATTAGATGACATCCATCTTCTTGTCTATAAACCATTCCCACAAGCACAGCTTTCGAATTCACTTTGTCCCCTGTCATGGCTCCCTCCCCATTAACAGGATAAAAGGTGACAGGGGATTGGAGGTTGTTCCTGATGGATTTCAGTGCCCTGGGGATGTAGCTAAGGGGTTACAGATCAGAGGCAAACTATGCTTTGAGACTGAATCCCTGGATTCCCTGATTGCTCATGGACCCAACACCCAGTCTGGGGCTCAGGAAGAAGCAGTTCCCTGAAGAATGGAGGGAGACTGCTTGGCTGCTATGATGGCCTGCCTAGTTAGTCCTCAATATCTGGAGGATCCTGAGAAC
Source organism: Orthonyx spaldingii (assembly GCA_013397795.1). Classification (NCBI taxonomy): domain Eukaryota; kingdom Metazoa; phylum Chordata; class Aves; order Passeriformes; family Orthonychidae; genus Orthonyx; species Orthonyx spaldingii. The sequence goes on along the minus strand of VZTJ01003401.1, from coordinate 1,390,829 downwards.
ACACTACACAGAAAAAATGAAAAAACCAAATCTTGAACCTACACTAAAACACAGAAAGTTTCTGGACAGTGTGATTATGTACACATATTTGTTGAAATGGGAATATGGGACACTTCATTTGGAAAATAGCCTCTCAGAGAACATTGTGTTTGTCTCAGAAACATACCAACAATTACCTATTCTGAAATTTTTATATATAATCTTTTATTTTAATATAAACATATGATTGTTTCTAAGAGGATGACAACTTTTAGTGAAACTATGAAGCTATACGAGCTTTGATATTTCTGTGTGTATTTCAGCCAATTACTATCTAGACTCACCTTTATAACGTATAAACTTCATATTGACATTACATGTGTGAGCAGCCCGCAGATGCTGAACAGGCAGGGAATTCTGCTGCCTTGGCACACGATCTCCTGCTGCTAGAGCACCAATTAGCCAGAAGGAGGTAGGATGTTTCACTGTTATAAAAACGAGAGCAGGATTTAAGTACAGCAACTGTCGCAGAAGTTTAAGGGAATAGAGGGAGGAAAAGAGACCTGCCCTTGTGTCATCTTATAGAAGGTGTTATAAAGTTGCATCTGTGACAATACACTGCTGGAAACTAGAGACAGATGATCAAAATTCATGCCAAAATCTTCTTAGTGCTCTCTCCCTCCACTTCCACTATCTCTAACTACATAAAAATCACCTGGATCTGAGAACAGGCAGGACTGCGTATGATTTACACAGGCAAGTTTTTCCTCCTTCTAGTGATCTCAATATTTCCCTGCACACTCTTGACAATGTTTATGATGAGTGGTACCTATCTCAAGAAGGACTTTATGATTCACACTTTAAGAAAAGCAGCCAGGAGTCATCCATGTGAGAAAGTTTCTGAATAACTCTTGTGATTCCGCATGACTGCAGCAGCATCCCGTGGTTTGCCCACGCAGAGCTGCAGCCCTCAGTGAAATGTTCAGCTCTCCTTCCCTATCATTGCCCTTACCTAAACCCCCCTCACTACCAAGCGGAGCCATAGAACATCCTGTCCATCAGCTTCATTGTTTTCTTCACAACTCCTCCTAAATGCATTTAAACCAAAAAGCCAGGTTTTACTAGATGAAATAATTTTCTAAAGGGGCAACTTAAAGTGACTTGATGAGAAAGGAGTGTTAGAAAGTTTTGCAGCCTGGAGCATTTCAGATGCTGGAGGACAGGGACAAAGCCTATTGTCAGCTTGGCTGCTGTCAGCTCAGTAGCCCTCTGGGGAACAATAAATTGACAGAACTCCTGCCTGTTTCCTAGGTCATTTCTCCTTCTGTCTGTGTGTCCATGCCCAGCTGTCCCCACTGCTGAGCGGTGCTGCTGGCTCTGCAGATGGTTGAGGGGGGTCTCTTCTTCCTACCCTGTCATGAAGCCTGTGATCACCTTTCAAATGCTCCTGCAGGGCAATATTTCCTTCCCCCGAGGTGCATCCACCCAGTCACTGTTATTTCTAAACTGTACATCAATATATAAGTGGAGAGAAATAAATAAACCCAGTCCTGGCTACTACATTAACCAACAGGAGTCAATCAGTTACATTAAAAAGGGCCATCCAGGTGAGTGGAGCAGTGTTGGGGTTCGATTTTGAGTGCATATCCTGGCTGCTGTCACATTCCTACATCAGTCCTGTGCTCATTCAGACCTTCTTCACCTAAGCACAATTCCCTCAAATTTAGGGAACTTCTGCAGGGAATCTCCACCTGGAAAAGACCTGATGTCTATGTCACAACACACACAAACACATACTCAACATTGACATGCTATTGCTGTGCCTTTCCAGATGGTGGGGAGGTATTTAAGTCAGCAGGGAGATTTTTTTTTTTTTTTTTTTTTTTTTTT